>CM064504.1:44389281-44506781 GCA_032716605.1 Paralithodes platypus | reverse complement strand
ATTTTTGGAAGGTATGCGTCTTGGTGGTGTAATGGTTAAGGTGTCAAAAATCTGTGTGTGATAACCCGGGTTCGAATCCTGGTGGATCGCACATGTGCTTTCATTAATTTCATTGGAGGTGTTTGGTGTTGTGGTGAAGTTAATAAAAAATAGAATATATATATATATATATATATATATATATATATATATATATATACCGGTATAGCCTATATATATATATTTTTTTTTTTTTTTTTTTTTTTTATATCTCTATTGCTTCAACCTCCTCGAAATGGATGGTCTATCCTCCTTTTGAATGTGTCAACTGTATTACGTTGTACCACTTTATATGGCAATTTGTTTCTCGTGTCGACCACACTAGGTGAAGAAGTGCATTGTGATGTTGAGATTCGCCCTCATGTTTTATTTTTGTATTCCATTTCTCAGAGTTGATACGCTATTATTAATTTTGAACCGTGAATCTACATCAGTTTTGTCAACGCTATTGAATATCTTGAAACACTCAATTATGTTCCTCATACTAATTTGCGACATAGATACCAACACCAGACACAGTACGGTATCGTCTTTTGCTGATGACACAAAATTAAGCAAGATAGTAAACACACAAGAGGACACGGGCCGACTGCAGGAAGACATGAATGTAGTGTTCCAGTGGACCAGGGAAAACAACATGCAATTCAATGAGGAAAAATTCCAATTAATACGGTACGGAGATAATAATGGTGTTAAAGAAATTACAAATTACTTAACAGAATCTAACCACATAATAGAACGGAAAGACAGTGTGAAAGACCTTGGGGTATTAATGTCTGAAAATATGGGTTTCAAAGTACATAACCAGGTCAAAGTGGCGGCTGCGAAACGTCTAACGGGTTGGATTCTGCGTACTTTTAAAACACGCGGTGAATTGCCTATGATAACGCTCTTCAAATCTCTAGTGCTACCGCGGCTTGAATACTGTAGCGTATTAACATCCCCATACAAAGCAGGTGAAATAAATGACGTAGAGAGTGTACAAAGAAATTTCACTTCACATATAAGTTCGATAAAACATCTACACTATTAGGAGCGTTTAAGAGCACTGAATCTGTACTCACTGGAACGTAGAAGAGAACGTTACCTAATAATATACACGTGGAAAATCGCAGAGGGTTTAGTACCAAACCTACATACTCCGATAGTCATGAAATTCAGTGATAGGAGAGGCTGGGAATGCGAAATCCCCCGGATGAATAACAGGGGTGCTATGGGCTCTCTGCGAGAGGGCTGGTTATCACACAGAGGCCCACGTCTCTTCAACAAACTCCCACGGCGAGTAAGAAACATGAGGGACATCTCGTTAGACAACTTCAAGAGAGCCCTAGATGTCGAACTGCAAAAAGTGCCAGACGAGCCCATCCTCGCAAGGGAGCGAGCTGTCGCTTCAAACAGTCTACTGCACCAAATCACCACCCATAACGAGGGGCGTCGCGCTCCTTGGTGCCGCTAGAAGAGCGGCGAACACATCAAAAGGTATCAAAAGGTAAGGTAATTGACATCGCAATCTTCTTATAAGTGAGAGAGAGAGAGAGTGATTTTGTGTGTGTGTGTGTGTGTGTGTGTGGATGGATGGATGGATGGATGGAGAAGTAGTTAGAAGTGGAGTGGTGGATTGCATGGAGTAGGAGAGATACTGAGTGGAGAAGGAGAAAATTCAGGTGAGGAAAAGAAGTCTGAGTGTTAGAGGCATGATTGTCTGTATAATTATCCCTCTAGAAGGGCTGAAGGATACAGCTTGACCTCTGCATAGTAGGCCAGTTCATGGAGGTAGAATGCTATACTTTCATGGGCCAGTCAGTCCGCGCGGCTCACTATCTCCTTATTTTGGCCTCTTGTACTCACACCATACTTTAAATTTATATATTGAATAACCCATATAAGTAATGAAAATGTATCTGCCATATGGACAGTATATACAATAAGTAATGTGTATGCATTTGCATTATTTACTTCGATAAATACCGGTACTACAAAATGTTCAGTCTTATAAAAGATATTATCTCATGCTATTAGTATTACCGGTACCTTGAGAATAATACATATTAATAAGTAATTTTACTAACATTTAATCGTATAATTAGATATCTCCCTTCGCACAAACCCACACATGTTTAAGGCAATATGGTGAGAAATCTATCGCTTGTATTCTTAAACAATTCTACTTCGCAGCGCCTGATACCGAACGAATATGGTGGGGATGAGTGCTGTTTATAGAGAGTACGCGGATTAGCATTCCTATTTCTAAAGGTAACTTATTTGTTTTAATTATTTCGTCCAATAACTGCGCTGTGAAGGGAAGGAATTGTTTAAGGATACAAGCGTAAATCTCGAAAATCCTAGCAACAAAATGTGTACTGCATTATTTCCTTCATCCCCACATTTGATAATATTACTCTCAGGGTATAAGTTTGTTCCTTGATTTACTATAATGGACTGAACACTTCAAAATAGGCTGCCTGTATTCAAGATGTTGTAGGTTAGTTATTATAGTAGGTAAAGTATAACGCATAACTCATGATAAGCAAAAGTGTAGCCAACTAAATAACACAAAATACAATAATCAAGGTCAGTTATAGCTTAACATTATGTGCAACAAATAACCTATAATGGGCAGTATGGAAGGTTATATATGATATCAATGGTTGTACTAAATAACCTATAATGGGCAGTATGGAAGGTTATTTATGATATCAATGGTTGTACTAAATAACCTATAATGGGCAGTATGGAAGGTTATATATGATATCAATGGTTGTACTAAATAACCTATAATGGACAGTATGGAAGGTTATATATGATATCAATGGTTGTACTAAATAACCTATAATGGACAGTATGGAAGGTTATATATGATATCAATGGTTGTACTAAATAACCTATAATGGGCAGTATGGAAGGTTATATATGATATCAATGGTTGTACTAAATAACCTATAATGGGCAGTATGGAAGGTTATATATGATATCAATGGTTGTACTAAATAACCTATAATGGACAGTATGGAAGGTTATATATGATATCAATGGTTGTACTAAATAACCTATAATGGGCAGTATGGAAGGTTATATATGATATCAATGGTTGTACTAAATAACCTATAATGGGCAGTATGGAAGGTTATATGATATCAATGGTTGTACTAAATAACCTATAATGGGCAGTATGGAAGGTTATATATGATATCAATGGTTGTACTAAATAACCTATAATGGGCAGTATGGAAGGTTATATATGATATCAATGGTTGTACTAAATAACCTATAATGGGCAGTATGGAAGGTTATATATGATATCAATGGTTGTACTAAATAACCTATAATGGGCAGTATGGAAGGTTATATATGATATCAATGGTTGTACTAAATAACCTATAATGGGCAGTATGGAAGGTTATATATGATATCAATGGTTGTACTAAATAATAATGCTTACTTTACTGACTCTTTACATTGGCTATATAAAACTAATGTGCCGATATAATCGGATATATATATATATATATATATATAGCTTTTCAAATGAGAGCCTAGTAGCATCATTTAAAGAGTCCGCGCTAATACAAGGTAAGCTCTATAATCGCGGAGTAGGATTAAAGGTAATTGTTGTGGGTTACTTTCCATTCACAGCACAGTTAGTGGACGAAATAACTAGAACAATGACGCCACCTTTAGAAATGGGAATGCTAATTCATGTACTCTAAACAAAATTGATCCTCACAATATTCGTTCGGTATCCGGCGCTGAGAAGAGAGAGAATTGTTTAAAAGCGTAAGATTTGTCACCATATTGTCTTCTACATGCGTGTGTTTGTGGGAAGGAGGGGGAGCTAATATATGGATAAATGTTTGTAAAATTACTTATTAATATGTTATATTCTCAACCTAATATTGGTAGCATAAGATAATGTTCTTAAAAGGCTGAACATTTTGTATTACCGGTAATTATAGAAGTTGATAATGCAAATTTATACACATTGCTTATTGAATATGTTGCTGGCATATACAATTTCATAATTCATATGGGTTATTTAAGTAAGGTTTGAGTAATACAGGCTATATAAAGAAGATTAATAAATCAGATGCACGAACTGACTGGCCTACTGATCCTACGTAAGCCACTTGTCACTGAGGTATGTATGGTATGTACACTCACGCGTACTAAAAGTTGCTGAGGGGTGGGTCCTTCCTGCCCCTACTCCACCCTGGACAGGTGGAAGGGGGGAGTCGGGTCCAAGTCTACCCCCACCTTCCATCCCAACTCCCCCAAGTTCCTTCTCTAGCTGGCAGTTAGTGATTAGCAATAATTTTTCTCATGTATTATACATTTTTGTTAAATCATCATTGCACATGCTTACATTGGTCAACATTTACAATATATTAGGAATTTATTAATACAATATACTGTATAATTGCATTCTCAAAATGAGTCTCTATACACAACATGGGCTACAAGAATCTCGGCTGTAGTGGATCTCTCTCTCTGTCTCTCTCAACACGCAGACTACGAGGTCAGTTCATTCAAGTGTTTTTTTAAATATGTAATGGGTTTGATAATGTGTATCATAGCAAAATGTTTAGCCTCAATATGAATACGATATACAACCATGGCTGGCAGTTAGAATTGAACATGTTCAGCACTAATATTTTTGGAAAAAATTTCCCATTTATGATCTATTCTACCTGGAACAAACTTTCCTCAGAATTTGTAAACATTTCCTCATTTGAACAGTTCAAGAAGACAGTAGATAGTATTTTGCACACTGTAAGGAGTGTAGTGCACTGAAAAATGTATCTCCTTCCACTTCGAATATTTCGCTGTAATGGACCGCAAGGTCTTTTGAGGTACTAATTATTACTTGTAACTCCTTGTTACTCTCTCATAGCACACACTTTCTACAACCAAGATTTAACGGGTCTGAATGTGGTATATTTCCCTTCATTAATGTGTGTGATGAATGTTGCCTGTATTCGATACACATATAGGAGAGTTAATGGTAAAACTGTCTATTAATCCTATTAATTATTTGGGGATTTGTAGAGGTGAAAGGCTGGGATCACAGATAGAGACAGAGAAGGGGGAAGTGAGAAGGCGAGTCCTGGTACTCAAGGATTCTATACTCAAACCTTACTAAAAGTTCACACCGACTTTGAAGTTCACACCGACTTTGAAGTAATTTGTATCGAGTTCTACATTTAATTTATCGAAAAAAGTGTAAAGGCCACATAGAATGAAGTGCAGACCGTTTATTGTACTGTATATATGGTATTGAATAAATGGGAGTAACTGATTAAAATGATAGACGAAACAATCATAAACAGTCGCAACATTATTCCAGCCAATCTTTGCATTTAGCCCTTTCATGTTATGATATAAAAGCCCACCTGTGTAAGTAATTTGAGAACCTAGGAGTAGATCGTAGAGGGCACGTTGATTTATATTGCAATAATGGTGAACATAATATCCTGAATACTGTATGAGATTGGATTTAATTACGGTGTTATTATATTGAAATCACATTAAGTCTTGTTGGTAGAAAGTAGTGCAATGAGAGAGACACACACACACACACACACACACACACACGCAGAGAGAGCGAGAGATCATTACAGCCAAGATTCGTGTAACCCACGTTAAGTATAGAAACTCATTTTGAGAATACAATTATACAGTATATTGTATTTTCAAATTCCTAATAAATGTTAAATGTCGGTCATTGTAAGCATGTGAAATGATGGTTTTGACAATAATGTGCAATACATGAGAATAATCGTCGCTAATCACTAACTGCCAGTTAGAGAATGAAGGTGGGGGAGTTAGGGATAGTTTGGGGTGGAAGGTGGGGGTAGACTTGGACCCGACTCCCCCCTTCCACCTGTCCAGGGTGGAATAGGGGAAGGAAGGACCCATCCCTGAGCAACTTTTAGTACGCGTGAGTGTACCGGGATCCACACACTGTGTGTGGATCCTGGTATGTACTGTAGATATTTTGTTTTGTTTTAAGGTGACAGTTACAAAGTGGTGTACAATCTACTGTAGATAGTCTTGACGTAATAAAATAGAGACGGCCGTTAGCAGCTGAGTGAGCCACTGAGGGGGATGGAGGAGTACAGCTCAATTAAATGATGACGACGATCAAGTTGGAGGTGAAGGTGTAGTAATTAGAGGATGGATTAATGATGGAGAGATAGATGGATGGACTGATGAGGGATGATGATGGAGGTGATGGATGATGATAATATGGTACCGGTACAGGTGGATTGTCGCTGTGTCGGGGAGGGAAATGCCAATAATAACGGAAGGAGAATATTAAGAAATGTCTTGTAAAAGATAAAGGTATAAATATTAAAAGGGTTGATTGTATTATGTACAGTCCTGAACACCAATAAGGTTATACCCATTTAATCCAGTATGGAACACAAACATATACATTATAATTATTAAATATATCCCATTTGCTGCAGAACTTTACTTTAAAGGTTCTAATATTGAAATAGGTGTAACCTTATTGGTGCTGATGATTGTACACTGACAGTTTTTTGCGACCACACCACTCATTTGTTTTCAGTTTTTCAGAGTGTCAATGTATTATACATATCACCCTTTTGTATTCAATGTAGTTTTGGTTATATAATAATTAATTTGGGTAATTTATCCTACCTACTCTAACCAACCTACCCTCCTTTAGAGTGTGAGAAAGAGCGTTGGGCGGGGAGGAACCAAACTACCGTCATTTTTTAACTGGAAAGTGAGATAGGTTGGTTAAGGCTGGCTACCGGTATACTCTATTAGTTTAACTGGAAAGTGAGATAGGTTGGTTAAGGCTGGCTACCGGTATACAGTACTCTATTAGTTTTAACTGGAAAGTGAGATAGGTTGGTTAAGGCTGGCTACCGGTATACAGTACTCTATTAGTTTAACTGGAAAGTGAGATAGGTTGGTTAAGGCTGGCTACCGGTATACTCTATTAGTTTAACTGGAAAGTGAGATAGGTTGGTTAAGGCTGGCTACCGGTATACAGTACTCTATTAGTTTTAACTGGAAAGTGAGATAGGTTGGTTAAGGCTGGCTACCGGTATACAGTACTCTATTAGTTTAACTGGAAAGTGAGATAGGTTGGTTAAGGCTGGCTACCGGTATACTCTATTAGTTTAACTGGAAAGTGAGATAGGTTGGTTAAGGCTGGCTACCGGTATACAGTACTCTATTAGTTTTAACTGGAAAGTGAGATAGGTTGGTTAAGGCTGGCTACCGGTATACAGTACTCTATTAGTTTTAACTGGAAAGTGAGATAGGTTGGTTAAGGCTGGCTACCGGTATACTACTCTATTAGTTTAACTGGAAAGTGAGATAGGTTGGTTAAGGCTGGCTACCGGTATACAGTACTCTATTAGTTTTAACTGGAAAGTGAGATAGGTTGGTTAAGGCTGGCTACCGGTATACTCTATTAGTTTAACTGGAAAGTGAGATAGGTTGGTTAAGGCTGGCTACCGGTATACAGTACTCTATTAGTTTTAACTGGAAAGTGAGATAGGTTGGTTAAGGCTGGCTACCGGTATACAGTACTCTATTAGTTTTAACTGGAAAGTGAGATAGGTTGGTTAAGGCTGGCTACCGGTATACTCTATTAGTTTAACTGGAAAGTGAGATAGGTTGGTTAAGGCTGGCTACCGGTATACAGTACTCTATTAGTTTTAACTGGAAAGTGAGATAGGTTGGTTAAGGCTGGCTACCGGTATACAGTACTCTATTAGTTTAACTGGAAAGTGAGATAGGTTGGTTAAGGCTGGCTACCGGTATACTCTATTAGTTTAACTGGAAAGTGAGATAGGTTGGTTAAGGCTGGCTACCGGTATACTCTATTAGTTTTAACTGGAAAGTGAGATAGGTTGGTTAAGGCTGGCTACCGGTATACTCTATTAGTTTAACTGGAAAGTGAGATAGGTTGGTTAAGGCTGGCTACCGGTATACAGTACTCTATTAGTTTAAATGGAAAGTGAGATAGGTTGGTTAAGGCTGGCTACCGATATACTCTATTAGTTTAACTGGAAAGTGAGATAGGTTGGTTAAGGCTGGCTACCGGTATACAGTACTCTATTAGTTTTAACTGGAAAGTGAGATAGGTTGGTTAAGGCTGGCTACCGGTATACTCTATTAGTTTTAACTGGAAATTGAGATAGGTTGGTTAAGGCTGGCTACCGGTATACAGTACTCTATTAGTTTTAACTGGAAAGTGAGATAGGTTGGTTAAGGCTGGCTACCGGTATACTCTATTAGTTTTAACTGGAAATTGAGATAGGTTGGTTAAGGCTGGCTACCGGTATACAGTACTCTATTAGTTTTAACTGGAAAGTGAGATAGGTTGGTTAAGGCTGGCTACCGGTATACTCTATTAGTTTTAACTGGAAAGTGAGATAGGTTGGTTAAGGCTGGCTACCGGTATACTCTATTAGTTTAACTGGAAAGTGAGATAGGTTGGTTAAGGCTGGCTACCGGTATACAGTACTCTATTAGTTTAACTGGAAAGTGAGATAGGTTGGTTAAGGCTGGCTACCGGTATACTCTATTAGTTTAACTGGAAAGTGAGATAGGTTGGTTAAGGCTGGCTACCGGTATACTCTATTAGTTTTAACTGGAAAGTGAGATAGGTTGGTTAAGGCTGGCTACCGGTATACAGTACTCTATTAGTTTTAACTGGAAAGTGAGATAGGTTGGTTAAGGCTGGCTACCGGTATACAGTACTCTATTAGTTTTAACTGGAAAGTGAGATAGGTTGGTTAAGGCTGGCTACCGGTATACTCTATTAGTTTTAACTGGAAAGTGAGATAGGTTGGTTAAGGCTGGCTACCGGTATACTCTATTAGTTTAACTGGAAAGTGAGATAGGTTGGTTAAGGCTGGCTACCGGTATACAGTACTCTATTAGTTTAACTGGAAAGTGAGATAGGTTGGTTAAGGCTGGCTACCGGTATACTCTATTAGTTTAACTGGAAAGTGAGATAGGTTGGTTAAGGCTGGCTACCGGTATACTCTATTAGTTTAACTGGAAAGTGAGATAGGTTGGTTAAGGCTGGCTACCGGTATACTCTTATTAGTTTTAACTGGAAAGTGAGATAGGTTGGTTAAGGCTGGCTACCGGTATACAGTACTCTATTAGTTTTAACTGGAAAGTGAGATAGGTTGGTTAAGGCTGGCTACCGGTATACAGTACTCTATTAGTTTTAACTGGAAAGTGAGATAGGTTGGTTAAGGCTGGCTACCGGTAGACTCTATTAGTTTTAACTGGAAAGTGAGATAGATTGGTTAAGGCTGGCTACCGGTATACAGTACTCTATTAGTTTTAACTGGAAAGTGAGATAGGTTGGTTAAGGCTGGCTACCGGTATACTCTATTAGTTTTAACTGGAAAGTGAGATAGGTTGGTTAAGGCTGGCTACCGGTATACAGTACTCTATTAGTTTTAACTGGAAAGTGAGATAGGTTGGTTAAGGCTGGCTACCGGTATACTCTATTAGTTTTAACTGGAAAGTGAGATAGGTTGGTTAAGGCTGGCTACCGGTATACAGTACTCTATTAGTTTTAACTGGAAAGTGAGATAGGTTGGTTAAGGCTGGCTACCGGTATACAGTACTCTATTAGTTTTAACTGGAAAGTGAGATAGGTTGGTTAAGGCTGGCTACCGGTATACTCTATTAGTTTTAACTGGAAATTGAGATAGGTTGGTTAAGGCTGGCTACCGGTATACAGTACTCTATTAGTTTTAACTGGAAAGTGAGATAGGTTGGTTAAGGCTGGCTACCGGTATACTCTATTAGTTTTAACTGGAAAGTGAGATAGGTTGGTTAAGGCTGGCTACCGGTATACTCTATTAGTTTAACTGGAAAGTGAGATAGGTTGGTTAAGGCTGGCTACCGGTATACTCTATTAGTTTTAACTGGAAAGTGAGATAGGTTGGTTAAGGCTGGCTACCGGTATACTCTATTAGTTTTACTCAGGCGAGAAACTCCATCCGCTAGCGGCTATTTTCCTAAAAAAAAAAATGCGGACTGAGAAACTACGGTACAAAATGTGCGCGCCATATAAATACTTCGTGTTCATAATTTACTATATCTCCCATAATAAAAATCTAATCACCGCTCATAAAAGAAAATGTTAAATGGTATTTTCTTGTCCGGCTAAGGTTAATAGAGTACCTGCCAAGCTAAAATGATATTCAAGGTAATATATGCAACGACAGATCGATAAAGTAGACTAACACGAGTGGCATTGATATTCAAATTAATATATGCAACGACAGATCGATAAAGTAGACTAACACGAGTGGAATTGATATTCAAAGTACGGTAATATATGCAACGACAGATCGATAAAGTAGACTAACACGAGTGGCATTGATATTCAAAGTAATATATGCAACGACAGAACGATAAAGTAGACTAACACGAGTGGCATTGATATTCTAAGTAATATATGCAATGACAGATCGATAAAGTAGACTAACACGAGTGGCATTGATATTCTAAGTAATATATGCAATGACAGATCGATAAAGTAGACTAACACGAGTGGCATTGATTTCAAAGTAATATATGCAATGACAGATCGATAAAGTAGACTAACACGAGTGGCATTGATATTCTAAGTAATATATGCAATGACAGATCGATAAAGTAGACTAACACGAGTGGAATTGATATTCAAAGTACGGTAATATATGCAACGACAGATTGATAAAGTAGACTAACACGAGTGGCATTGATATTCAAAGTAATATATGCAACGACAGATCGATAAAGTAGACTAACACGAGTGGCATTGATATTCAAAGTAATATATGCAACAACAGATCGATAAAGTAGACTAACACGAGTGGCATTGATATTCAAAGTAATATATGCAACGACAGAACGATAAAGTAGACTAACACGAGTGGCATTGATATTCAAAGTAATATATGCAACGACAGATCGATAAAGTAGACTAACACGAGTGGCATTTCTTCTTATTGGTCTGTGGCCTTTATGACTTGGGCCGAGGGTATTTAACTAAAGTCACATAATTTTGTTCAGTTGTTGTTGTTGTTCCCCAAGCTGCCTGGCCGAACAGCCCCAAAGCCCCGAGCAATTCCAAGGCCATAACCGAGCGCCCCCACAGACCCTCCCTGCCGACCACAATAAAGCCTGGGTGACCGAAGCCACTCCATGGCGGGGAGCTGAGGAGGGTGCGGAAACGCCCGGGAAACAAAGCCCCACCCAGGGCCCTGTGCCCCTCGGCAATTATGAAGAGAATGTTGAGGGGCAAGGGAAAAATGTGACGCTTTGGCTTCCAATCTTGGTAGATTGGGAGGTCAATCCACGGAAGAGACGCCATCACTTGAGATCTAGAAAATATATAAGTTAAAGGAACAGTCAGAGTAAGCTATGGGTATGGCAGAGATCGCTCAGCTCTCACTCTGATAGACCAGCCCATCACCACTTTTGTTCAGTTATATATATATGTGTGTGTGTGTGTGTGTGTGTGTAATAATGAAAATCTTAATAGCACAGGCAAGGAATATTATACAACTAATGAATACACAATTTCATACCAGCCCTTTTAGTTGACACTACAAAAGTTTCAATATTTCATTCGCATATGGAATGAAAATATACTGGGATTAAATGTTTTGGAAACAGAAAAGGCTGGGACAAAGGGGATATAGATAGAGAGTTTACACAGAGACTCGGGAAAAAGATTGGACGTGTGTAAGTGTGTGAATAGGACTGGGCAGGATTTGGTGTGTTGTGTTTCTCTGTGTTATGTAAGGTTGGGTTGGTGTGTGTATTGTTGTGTTAGATTCGGTGTGTGTTATGCTATGTCTGTGTGTGTCTGTTGGGTTGGCGTGTGTATTGTTATGTTGGATTCTGTGGTGTTCTTTGTGTATTATGTTATGTCTGTGAGTGTCTGTTGGTTTGGCGTGTGTATTGTTATGTTGGATTCTGTGGTGTTCTTTGTGTATTATGTTATGTCTGTGAGTGTCTGTTGGTTTGGCGTGTGTATTGTTATGTTGGATTATGTGGTGTTCTTTGTGTATTATGTTATGTCTGTGAGTGTCTGTTGGTTTGGCGTGTGTATTGTTATGTTGGATTCTGTGGTGTTCTTTGTGTATTATGTTATGTCTGTGAGTGTCTGTTGGTTTGGCGTGTGTATTGTTATGTTGGATTATGTGGTGTTCTTTGTGTGTTATGTTAAGTCTATGAGTGTCTGTTGGGTTGGCGTGTGTATTGTTATGTTGGATTCTGTGGTGTTCTTTGTGTGTTATGTTAAGTCTATGAGTGTCTGTTGGGTTGGCGTGTATATTGTTATGTTGGATTCTGTGGTGTTCTTTGTGTGTTATGTTAAGTCTATGAGTGTCTGTTGGGTTGGTGAGTACCGTATACAGTATTGTAACACCGGTGTGTTATGTTATGTCTGTATGTTGTATGTACAGTATGTATGTTGTATGTCTGTATGTCTGTTATGTCTGTTGGCCGTAATATATAAAAGTCATGTGCGTTCTCAGATGGATTACTGTTCACCTCTGTGGGGTGGAAGTGGAGTGGTTGCATTGAGGCAGTTGGACAAAATTCAAAATAAAGCTATTAGATTAATCAATAACCCTGCAATCACACAGGACCTTCCTACATTATCCATACGAAGAAACGTTGCATCCCTTGCATTATTCTACAGATATTTTCACAGCAATTGTTCCGAGGAACTTGCTTCAATTGTGCCGCCTCTCCACATCTTTCCCCGTAGAACTAGTGCAGCTGAGAGCGCCCATGAATTTACACTTTCTCCTCCACAATGCAGAACTTCTGCTTATCAGAATTCATTTATCCCCAGAGCTACTACTCTTTGGAATTCACTTCCCTCGAATTGCTTTCCACAAACTTACAATCTACAAATGTTTAAATCCAGTTGTTACAAACATTTTATGAATGGAGGATGCCTTTAGGCACATGGACCTTTTTGTTTTATCTGTGTTTTTCCTTCCTCCGTTCATTGTCTCTTAACCCGTGGAGCCCCGGCTAGTTTTGTAATGTTTGTTCACCAGAACCCGGCCGGTTTTCAAAAAATGGTTTTATTCCAGAAACAATAGCGAATGGGTTAGGAATGAAGGAAAAACCACGAAAAACCGCTCAAAAAGCTTAAAGAATGGTCCTACAGAGCCCCAAAAAACGTATTTTACAAGAGTAAAAAATTGAAGGCAATTACCCCAAAAAACCAGGTTATTGCGCGCTCACGCGCACGCACGTGGACTTTGAGAGTTTTCAACCATCGCCACGGTTGCGTGGGATAGGTACACAGTTCCCATACAAATCTGAGCCCTGTTGAGTGGCTACACCTGAGGTTACGGTCGGCGCAATTAGGGTGACGCGCCAGGCGCGTCTCTGGGGCTGTGCGTTACATACATCGCCGACGCGTCAGACGCGTCGCTGGGGCTGTACGGGTTAAAAAAAAAAAAATGTGTGTGTTATGTTGTATGTGTGTCTGTGTTATGTTGTATGTGTTGTGTGTGTGTCTGTCTTATGATGTGTGTGTTAACTGGTATGTTAGGTCTGTGTGTGTGTTACGTTGTGTGTGTGTGTGTTATGTTACGTCTGTGTGTGTTTGTGTTATGTTAGGTTTTTTGTGTGTGTGAGCTATGTTGTGTGTGTGTGTGTGTGTTATGTTAGGTCTGTGTGTGTGTGTTATGTTAGGTTTTTGTGTGTGTGAGTTATGTTGTGTGTGTGTGTGTGTGTGTTATGTTAGGTGTTTGTGTGTGTGTGTTATGTTTTTGCTATGTGTAACACTGCATTGATGTGGCAGACATCTGAGATTACGTCAGTGGTGGGGGACGGACGAAGGATTTTTTTGTATTTATTTGTTTTCTTCTATATTCCAACTACTCCCTCTCGGGCATAGGCTGAGAGCCTGCACACTCAACCGCTGAACACGGTGAGGCCCGTGAGGTCTTGTTCCAGTCTAGGGAGTGAGACATGCGAAGCACCCCGGCTCGAAGCAATCCCATCTCTGAAGCTGCTCTGCCTCTGCGCTTCACAGTCTCATTCCCCAGACTCTGACCCTCACTCTCAGAACGCCACCTATTGAGCAATTAACTCACTAGGCATTGCCCCCCTATAGCATATTTTGAATATGGGAATATTCATACAGTGCTATTTAATCAGGGAACAATGAGGGCATTTTAATTTGGCATTTCGGTGTGCTGTGGTAATGCACTGAAATTAGGTACAGCACAAATTCCCTCCCAATAATATCTTCCCATTGACATATTGGGATTCGAACCCGGGTCCATTGGATTACCAGTCCAGTGTCCCGCGTTGCCTGCATTCGCTTCCCTAATTCCCACATAGTGGATTTTGGTGCCTGTCAGGTGATGAGCGCCGCAGCTATTGAGTAAATGTTGTGAAAAATGCCCTGAGTAATTTAGCGAGGTGGATTGGAGACAGACAAAAGGGAAGAATTTGATGGATTTGGGCTAGGGACTGCAGGACACGGAGTTCCAACATGCCATCCCACTCGGCACCAGGCCCGGACTCTTGGAATTCGATCCTAATGAAAAAATGTAAGGAAAACCTCTCAAAACCCCTGGCTATAATGTGGAGAAGGAGTCTAGACACTGGTGACATACCAGATAGCTTGAAAAACGCAATAATTGCCCCACTGCATAAAGGAGGGAGTAAAGCACTACCAAAAAACTACCGCCCGGTAGCTCTAACCTCTCACATCATTAAAGTTTTCGAGCGAGTCCTGCGAAGCAAAATTTCAACATTCATGGAGACAAATGAACTACACAACACCGGTCAACATGGGTTCAGAGCGGGAAGATCATGTCTCTCACAACTTTTGGAACACTATGACAAAATTCTTAAAGCGCTAGAAGAAAAGAAAAACGTGGATGTCATTTACACCGATTTTGCTAAGGCATTTGATAAATGTGACCATGGTATAATAGCCCACAAACTGAAAGCAAAAGGTATAACTGGGAAAATCGGACGGTGGATATACAATTTCCTCGTAAACCGAAAACAATCGGTAGCAGTAAACCAAGTCACTTCTGAGCCTTCGGATGTCAAAAGCTCAGTGCCCCAAGGAACAGTGCTAGCGCCCCTTCTGTTCCTCATACTAATTTGCGACATAGATACCAACACCAGACACAGTACGGTGTCGTCTTTTGCTGATGACACAAAATTAAGCAAGATAGTAAACACACAAGAGGACACGGGCCGACTGCAGGAAGACATGAATGTAGTGTTCCAGTGGACCAGGGAAAACAACATGCAATTCAATGAGGAAAAATTCCAATTAATACGGTACGGAGATAATAATGGTGTTAAAGAAATTACAAATTACTTAACAGAATCTAACCACATAATAGAACGGAAAGACAGTGTGAAAGACCTTGGGGTATTAATGTCTGAAAATATGGGTTTCAAAGTACATAACCAGGTCAAAGTGGCGGCTGCGAAACGTCTAACGGGTTGGATTTTGCGTACTTTTAAAACACGCGGTGAATTGCCTATGATAACGCTCTTCAAATCTCTAGTGCTACCGCGGCTTGAATACTGTAGCGTATTAACATCCCCATACAAAGCAGGTGAAATAAATGACGTAGAGAGTGTACAAAGAAATTTCACTTCACATATAAGTTCGATAAAACATCTACACTATTGGGAGCGTTTAAGAGCACTGAATCTGTACTCACTGGAACGTAGAAGAGAACGTTACCTAATAATATACACGTGGAAAATCGCAGAGGGTTTAGTACCAAACCTACATACTCCGATAGTCATGAAATTCAGTGATAGGAGAGGCTGGGAATGCGAAATCCCCCGGATGAATAACAGGGGTGCTATGGGCTCTCTGCGAGAGGGCTGGTTATCACACAGAGGCCCACGTCTCTTCAACAAACTCCCACGGCGAGTAAGAGACATGAGGGACATCTCTTTAGACAACTTCAAGAGAGCCCTAGATGTCGAACTGCAAAAAGTGCCAGACGAGCCCATCCTCGCAAGGGAGCGAGCTGTCGCTTCAAACAGTCTACTGCACCAAATCACCACTCATAACGAGGGGCGTCGCGCTCCTTGGTGCCGCTAGAGGAGCGGCGAACACATCCAAAGGTTATCCAAAGGTTTTCTCGACCAATCAGCGCTCAATATTACCCCGAGAGATAAGCCGCTTCAGCCACCCCCTCGCACCGCCTACATGCGTGCTGATTGGTCAGCTTCCAATCCTTCATCCTACACCTCTACCAACTGCACATATCTTAACAATAACAGTTCTATTGCCTACCCATAAGACCCCTGTCACCGAAAACATCAAGAAAATAGCAATAGGCACATGTTGGCATATTATTTCGGGGAGGGGAAAGCCAAGATAAATAGAGGAGAAGATCAAAGAAGCTGCGTGGGCGAAGAACTTGAGCGGGTATCACGCTAGGCCACATTTTCGCCCTTCTCCGTTCTTTGATCTCCGTTTTCAGCCGGTAGCACAGGCAACTCCTAGCACTCACGTATAGGCTTTACCCACTGGCTTTACCACAGCAATAAGTGATCATTATATTGTGGTGTTTCACCTACAACTGTAGAATAATATGGATTGATTTTGACAAATTTAGTGTAATAGGACCCAATCTATACGCTAAGGTTGCTATGTTTTGCGTTTGAAGCTTATATAAGTAGCTACGAGGAAGTTTTTTGCAATATACTGTATACAGCCTGACAACGCCCCTAAACGTTTCCGGGCCAATAAGCTATTTTTATATTGTGCTTTTTCTCCTATAATGTAGAGTAATATGAATTTATATCTACAATTATAATGCAATATGACTCAATCTACACGTTAGTGTTGTTATATTTTATAATTGGAGCTTATGAGGAAATATTTTGAACTTTTCAGAGGTTTTCGAATGTTTTCAATTCATACCAATCGCCGTGGCGTAGGAACAGTGGTTATTTAGCTGCAAGTGGTGTAGCTATTTTAGCATTAATTTACCTTGTTTATGTCTACCAGCAGCCCTTCTCACAATCAAAACACAATTTTGTAGCAAAATATATATTTCAACGTCATATACTTGAGATATCATTGAGAATAAATGCGAACCGCCCAGACCACCTCCTGTGTCCTCTATAATTCAGACGTGCGTTTACCAGTCTCAATATGTAGCGCTACAGATCGACATAAGCAAAATATAGTCTCAAATAGGGCTTTAACCAGGAAAAAAAAATTAACAATACGCATTTGGTTATTGAATATTTGGTTACATCAACCATTTGATATAGGCAATTTTGTAATGCTTAGTGTTTTCTCTAAATGTCTAGTATTAATTGCTCTTTCCATTCACATATGCATAGCCTACGTGAGTTGCAGTTGGGATGTGTGTACATGCTTAGATTGATATGCAGGATTCGAAGTTGCATAATAAATCGTAGGCAGTGTCCACCATTCTTTAACTGTCTACGTGGTGCGATGCATAAGGTGTTGATTTTCGGTGTGAGCATCCTGGATTCGAATCCACGGACTGCCACATGTTTGTAAATTTCATTAATCGATTTTAGGAGTATAGTTGGTTGTTGGAAGGAACATAATAATTGATATTGGTTCAGGGGTAATTTATCGAGAGGACTTCCCTAGTGGTTAAGGCCCCATTAATTGCTCTTTCCATTCACATATGCATAGCCTACGTGAGTTGCAGTTGGGATGTGTGTACATGCTTAGATTGATATGCAGGATTCGAAGTTGCATAATAAATCGTAGGCAGTGTCCACCATTCTTTAACTGTCTACGTGGTGCGATGCATAAGGTGTTGATTTTCGGTGTGAGCATCCTGGATTCGAATCCACGGACTGCCACATGTGTTTGTAAATTTCATTAATCGATTTTAGGAGTATAGTTGGTTGTTGGAAGGAACATAATAATTGCATTCTTCATACCATATTGAGGCTGACAATTTACCTCCGTCAAAAGACGTTGCTCCCACCCAGTGCGGGCTGCATTCTAGCTCTGTCAAACGGCGATATTTGTGCCGGAGAAGGGAGGCATTTCCGTTTTTTTGCGGTAAAAGCGCAAAAATTGGCCTAGTGTGATACCCCCTTTACTTGCCGCCCGACTCCACCAATCAGCGTGCTCCCTGACGTGACACCCTGGTATGTAAAGGCCGGGGAGGGGTAAAGGAGCCTCATTATGACATAATTATGACATACGCCGGGTCACAGCCTACCTAAAGGCATCGGCAACTTTTCTCCCCTTTCCGCATTCCTCTACAAAGTCTAGATCGCCCAAGAATAAACCGACTGGCAGACAGAGACCGGCAGTATCAATCCTCCTGGGCAAAGATAGCTGTATCACCATTTGCCTAGATCCACCTGCATTATCCAAGAGCCTGTGCACACATCGCTCGCCTACACCAAGTATACCAGAAGCTGCATGGGGTGACTGGAAATGTGGCAGGAGAGCTGAACAAATACTGGTGGCCAGACATGATCAGCTAAGGAGGAGAAGCGAGAGGCTTACGTAGCTGCTGTTGTCCACTGTTGCAGGCTTCTAGACTGAAGCAATATTTTGGGTTATGGGACCTCTTGGTCCCGCAGATGTTTTAATAGAAAAAAGAATAATGACCCTGGCGGAATAAAATAGATGTTACCTATATTAGGTAAACCAGAGACAAAAAGAATTGATGGAATAAAAGATTACTGAGTTGTACTTTTAGTTATTACTTGTTAGTAAAGGGGTAAGCTATTAGCTAGTTAGAAATATGAGGATCTTATAGTTTATTTCATTGGTAGCGAGTTAGTGAATTTTATTGAATAGTTCCCGCAGAGTCAAGATGGCATTAGGGTGTTACCCCGCCGATTTAGGAAGTGAATGAGATTATTTTAGAGGTCACGGCAATCTGGCCGCAAGACCAATAATTAGTTTGAAAGATAGGATGACCTAGGATTTGTTGTTAGATTAATTCAGTTACTGAGATGTTTAGGAAAGGCAAACATTGCCAGTGAATTAATTTTATATTTTTTGTAAATAGGAAATATAATTATTGCAGAATTATACTGTATATTACGAAAGGATTAGCATGCTAACGTAACGAGAGTACTGGTATATTTTCTACTCATTCACAAAGAAGTAAATGCTGTGATATAGTTTCTTAAAAGTCCATTATTCGTGACCATAAGTTCGAGGCTTAACCCTGTCCGACATAAGTTGCTAACTTACTGACGGAGCGATCGGTATTTCCCTCACAACACTCTCTCTGACACTGAGGTACCGGTAGAAGTCGGAGGTATTTGGGGTGGCCACCAACCGACAGATTCAGATCTAACTTACCTAACTTACTGAGCTCAATATAACGCAAATGCGTCATTTAACTTACTTATTGAGCTACTTCACTAAGTTCATATGACGCGATTGCGTCATAGATGTCGGAGGGTGTTAAATAAGTCAATTGTTATTAGAATGCACAATTCCAAGGGACAAAGTTATACACTGTGGTCGTAACATTCAGAACCTATATTTGAATTTATCTCGGTTAGAAGTGGGGAAATACAAATAATGAGAGAAAGTACCTCAATTAAAAGGTTTATGAAATCTGACCGTACACTATAGACTAGCTGGCAATATACTGTATATCAGTTGATCTACTTCCCAAAACAATGTCTAGTGAAGGGGGTGGGAAATCATTTGAATGCAATAAGCTATGAAGGAACTGAAGTTCACAATGATATGCTAGATATTATCAACGTATTTTGAATGCTGGATGAAGAGGTGCGGGAGAGGGTACAACAGGGGAAGAGGGTTGTAGGAACGCTAAAAGCAGTAACAAGAAATAGGGTGGTCAGTATGGAAGTGAAGAAGTCCTTGCATGACAGTGTGGTAATCCCGACACTGACTTACGGAAGCGAAGCATGGACGTTGGTTGAGAGACTCAGACCAAGAGTGAGAGCAGTGGAAATGAATTACTTAAGGAGTGTGTGCGGAGTTACATGGAGGGATAGACAGACTAATGAGGAAGTAAGAAGGAGGTGTGGGTGTGGAGGTAGATGTGCTGGAAAGTGTGAAAAGGAACAACTTGAGATGGTTCGGCCATATGGAACGTATGGAAAGCGAGAGAATGACTAAGAGGGTGTACGAGAGCGAGGTGGAGGGACAGAGGGGGAGAGGTAGACCGAATATGAGGTGGAAGGATGGAGTGAGGAAGTACATGAACGAAGGCGGTGCTGGTTGGGGGGAGGGGCGTCGACTGACTGGGGACAGAGGTGCATGGGGGCGGTTCGTTCGTGGCCACCCCTTCGGGGATCACGGCGTCAGGCAATAGATAGATAGATAGATTTTGAATGCTCTTGTAAGTAATGTAAGTATTATATATATATATATATATATATATATATATATATATATATATATATATATATATATATATATATATATATATATATATATATATACTGTATAATTTATATAATGTATATATATTTTTTTTTTTTCTACTCTGCCGGAATCGAACCACAGACAGTCCGGACGAGAGTCCATGCTTTAATGATGGTTCGAGCCCGGCTGAGAGTATACATAAAACATACAAAATTAATAGGCCTACAAACAAACATTTAGTTGCGCTCGTGTATTTGTGAGGTATACCTTATACATATTATGATAAATCACCAAATTTGGTATTATTGTTATGGGATAGAGGCCACATCTACCTAATGGATTCCTGTATACAGACATGTGTACAAAGTTTGTGAGTAACAGGAAAGTAGCTCAACCACTTCCGTGATCATCCAGTAACAAACTTATGACTATGTTTGGTAGGGTCCAGGGAGGAGGTCATGGGGGTTACCCAATATCAGTCTTAAGGGGGCCCACCTCGTTTGTTCTGGCTCTCTCTGGGTTGTATCCATTCGGCCCCATTCAGCCTACTGTTTTAAGACGTTTTTTTTTTTTTTTCTTTTTTTCTATATTCCAACTACTTACCCTCTCGGGCATAGGCTGATAGCCTTTACACTCTACCGCTGAACACGGTGAGGCCCGTGAGGTCTTGTTCCAGTCTAGGGAGTGAGACATGCGAAGCACCCCGGCTCGAAGCAATCCCATCTCTGAAGCCACCTCGCCTCTGCGCTTCACAGTCTCATCCCCCACACTCGGACCCTCACTCTCAGAACGCCACCTATTGAGCAATTTTTGGCATGTCGGTGTGCTGTGGTAATGCACTGATACTAGGTACAGCACAAATTCCATCCCAATAATATCTTCCCATTGACATATTGGGATTCGAACCCGGGTCCATTGGATTACCAGTCCAGTGGCAAGACCACTCCGCCACACCTCCCCTATCCCCATCCAGGTGTCGATCATGCTCGCCAGTATATTGTTTTATATGTTTTTGACAGCAGGCTAAATTTTGTACATTTTTCGATAGAAAAATGTGTCCGGCGAAGCCTGATTTCTCCATACAATGTTGGCTCCCTTTCGCTCGCCAGGAAGAAATCGACACCTGGATAGGGATAGACGTCTTAAAACAGTAGGCTGATTGGGACCGAACGGATACAACCCAGAGAAAGAGAGAAAAGGAGAAAAAAAGCAGGTCACCTCCCCCCCCCCCCCCCTCCCCCAGATCATCTTTCTAGAGGTGGATCAAAGGTATGTTTGTGCATGTTGTGTGTAGTACTCTTCTGTAGGGAACACTTTGTAGTCAAACTATATAGTATAATATCTGCTAAGGAATATGCGCTCAGCCATTTACTTTATTTTTATATATAAGTGTAATGTTATCTTATTTTGGCAATATTATTAGTATTATGTTTATTAATATTATTAGTATTATTATTAGTAGTAGTGTAGCCTATTCATTCTACTAATTTTGTTGAATAAGCTAAGAAATGGGCATAGCGAGTGAGGAATATGTAGAAATGAGTCTAGTCAAATAATTGTAAAGGTTTCCCAATGGTGTGAGATAGTCGGATATTGTCCGATTCAGCAGATACGTCGAATAGCGGAAAATAATGGGCAAATAGATAAATATCCTAGTGGTTGTTTATCTGCCGGAATATATGAAGCTACAACGTCTATGCATCATATTACTGGTACGGTCATTTGTAATAATTAACAACATATTTTGTTACACAATCTAAGTAATAAAGATGGAAACAATGCAATTTACCTACAGGTACGGTACCGGTAGCTCATAATATAGGGGTTATAGGGAGGCATGTCAGATGGTGGAAGAAGTGGAGTGATAAGGGAGGAAGGGGCGGAAGGAGAAAGAGAGGGAGGGTGTAAGGAAGAGAGAGAGAGATGGGGAAGGGACCTTGGAGAGGGAGGATGAGAGGATGGAGGAAGGGAGGATGGGGTAATTTGAGGCCAGGGGGGATTAGATAGATTAGAGGGATTAGGACAGGCAAAGGGAAGTGGAAGGTGGCCGGCTGGGATTGGTATTGAGGGAATGGTGGTGGTGTGATTAATAGGGATTGGTAATGAGGGAATGGTGGTGGTGTGATTAATAGGGATTGGTAATGCGGGAATGGTGGTGGTGTGTGATTATTAGGGATTGGTATTGAGGGAATGGTGGTGTGTGATTATTAGGGATTGGTATTGAGGGAATGGTGGTGTGTGATTATTAGGGATTGGTAATGAGGAAATGGTGGTGGTGTGATTAATAGGGATTGGTATTGAGGGAATGGTGGTGGTGTGTGATTATTAGGGATTGGTATTGAGGGAATGGTGGTGGTGTGATTATTAGGGATTGGTATTGAGGGAATGGTGGTGGTGTGATTATTAGGGATTGGTATTGAGGGAATGGTGGTGGTGTGATTATTAGGGATTGGTATGGAGGTAATGGTGGTGGTGTGATTAATAGGGATTGGTATTGAGGGAATGGTGATGGTGTGATTATTAGGGATTGGTATAGAGGGAATGGTGGTGGTGTGATTCATAGGGATTGGTATTGAGGGAATGGTGGTGGTGTGATTATTAGGGATTGGTATTGAGGGAATGGTGGTGGTGTGTTTATTAGGGATTGGTATTGAGGGAATGGTGATGGTGTGATTAATAGGGATTGCTATGGAGGGAATGGTGGTGGTGTGATTATTAGGGATTGGTAATGAGGGAATGGTGGTGGTGTGATTAATAGGGATTGGTATTGAGGGAATGGTGGTGGTGTGATTATTAGGGATTGGTATTGAGGGAATGGTGGTGGTGTGATTAATAGGGATTGGTAATGAGGGAGTGGTGGTGGTGTGATTAATAGGGATTGGTATTGAGGGAATGGTGGTGGTGTGATTATTAGGGATTGGTATTGAGGGAATGGTGGTGGTGTGATTATTAGGGATTGGTATGGAAGGAATGGTGGTGGTGTGATTAATATGGATTGGTATGGAGGGAATGGTGGTGGTGTGATTATTAGGGATTGGTATGGAGGGAATGGTGGTGGTGTGATTAATAGGGATTGGTATACGGAGAGATAATGGTGTGATATGTGAGACTGATATAGATTGTTATATATTAATAGGGATTGGTATACGGAGAGATAATGGTGTGATATGTGAGACTGATACAGATTGTTATATATTAATAGGGATTGGTATACGGAGAGATAATGGTGTGATATGTGAGACTGATACAGATTGTTATATATTAATAGGGATTGGTATACGGAGAGATAATGGTGTGATATGTGAGACTGATACAGATTGTTATATATTAATAGGGATTGGTATACAGAGAGATAATGGTGTGATATGTGACACTGATACAGATTGTTATATATTACTAGGGATTGGTATACGGAGAGATAATGGTGTGATATGTGAGACTGATACAGATTGTTATATATTGAGGAAATGGTGTAATAGATGGATTGTAAGGATTGCTATACGCCTATGGATAAATGGTGTAATAGATGGATTGTAAGGATTGCTATACGCCTATGGATAAAGAATATATACACTGGGAGATACAAGAGTTAATGGGGTAGGAAGGGTGAAATATAGAAAGTGAAAGCAAGGGTGGGATTGGAAGAAGGACAAATCAGAGGAGAGGGAAATAAGATGGGATGGGAAGGGTCTGGTTTTACAGAGAATGCTAAACCAGAATTATCACGAAATTAACATGTATTGGTATAAAGATAATGGTAGATATGAGAGAGATGCTTGATGGGGTTAACATGGATTGGTATATAAGAGAGACGCTAGGTGGGATTAACATGGATTGGTATAGAAGAGAGAAATGCTTGGTGGGATTAACATGGATAGGTATATAAGAGAGTGCTTGGTGGTATTAACATGGATTGGTATATAAGAGAAATGCTTGGTGGTATTAACATGGATTGGTATACAAGAGAAATGCTTGGTGGTATTAACATGGATTGGTATATAAGAGAGAGATGCTTGGTGGTATTACCTTTAGATACCTTTAGATGTGTTCGCCGCTCTTCTAGCGGCACCAAGGAGCGCGACGCCCCTCGTTATGGGTGGTGATTTGGTGCAGTAGACTGTTTGAAGCGACAGCTCGCTCCCTTGCGAGGATGGGCTCATCTGGCACTTTTTGCAGTTCGACATCTAGGGCTCTCTTGAAGTTGTCTAACGAGATGTCCCTCATGTCTCTTACTCGACGTGGGAGTTTGTTGAAGAGACGTGGGTCTCTGTGTGATAACCAGCCCTCTCGGAGAGAGCCCATAGCACCCCTGTTATTCATCCGGGGGATTTCGCATTCCCAGCCTCTCCTATCACTGAATTTCATGACTATCGGAGTATGTAGGTTTGGTACTAAACCCTCTGCGATTTTCCACGTGTATATTATTAGGTAACGTTCTCTTCTACGTTCCAGTGAGTACAGATTCAGTGCTCTTAAACGCTCCCAATAGTGTAGATGTTTTATCGAACTTATATGTGAAGTGAAATTTCTTTGTACACTCTCTACGTCATTTATTTCACCTGCTTTGTATGGGGATGTTAATACGCTACAGTATTCAAGCCGCGGTAGCACTAGAGATTTGAAGAGCGTTATCATAGGTACTTCACCGCGTGTTTTAAAAGTACGCAGAATCCAACCCGTTAGACGTTTCGCAGCCGCCACTTTGACCTGGTTATGTACTTTGAAACCCATATTTTCAGACATTAATACCCCAAGGTCTTTCACACTGTCTTTCCGTTCTATTATGTGGTTAGATTCTGTTAAGTAATTTGTAATTTCTTTAACACCATTATTATCTCCGTACCGTATTAATTGGAATTTTTCCTCATTGAATTGCATGTTGGTTTCCCTGGTCCACTGTAACACTACATTCATGTCTTCCTGCAGTCGGCCCGTGTCTTCTTGTGTGTTTACTATCTTGCTTAATTTTGTGTCATCAGCAAAAGACGACACCGTACTGTGTCTGGTGTTGGTATCTATGTCGCAAATTAGTATGAGGAACAGAAGGGGCGCTAGCACTGTTCCTTGGGGCACTGAGCTTTTGACATCCGAAGGCTCAGGTGTGGCTTGGTTTACTGCTACTGATTGTTTTCGGTTTACGAGGAAATTGTATATCCACCGTCCGATTTTCCAGTTATACCTTTTGCTTTCAGTTTGTGGGCTATTATACCATGGTCACATTTATCAAATGCCTTAGCAAATTGGTGTAAATGACATCCACGTTTTTCTTTTCTTCTAGCGCTTTAATAATTTTGTCATAGTGTTCCAAAAGTTGTGAGAGACATGATCTTCCCGCTCTGAACCCATGTTGACCGGTGTTGTGTAGTTCATTTGTCTCCATGAATGTTGAAATTTTTCTTCGCAGGACTCGTTCGAAAACTTTAATGATGTGAGAGGTTAGAGCTACCGGGCGGTAGTTTTTTGGTAGTGCTTTACTCCCTCCTTTATGCAGTGGGGCAATTATTAACATGGATTGGTATATAAGAGAGAGATGCTTGGTGGTATTAACATGGATTGGTATATAAGAGAGAGATGCTTGGTGGTATTAACATGGATTGGTATATAAGAGAGAGATGCTTGGTGATATTAACATGGATTGGTATATAAGAGAGAGATGCTTGGTGATATTAACATGGATTGGTATATAAGAGAGAAATGCTTGGTGGTATTAACATGGATTGGTATATAAGAGAGAGATGCTTGGTGGTATTAACATGGATTGGTATATAAGAGAGAAATGCTTGGTGGTATTAACATGGATTGGTATATAAGAGAGATGCTTGGTGGTATTAACATGGATTGGTATATAAGAGAAATGCTTGGTGGTATTAACATGGATTGGTCTATAAGAGAGACGCTTGGTGGTATTAACATGGATTGGTATATAAGAGAGATGCTTGGTGGTATTAACATGGATTGGTATATAAGAGAGAAATGCTTGGTGGTATTAACATGGATTGGTATATAAGAGAGATGCTTGGTGGTATTAACATGGATTGGTATATAAGAGAGAGATGCTTGGTGGTATTAACATGGATTGGTATATAAGAGAGAAATGCTTGGTGGTATTAACATGGATTGGTATATAAGAGAGATGCTTGGTGGAATTAACATGGATTGGTATATAAGAGAGAAATGCTTGGTGGTATTAACATGGATTGGTATATAAGAGAGAGATGCTTGGTGGTATTAACATGGATTGGTATATAAGAGAGAGATGCTTGGTGGTATTAACATGGATTGGTATATAAGAGAGAGATGCTTGGTGGTATTAACATGGATTGGTATATAAGAGAGAAATGCTTGGTGGGATTAACATGGATTGGTATATAAGAGAGAGATGCTAGGTGGGATTAACATGGATTGATACCGGTATATAAGAGAGAGATGCTTGGTGGGATTAACATGGATTGGTATATAAGAGAGAAATGCTTGGTGGGATTAACATGGATTGGTATATAAGAGAGATGCTTGGTGGGATTAACATGGATTGGTATAGAAGAGAGATGCTTCGTGGGATTAACATGGATTGGTATATAAGAGAAATGCTTGGTGGGATTAACATGGATTGGTATATAAGAGAGATGCTTGGTGGGATTAACATGGATTGGTATATAAGAGAAATGCTTGGTGGGATTAACATGGATTGGTATATAAGAGAAATGCTTGGTGGGATTAACATGGATTGGTATATAAGAGAGATGCTTGGTGGGATTAACATGGATTGGTATATAAGAGAAATGCTTGGTGGGATTAACATGGATTGGTATATAAGAGAGATGCTTGGTGGGATTAACATGAATTGGTATAGAAGAGAGAGATGCTTGGTGGGATTATCAGGGATTGGTATAAAGAGAATGGTTGATAAGAGAGAGATGCTTGGTGGTATTAACATGGATTGGTATAAAGAGAATGGTTGATGAGAGATGCTTGGTGGTATTAACATGGATTGGTATAAAGAGAATGGTTGATGAGAGAGAGATGCTTGGTGGTATTAACATGGATTGGTATAAAGAGAATGGTTGATGAGAGAGATGCTTGGTGGTATTAACATGGATTGGTATAAAGAGACTGGTTGATGAGATAGAGATGCTTGGTGGTATTAACATGGATTGGTATAAAGAGAATGGTTGATGAAAGAGAGATGCTTGGTGGTATTAACATGGATTGGTATAAAGAGAATGGTTGATGAGAGAGAGATGCTTGGTGGTATTAACATGGATTGGTATAAAGAGAATGGTTGATGAGAGAGATGCTTGGTGGTATTAACATGGATTGGTATAAAGAGAATGGTTGATGAGAGAGAGATGCTTGGTGGTATTAACATGGATTGGTATAAAGAGAATGGTTGATGAGAGAGAGATGCTTGGTGGTATTAACATGGATTGGTATAAAGAGAGTGGTTGATGAGAGAGAGATGCTTGGTGGGATTAACATGGATTGGTATATAAGAGAGATGCTTGGTGGGATTAACATGGATTGGTATATAAGAGAAATGCTTGTGGATTAACATGGATTGGTATATAAGAGAAATGCTTGGTGGGATTAACATGGATTGGTATATAAGAGAGATGCTTGGTGGGATTAACATGGATTGGTATATAAGAGAAATGCTTGGTGGGATTAACATGGATTGGTATATAAGAGAGATGCTTGGTGGGATTACATGAATTGGTATAGAAGAGAGAGATGCTTGGTGGGATTATCAGGGATTGGTATAAAGAGAATGGTTGATAAGAGAGAGATGCTTGGTGGTATTAACATGGATTGGTATAAATTGATGAGAGAGATGCTTGGTGGGATTAACATGGATTGGTATAAAGAGAATGGTTGATGAGAGAGATGCTTGGTGGGATTAACATGGATTGGTATAAAGAATGGTTGAAGAGATGCTTGGTGGTATTAACATGGATTGGTATAAAGAGACTGGTTGATGAGATAGAGATGCTTGGTGGTATTAACATGGATTGGTATAAAGAGAAGGTTGATAGAGAGATGCTTGGTGGTATTAACATGGATTGGTATAAAGAGAATGGTTGATGAGAAAGAGATGCTTGGTGGTATTAACATGCTTGGTATAAAGAATGGTTGATGAGAGAGAGATGCTTGGTGGTATTAAACATGGATTGGTATAAAGAATGGTTGATGAGAGAGAGATGCTTGGTGGTATTAACATGGATTGGTATAAAGAGAATGGTTGATGAGAGAGAGATGCTTGGTGGTATTAACATGGATTGGTATAAAGATGGTTGATGAGAGAGAGATGCTTGGTGGTATTAACATGGATGGTATAAAGAGAATGGTTGATGAGAAAGAGATGCTTGGTGGTTAACATGGATTGGTATAGAGAGAGATGCTTGGTATTAACATGGATTGGTATAAAGAGAATGGTTTATGAGAGAGAGATGCTTGGTGGTATTAACATGGATTGGTATAAAGAGAATGGTTGATGAGAGAGAGATGCTTGGTGGTATTAACATGGATTGGTATAAAGAGAATGGTTGATGAGAGAGATGCTTGGTGGGATTAACATGGATTGGTATAGAAGAGAGAGATGCTTTGGTGGGATTATCAGGGATTGGTATAAAGAGAATGGTTGATAAAAGAGAGATGCTTGGTGATATTAACATGGATTGGTATAAAGAGAATGGTTGATGAGATTTGTGTGTGATGCGTAGAGTCAGTCAGAGAGGAGGGTCACGTCCGTCGTGGTCCGGGATTTTTCGACTATCCCGCGGGATACTGGTGATTAAACTTTTAAAATCACACACAAAAACAAACGTAGTGTCGCGGTCCTATGAAGTGCAAAATCGAACCGATTGATAAAATATATGGAGAGATATACGCGTTTTGGAGAAAAAATCCGTTAACTCCTACAGCAGTGCCACGGCGCTGGTCTAGGACAGGCCTAGGGCAGGCCCATAAGGCGGGTGGAAAGAAGAAGGGAAAGAAAAAACCGTTACGTCCCAAAGCAAAGTGTTAGCTATATAGTCCTATGAAATCAAACAGGGCTATGGGAAAATAGGAAGCCTAAGTTAAAAGTGATAGTGAACATCGTATATCACGTAAATAAACTAGGAAAGTATAATACAGAGAATTAAAGTCAGGGGAACTTTTAACTTTTAGCTTGGGAACAGGACGTATGCTGTAAACAAAATACCCTCGGTGACCGCAAAGACCATAAACACATATATCCCCTCACTCTCCTGGACACGTCCCCTCCCCTCCCCCTATACGATTTTACCAAAAGCGAGCAGTGTTGAATCAAGTTGATAGGTAAAATATGAAAATTAAAATAGATACTATATATAGGTAGCCTGCAAAGTTCGTTATTTTCCTAGAGTGCCGTATATTCCGCTAAACAGTCGACCAAAAACGGGAAAAGTGGTTAGGGCAGTGAGAATTCTGTTTCATAAGATAATTATTGAAAGTGTTACTTAAAGTTACTTAAAGTTTAAACATAAGGAGTGTAATCGAGTGGCACTTCCCCCCCCCCCCCCACTCCCCACAAACCGCGTAACAAACACCTCCTTGTCCTCCAAGCCCCCCCCCCTCTCTCTCTCTCTCTCTCTCTCTCTCTCTCTCTCTCTCTCTCTCTCTCTCTCCCCCCCATGCAAGGGCGGGTGGAAATTTTTTTTTTTTTTTACCAGAGACAACTGTACGAGTTGTAAGATGAATATACACATGCATAAAAGCACCGCATGTCGGATATGCAAGCAACCATACCACTGGATTTGCATAGGATTGACACCAATAAATGAGGCGTACAATACAAGAGGGAAGAACCTCCATTTCTGCGATAGTTGTTTCACTATCACATGGCAAGTCATACAGACTGTAGAAAATACAGAAGTACAAGATAGACTGAAATATAGCCAAGACATAGCTACCTTTCACAGAAAATGGGGAACTATTGGGGCCTCAGGGCCCATACAAATATCACAACCCACACATGCACACCTTCCCATGAAAATGCCCACATTGCCTCCTGCACATCAACACACATCGCCTGCCGAACAACAACCTTTCGCACCCTACATATCCACAAACCCTGCCGCACATCTCCCCACACCTCCCCAGACCCAGAAAACACCCACATTAATCCCATCTATGGCCATTGACCACCCTACTGCTGTTGATCAAATACATTTGCAGGATGAACGTAGGATGCAACAAGCCCCCATATCAGGCTCCCCTTCCACATCGTCTCCCCCTCACCACTGCCACCTGCCCACCTACAACCGACCCCCGTAACTCCACCCCCCTGCAGGCCTCACCCACCCATACACCAAGCCCACTATCACCCACAACCACACTTAGCTCACCACATAACCCCTTGCAGCCCCAGCCACACCTACTGGGGTTGTCTACACCAGTGTGCAGATATTATCTGGAAAGAAGGTGCTACTTTGGTCAAAAGGGCGAATATAATGGGAATTCATGTAGATTTGCTCATCCCAAAATTTGCAACAACATAACCAGTCATGGAAAATGTAGATTTGGTGAAACCTGCAAATACCACCACCCATCCCTTTGCAAGACATCACTTGAGAACAAGACCTGCTACAATATGAAATGCCCAGCTTTTCATATTAAAGGGACTTGGAGATATGCTAGACCTAACACGAATGGTAGCCCAAAAAACTCTCTAGCTATGCGAGGACGAGACAGAGGAAAAAGGCAAGGAGGGAAAGGGCAGATGAAGATGAAGAGACTGAGGGAGATGGAAGAGCACATAGAACACCTCGAGCACCTCCTGGCCTCCCAAGAGTGGCCAATACATCCCGAAGACTATTAGGTACACATAGTACTCCAAACAATCCCTCTCCAATCTTGTTTGCAAATATCCAAGGCCTAAAAAATAGAACCACGAACAAAGTACCATTTATTAGGGGCCTGCTAGAAGAAGGAAACGCTATATTTGCGGCTCTCACAGAAACTCACATTAAAGATCAGGAAGATAGTGAGGTATGGATTCCTGGTTACAACCTACATAGGGCGGACAGAACGCATAGATCACATGGAGGTGTAGCCTTGTACATACATGACTCACTGATATGTACTGAATTCCTAAATAACAGTAATGAAGTGGTGGAAATACTTGGAGTTTAAATAGAATCCCTAAATTTAGCAGTTATTGTTACATACAGGCCTCCAGACTCATCCCGAGAAGAATTCAAAACCCAGCTCAACAAAATAAAATCAGAAGTGGAAACCCTGGGGAACCCAACACCAAATATTATATGGCTAGGAGACTTTAACCTACCAAACATTAAATGGAGACAACTAGAAAACCAGTTAGTGGCAAATAACACCGGAGAAGCAAATACTAATACGAGAGAGCTTTTTGAACTTTGTGATTTTTTTAGTCTTACCCAACATATTGCTGAACCCACACGGGAAAACAATATCTTAGACCTGGTCTTCACTAACAACGACTCTCTAGTACACAGCATTAACATATCGGACACAACATACTCAGATCATAAATTAATTGAGATCAAAACAACTTTAGAAAGTGTACAGACAACCTCAGAATCGAGAAAAAAAACCAGCCCCTTCAGTAAATTTAACTTCTATAACAAAAACATTAGGTGGGAAGAGGTAAATCAAGAAATGGAGGAAATAGACTGGGAAGATTTAATGGATAACCTGACACCAGCAGAATGTCTAGTCTTAATAACAGAAACCATGACCCAAATCTGTAGCCACCATATACCTGCAAGACAAACAAAACGAAGAAGCAAACAAGATCGGGAAAGGAGGAGGCTGTACAGAAGAAGAAAATTACTCGCACAAAGACGCACACATCAAAATCTACAGGATAGGCAAAAGGTCGAAATAGATAGAGAAATTGTGGAAATTGAACAAAGGCTAAGAATATTATATGAACTACAACATATGGAAGAGGAGAGGAAAGCTATTGCAGGTATAAAGGAAAATTCCAAATACTTCTTTTCATACGCCAAACAAAAGGCTAAGACAACATCAAACATCGGCCCACTGAGCAAAGGGGACGGCTCTTTCACAGGGGACAAAAAGGAAATGAGCGAACTCTTAAGCAGGCAGTATGAAATGGCATTCAGTGAGCCTGATGAAACAAAAGTCATCAGAGACCAAAATATATTTTTCATGGAAACCTCCCCCACGGAAACCCCTCAGATGCTGGATATTGATTTTGGTCCAAAAGACATAGAAGAGGCCATTTCCAACATGCCATCCCACTCGGCACCAGGCCCGGACTCATGGAATTCGATCCTAATGAAAAAATGTAAGGAAAACCTCTCAAAACCCCTGGCTATAATGTGGAGAAGGAGTCTAGACACTGGTGACATACCAGATAGCTTGAAAAACGCAATAATTGCCCCACTGCATAAAGGAGGGTGTAAAGCACTACCAAAATACTACCGCCCGGTAGCTCTAACCTCTCACATCATTAAAGTTTTCGAGCGAGTCCTGCGAAGCAAAATTTCAACATTCATGGAGACAAATGAACTACACAACACCGGTCAACATGGGTTCAGAGTGGGAAGATCATGTCTCTCACAACTTTTGGAACACTATGACAAAATTCTTAAAGCGCTAGAAGAAAAGAAAAACGTGGATGTAAAATACACCGATTTTGCTAAGGCATTTGATAAATGTGACCATGGTATAATAGCCCACAAACTGAAAGCAAATGGTATAACTGGGAAAATCGGACGGTGGATATACAATTTCCTCGTAAATCGAAAACAATCGGTAGCAGTAAACCAAGTCACTTCTGAGCCTTCGGATGTCAAAAGCTCAGTGCCCCAAGGAACAGTGCGAGCGCCCCTTCTGTTCCTCATACTAATTTGCGACATAGATACCAACACCAGACACAGTACGGTGTCGTCTTTTGCTGATGACACAAAATTAAGCAAGATAGTAAACACACAAGAGGACACGGGCCGACTGCAGGAAGACATGAATGTAGTGTTCCAGTGGACCAGGGAAAACAACATGCAATTCAATGAGGAAAAATTCCAATTAATACGGTACGGAGATAATAATGGTGTTAAAGAAATTACAAATTACTTAACAGAATCTAACCACATAATAGAACGGAAAGACAGTGTGAAAGACCTTGGGGTATTAATGTCTGAAAATATGGGTTTCAAAGTACATAACCAGGTCAAAGTGGCGGCTGCGAAACGTCTAACGGGTTGGATTCTGCGTACTATTAAAACACGCGGTGAATTGCCTATGATAACGCTCTTCATATCTCTAGTGCTACCGCGGCTTGAATACTGTAGCGTATTAACATCCCCATACAAAGCAGGTGAAATAAATGACGTAGAGAGTGTACAAAGAAATTTCACTTCGCATATAAGTTCGATAAAACATCTACACTATTGGGAGCGTTTAAGAGCACTGAATCTGTACTCACTGGAACGTAGAAGAGAACGTTACCTAATAATATACACGTGGAAAATCGCAGAGGGTTTAGTACCAAACCTACATACTCCGATAGTCATGAAATTCAGTGATAGGAGAGGCTGGGAATGCGAAATCCCCCGGATGAATAACAGGGGTGCTATGGGCTCTCTGCGAGAGGGCTGGTTATCACACAGAGGCCCACGTCTCTTCAACAAACTCCCACGGCGAGTAAGAGACATGAGGGACATCTCGTTAGACAACTTCAAGAGAGCCCTAGATGTCGAACTGCAAAAAGTGCCAGACGAGCCCATCCTCGCAAGGGAGCGAGCTGTCGCTTCAAACAGTCTACTGCACCAAATCACCACCCATAACAAGGGGCGTCGCGCTCCTTGGTGCCGCTAGAAGAGCGGCGAACACATCAAAAGGTCAAAAGGTCAAGATGCTTGGTGGTATTAACATGGATTGGTATAAAGAGAATGGTTGATGAGAGAGAGATGCTTGGTGGTATTAACATGGATTGGTATAAAGAGAATAGTTGATGAGAGAGAGATGCTTGGTGGGATTAACATGGATTGGTATATGGTACACAAGGTCACTACTCTGAATTATAGATTAGGGAGGAACACTTGGTGGGGATAGAAAGGATTGGTATAGAGGGAATGCTGAATTAGAGAACAGGGACGCTAGCTGGGATTAAAATATATTGCTATACAGAGATAAATGCTGATAACAGATAATATGTTTTGTGTGGGATTGGGCGTAATTGGTATACATATCATTATAGATTTGAGGAGAGGGATGTTTAGTGGAATTGTAAAAGATTGGTATACAAAAAATGGTACCGGTACCTCAGAGACGTATTCTTGGTGGGACTGGTACAAAGAGAATTGTATATCATAGAGTATCACTGGGTGGGATTGTAAGGGATTGGTAAATAGAGAGAGGTTGGACCAAAGGGAGGCACTAGGTGGGACTTGAAAGGAACACAACCAAAGACAGAGCTCAACTGGGATTATCAAGTACCCGGTACAGTAAGGTTCATAGGTTCATAGCCATAGTTTAGACTAAAGTATTTTATCTAGAAAATAAAACAAAAATACGCAACACAGGTAAGAAAGTCTTTATATCCTAGCTTGATTATGTTTCTTATATATACTGTATATATATATATATATATATATATATATATATATATATATATATATATATATATTGAGTATATATCACAAATACATGTGAGCCACTAAATGTTTCACCATACGTCGCAGTCCGGGATTTTTCGACTATCCCGCGGGATACTGGTGATTAAACTTCCAAAAAATCACACACAAAAACAAACGTAGTGTCGCGGTTCTGTGAAGTGCAAAATCGAACCGATTGATAAAATATCTGGAGAGATATACGTGTTTTGGAGAAAAAATCCGTTAACTCCTACAGCAGTGCCACGGCGCTGGTCTAGGACAGGCCTAGGGCAGGCCCATAAGGCGGGTGGAAAGAAGAAGGGAAAGAAAAAACCGTTACGTCCCAAAAGCAAAGTGTTAGCTATATAGTCCTATGAAATCAAACAGGGCTATGGGAAAATAGGAAGCCTAAGTTAAAAGTGATAGTGAAGATCGTATATCACGTAAATAAACTAGGAAAGTATAATACAGAGAATTAAAGTCAGGGGAACTTTTAACTTTTAGCTTGGGAACAGGACGTATGCTGTAAACAAAATACCCTCAGTGACCGCAAAGACCATAAACACATATATCCGCTCGCTCTCCTGGACACGTCCCCTCCCCTCCCCCTATATGACTTTACCAAAAGCGAAACTTAACCTCGACATGAAAGGGTACCGACAAAACAAATATCGTAAATATAGCAAACAGAGAAAAACAATATTTAAACAAATTAATCAGTGCAGATTATTTCTCGACCATATCGCAGGTTAGTAGTGACGTTATTGGAGAGAAAGATCTCCCACGCAACCAAATGTGGTGAAAATTCGAACCTGAGCAGTGTTGAATCAAGTTGATAGGTAAAATATGAAAATTAAAATAGATACTATATATAGGTAGCCTGGAAAGTTCGTTATTTTCCTAGAGTGCCGTATAATCCGTTAAACAGTCGACTAAAAACGGGAAAAGTGGTTAGGGCAGTGAGAATTCTGTTTCATAAGATTATTATTGAAAGTGTTACTTAAAGTTACTTAAAGTTTAAACATAACGAGTGTAAACGAGTGGCACTCCCCCCCCCCCCCCACTCCCCACAAACCGCGTAACAAACACCTCCTTGTCCTCCAAGCCCCCCCCCCCCCTCTCTCTCTCTCTCTGTCTCCCCTATGTAAGGGCGGGTGGAAAAAAAAAATAATAATAAAAATGAAAGATTTTTTTTACCAGAGACAACTGTACGAGTTGTAAGATGAATATACACATGCATAATGGCACCGCATGTCGGATATGCAAGCAACCATACCACTGGATTTGCATAGGATTGACACCAATAAATGAGGCGTACAATACAAGAGGGAAGAACCTCCATTTCTGCGATAGTTGTTTCACTATCACATGGCAAGTCATACAGACTGTAGAAAATACAGAAGTACAAGATAGACTGAAATATAGCCAAGACATAGCTACCTTTCACAGAAAATGGGGAACTATTGGGGCCTCAGGGCCCATACTAATATCACAACCCACACACGCACACCTTCCCATGAAAATGCCCACATTGCCTCCTGCACATCAACACACATCGCCTGCCGAACAACAACCTTTCGCACCCTACATATCCACAAACCCTGCCGCACATCTCCCCACACCTCCCCAGACCCAGAAAACACCCACATTAATCCCATCTATGGCCATTGACCACCCTACTGCTGTTGATCAAATACATTTGCAGGATGAACATAGGATGCAACAAGCCCCCATATCAGGCTCCCCTTCCACATCGTCTCCCCCCTCACCACTGCCACCTGCCCACCTACAACCGACCCCCGTAACTCCACCCCCCTGCAGGCCTCACCCACCCATACACCAAGCCCACTATCACCCACAACCACACTTAGCTCACCACATAACCCCTTGCAGCCCCAGCCACACCTACTGGGGTTGTCTACACCAGTGTGCAGATATTATCTGGAAAGAAGGTGCTACTTTGGTCAAAAGGGCGAATATAATGGGAATGCATGTAGATTTGCTCATCCCAAAATTTGCAACAACATAACCAGTCATGGAAAATGTAGATTTGGTGAAACCTGCAAATACCACCACCCATCCCTTTGCAAGACATCACTTGAGAACAAGACCTGCTACAATATGAAATGCCCAGCTTTTCATATTAAAGGGACTTGGAGATATGCTAGACCTAACACGAATGGTAGCCCAAAAAACTCTCTAGCTATGCGAGGACGAGACAGAGGAAAAAGGCAAGGAGGGAAAGGGCAGATGAAGATGAAGAGACTGAGGGAGATGGAAGAGCACATAGAACACCTTGAGCACCTCCTGGCCTCCCAAGAGTGGCCAATACATCCCGAAGACTATTAGGTACACATAGTACTCCAAACAATCCCTCCCCAATCTTGTTTGCAAATATCCAAGGCCTAAAAAATAGAACCACGAACAAAGTACCATTTATTAGGGGCCTGCTAGAAGAAGGAAACGCTATATTTGCGGCTCTCACAGAAACTCACATTAAAGATCAGGAAGATAGTGAGGTATGGATTCCTGGTTACAACCTACATAGGGCGGACAGAACGCATAGATCACATGGAGGTGTAGCCTTGTACATACATGACTCACTGATATGTACTGAATTCCTAAATAACAGTAATGAAGTGGTGGAAATACTTGGAGTTAAAATAGAATCCCTAAATTTAGCAGTTATTGTTACATACAGGCCTCCAGACTCATCCCGAGAAGAATTCAAAACCCAGCTCAACAAAATAAAATCAGAAGTGGAAACCCTGGGGAACCCAACACCAAATATTATATGGCTAGGAGACTTTAACCTACCAAACATTAAATGGAGACAACTAGAAAACCAGTTAGTGGCAAATAACACCGGAGAAGCAAATACTAATACGAGAGAGCTTATTGAACTTTGTGATTTTTTTTAGTCTTACCCAACATATTGCTGAACCCACACGGGAAAACAATATCTTAGACCTGGTCTTCACTAACAACGACTCTCTAGTACACAGCATTAACATATCGGACACAACATACTCAGATCATAAATTAATTGAGATCAAAACAACCTTAGAAAGTGTACAGACAACCTCAGAATCGAGAACAAAAACCGGCCCCTTCAGTAAATTTAACTTCAATAACAAAAACATTAGATGGGAAGAGGTAAATCAAGAAATGGAGGAAATAGACTGGGAAGATTTAATGGATAACCTGACACCAGCAGAATGTCTAGTCTTAATAACAGAAACCATGACCCAAATGTGTAGCCACCATATACCTGCAAGACAAACAAAACTAAGAAGCAAACAAGATCGGGAAAGGAGGAGGCTGTACAGAAGAAGAAAATTACTCACACAAAGATGCACACATCAAAATCTACAGGATAGGCAAAAGGTCGAAATAGATAGAGAAATTGTGGAAATTGAACAAAGGCTAAGAATATCATATGAACTACAACATATAGAAGAGGAGAGGAAAGCTATTGCAGGTATAAAGGAAAATTCCAAATACTTCTTTTCATACGCCAAACAAAAGGCTAAAGCAACATCAAACATCGGCCCACTGAGCAAAGGGGACGGCTCTTTCACAGGGGACAAAAAGGAAATGAGCGAACTCTTAAGCAGGCAGTATGAAATGGCATTCAGTGAGCCTGATGAAACAAAAGTCATCAGACACCAAAATATATTTTTCATGGAAACCTCCCCCACGGAAACCCCTCAGATGCTGGATATTGATTTCGGTCCAAAAGACATAGAAGAGGCCATTTCCAACATGCCATCCCACTCGGCACCAGGCCCGGACTCATGGAATTCGATCCTAATGAAAAAATGTAAGGAAAACTTCTCAAAACCCCTGGCTATAATGTGGAGAAGGAGTCTAGACACTGGTGACATACCAGATAGCTTGAAAAACGCAATAATTGCCCCACTGCATAAAGGAGGGAGTAAGGCACTACCAAAAAACTACCGCCCGGTAGCTCTAACCTCTCACATCATTAAAGTTTTCGAGCGAGTCCTGCGAAGCAAAATTTCAACATTCATGGAGACAAATGAACTACACAACACCGGTCAACATGGGTTCAGAGCGGGAAGATCATGTCTCTCACAACTTTTGGAACACTATGACAAAATTCTTAAAGCGCTAGAAGAAAAGAAAAACGTGGATGTCATTTACACCGATTTTGCTAAGGCATTTGATAAATGTGACCATGGTATAATAGCCCACAAACTGAAAGCAAAAGGTATAACTGGGAAAATCGGACGGTGGATATACAATTTCCTCGTAAACCGAAAACAATCGGTAGCAGTAAACCAAGTCACTTCTGAGCCTTCGGATGTCAAAAGCTCAGTGCCCCAAGGAACAGTGCTAGCGCCCCTTCTGTTCCTCATACTTATTTGCGACATAGATACCAACACCAGACACAGTACGGTGTCGTCTTTTGCTGATGACACAAAATTAAGCAAGATAGTAAACACACAAGAGGACACGGGCCGACTGCAGGAAGACATGAATGTAGTGTTCCAGTGGACCAGGGAAAACAACATGCAATTCAATGAGGAAAAATTCCAATTAATACGGTACGGAGATAATAATGGTGTTAAAGAAATTACAAATTACTTAACAGAATCTAACCACATAATAGAACGGAAAGACAGTGTGAAAGACCTTGGGGTATTAATGTCTGAAAATATGGGTTTCAAAGTACATAACCAGGTCAAAGTGGCGGCTGCGAAACGTCTAACGGGTTGGATTTTGCGTACTTTTAAAACACGCGGTGAATTGCCTATGATAACGCTCTTCAAATCTCTAGTGCTACCGCGGCTTGAATACTGTAGCGTATTAACATCCCCATACAAAGCAGGTGAAATAAATGACGTAGAGAGTGTACAAAGAAATTTCATTTCGCATATAAGTTCGATAAAACATCTACACTATTGGGAGCGTTTAAGAGCACTGAATCTGTACTCACTGGAACGTAGAAGAGAACGTTACCTAATAATATACACGTGGAAAATCGCAGAGGGTTTAGTACCAAACCTACATACTCCGATAGTCATGAAATTCAGTGATAGGAGAGGCTGGGAATGCGAAATCCCCCGGATGAATAACAGGGGTGCTATGGGCTCTCTGCGAGAGGGCTGGTTATCACACAGAGGCCCACGTCTCTTCAACAAACTCCCACGGCGAGTAAGAGACATGAGGGACATCTCGTTAGACAACTTCAAGAGAGCCCTAGATGTCGAACTGCAAAAAGTGCCAGATGAGCCCATCCTCGCAAGGGAGCGAGCTGTCGCTTCAAACAGTCTACTGCACCAAATCACCACCCATAATGAGGGGCGTCGCGCTCCTTGGTGCCGCTAGAAGAGCGGCGAACACATCTAAAGGTATCTAAAGGTAAGGATTACTGAGTGTCCCGACGCAACTCGGGCCGAAATTGATTTAATTTAATTCTAACCCACCAAGCATGAGAGCTAAAAATATTGAGTATATATCACAAATACACGTGAGCCACTAAATGTTTCTAATCTCTCAGTGGGGTTCGAACCGCCGACTGTCAGGACGATAGCCGACGCTCAAGACACTCAAGGTATTCTGGAATATGGATCCTACGACTAGGTATGAATTGAAATATATTCGCCTATACTCCGGACAGCATAAACAGACCGTTGGTAGGGCAGAACTTGACAACACTGTTTTACCCTTGCTATCAGGTGATAAGTTGATAATGCGGCCGAGAAACCATTTGCCCTCTCTCTCTCTCTCTTTCTCTCTCTCTCTCTCTCTCTCTCTCTCTCTCTCTCTCTCTCTCTCTCTCTCTGGGATATGAAATTGTACTAACTCAATTATTAACGTGATTTTTATATACTCTATATCTATATATATATTATATATATTTTATCTTCAATGATAAAATAAACTATTGGTCAAAATATTCTGTGTGGCAGACTTTAAAGTGTTTGCTTTTATTGTACGGTTTTCTGTAATCATAATGAATGGGATACTTCTCTATATAGTAGAAAATTATCCAGTGTTTCTGATGTTATGACTTTTTTTCCACACCACCATTGAGGTAAAAGTCTAGGTGCGTTTATTTTGATAGAGGTTTCCCCAGTATGTACTGTATATGAATATATATAGAGGTTTCCCCAGTATGTACTGTATATGAATACATATAGAGGTTTCCCCAGTATGTACTGTATATGAATATATATAGAGGTTTCCCCAGTATGTACTGTATATGAATATATATATAGAGGTTTCCCCAGTATGTACTGTATATGAATATATATAGAGGTTTCCCCAGTATGTACTGTATATGAATATATATAGAGGTTTCCCCAGTATGTACTGTATATGAATATATATAGAGGTTTCCCCAGTATGTACTGTATATGAATATATATAGAGGTTTCCCCAGTATGTACTGTATATGAATATATATAGAGGTTTCCCCAGTATGTACTGTATATGAATATATATAGAGGTTTCCCCAGTATGTACTGTATATGAATATATATAGAGGTTTCCCCAGTATGTACTGTATATGAATATATATAGAGGTTTCCCCAGTATGTACTGTATATGAATATATATAGAGGTTTCCCCAGTATGTACTGTATATGAATATATATAGAGGTTTCCCCAGTATGTACTGTATATGAATATATATAGAGGTTTCCCCAGTATGTACTGTATATGAATATATATAGAGGTTTCCCCAGTATGTACTGTATATGAATATATATAGAGGTTTCCCCAGTATGTACTGTATATGAATATATATAGAGGTTTCCCCAGTATGTACTGTATATGAATATATATAGAGGTTTCCCCAGTATGTACTGTATATGAATATATATAGAGGTTTCCCCAGTATGTACTGTATATGAATATATAGAGGTTTCCCCAGTATGTACTGTATATGAATATATATAGAGGTTTCCCCAGTATGTACTGTATATGAATATATATAGAGGTTTCCCCAGTATGTACTGTATATGAATATATATAGAGGTTTCCCCAGTATGTACTGTATATGAATATATATAGAGGTTTCCCCAGTATGTACTGTATATGAATATATATAGAGGTTTCCCCAGTATGTACTGTATATGAATATATATAGAGGTTTCCCCAGTATGTACTGTATATGAATATATATAGAGGTTTCCCCAGTATGTACTGTATATGAATATATATAGAGGTTTCCCCAGTATGTACTGTATATGAATATATATACAATAGTCGAGTCATGGGTGTAAAGGTTAAGGTGTTAAACCTGTGGGATCAAATGAACCAATTTAAAAATCATACAGACAGGCATACAGACAAACAGGCATATATACAGACAGACATACAGGCAGATATACACACAAACAGACAGATATACAGATATACATACAGACAAACTGGCATATATACAGACAAACAGACAGATATACAGATATACATACAGACAAACAGGCATATATACAGACAAACAAACAGATATACAGATAGACAGACAACTAAAGACAGACAGACCGACACAGAGACAGATAAACAAAGAGATACACAGACAGATATACAGACAGACAGAAATATATAGATATAGACAAACATACAGACAGGCAGATAGAGATATATACAAACATACAGACAGGCAGATAGACAGAGAAAGACAGACACATATACAGATAGACAAACAGACATACATATATACAGACAGTTAGATATACAGATAGACATACCGACATATTTGCAGACAGACAGGTATACTGATAGACAAACAGACAGACAGACAAACAGACATATAGATATACACATATACAAACAGTCAGATATAAGTACATACCATGCAGACAAACAGATATACAGATAAGCAAACATAGATATACAGACAGACAGACAAACAGGGAGCTATACAGACAAACAAAGATACAGTCAGATGTACAGACAGAGAGACAGATAGACAAACAGACCTATACACAAGCAGACAGACAGATATACAGATAGACAGAGAGAAATACAGACATACAGACGGTCACGGTAGCCAAGCGCGTTTAGTCTCTGTACTGAAGAGAGTACCGGTACTGCTAAACTCCTGTAGTACTGTAGAGATTAATACATCCTGATGATACATCCTAATGATTTTTAAATTGGTTCATTTGATCCCACAGGTTTAACACCTTAACCTTTCCACCCATGACTCGACTATTGTATATATATTAATATACAGTACATACTGGGGAAACCTCTATATATATTCATATACAGTACATACTGGGGAAACCTCTATATATATTCATATACAGTACATACTGGGGAAACCTCTATATATATTCATATACAGTACATACTGGGGAAACCTCTATATATTCATATACAGTACATACTGGGGAAACCTCTATATATATTCATATACAGTAAATACTGGGGAAACCTCTATATATATTCATATACAGTACATACTGGGGAAACCTCTATATATATTCATATACAGTACATACTGGGGAAACCTCTATATGTATTCATATACAGTACATACTGGGGAAACCTCTATATATATTCATATACAGTACATACTGGGGAAACCTCTATCAAAATAAACGCACCTAGACTTTTACCTCAATGGTGGTGTGGAAAAAAAGTCATAACATCAGAAACACTGGATAATTTTCTACTATATAGAGAAGTATCCCATTCATTATGATTACAGAAAACCGTACAATAAAAGCAAACACTTTAAAGTCTGTCACACAGAATATTTTGACCAATAGTTTATTTTATAATTTAAGACATTATATATATAGATTTAGGGTATATAAAAATCACGTTAATTATTAAGTTAGTACAATTTCATCTCCCAGAGAGAGAGAGAGAGAGAGAGAGAGAGAGAGAGAGAGAGGGCAAATGGTTTCTCGGCCGCATTATCAACTTATCACATGATAGCGAGGGTAAAACAGTGTTGTCAAGTTCTGCCCTACCAACGGTCTGTTTATGCTGTCCGGAGTATAGTGGATTTCCCTTCTCTCCTTAACATAAATAGGATAGAGGGTTGAGTGTCTTTTAGACTGCCGTGGTGTAGTTGATTAAAGCGTCGGCTACCGTCCTGACGGTCGGCGGTTCGAACCCCACTGAGAGATTAGATATATATATATATATAAAAATTATATAATAAAATGTTTTAACAAAGCCATAATAATGTTCGGTTTTGTTGTGGAATATTTTTTGTATATATATAAATGGGAAAATATAGTTGAAGGGACTGGAGTTTTGAGCATGACTGTAAAGTGTTGTGGTCAGTAATAGCTGTACATTTTTGGAGGAACAATTATGATATAATGACACAGTATTATCAAATCCTGATCGAACCACAAATACCGGGTGCTACTTACCAACACTCCCCATCTTGTTTATAACAAGGAAGTGGTTTTGGTAGTCATGGCCGCTATTGTACAAACAGATAATAATTATGGGGTATAACATATTATATAATTTGGTTAGTCACTTGTTTTATTACATATCGGTACTACCACCACTACTACTACCATAATCACCATCATCAATCACTACTACGACAGTCATCACAATACTACTACTACCATAATCACCGGCCTCGACCTCCCTGTGCCTCATTAAACGGCGACCTCGATTTCGGCCGCTAAATGACCTCCGATTTTGGATCTGACCTCATCCGTACCCCCATTTTGGGGGGCTGCGAACAACTTTCGTTCCATACACCTTTTCGATTCTGCCCCAAACGGCAATTTTTTCATTTTTTTTTTTTCAATTTCGGCCTCGAAACGACCTCCGATCGTGGCCTCGCCCCCTCTATGACCTGATCCAGGTCAATTGACACCCACATGCAAAGTTTCAGGTCCCCAGGTCCAAAACTGCGGCCGCCTATTAAGAACAAACAGACACACAAACTGATTTAATATAAGATTAAGCTGATATATAATAAGGTGGAACCAGACGAACGCTTTACTGGCAGTTATCAATTTTCAAGTTTTCTATCAAGCTTTTGCAGCAATTACTATATGCATTGATATAGGCAATTTGAATGAAAATAAATTGTTCAAGGTGGCTGAATTGTTATATATCTATAATTGAGAATCTGTTAGACCAGAACTATAGAATATGTACCAGGAATAGCGCCCTTGTAACACAACTATGGTACAGCACAGTCAACATTAACGGCGACGTAAGCCTACCCACATGAATCAGTAATTCAGTATGGCACACAAACGAGACATATAATACTTTATAACAATAGCCCAGTCCCCAGATGCTTCAGAACTTGGTTTTAAAGGTTCAAAGGTACTCGCTGTCTTCGGTCCTCCTTCCTGGTTGTCCTGTGTTGAGTCGATTTCTTCTCCGAAAATCATTCACCGATCGACGAGAAGACGTCCAAAATGTGCTGCTCCTACCTGGTTCAGATGAACTCCATCGTTCGAAAACAAAGAGTCATCGTAGTCAAAATTGTCCCATGTGTCGACGAATCCCACGTTTTTCTTTCTGCAGAGGTTGCCTAGACGACGATTTGTGGAGAGAATGAGTCAGGGATAGGATGGTGGAGAGAGTGAGTGGAGAGAATGAAGCAGAGATAGGATTGTAGAGAGAGTGAGGCAGAGATAGGATGGTAAGAAAGAGTGAGTGTAGAGAAATACAGCGTTCATGTCTGCTTGCAAAGAAATCTTGCAAGCAGACATGAACGCTGTATTTCGGTAGACCAAAGATAACAACATGCAATTTAACGAAGAAAAATTTCAGCTGATAAGGTATGGTGGAAATGAAGAGATTAAAGAAAGCACAACCTACTTAACAGAGTCACTCCTGCCAATCCCACGAAAATCAGAGGTTAAAGATCTTGGGGTAATAATGTCAGAAAACATGTCTTTCAAAGAACATAATCAGGCCAAGTCAGTAGCGGCGAGGAAACTTGTAGGTTGGATACTACGTACTTTCAAGACACGAGAAGAACGGCCAATGATAACACTTTTCAAATCGTTGGTGATCCCACGACTGGAGTATTGCAGTGTGCTAACATCTCCACACAAAGCCGGGGAAATATACGAAATAGAGAGTGTTCAAAGAAGCTTCACGTCCCGCATCAGCTCGGTAAAACATCTTCATTACTGGGATCGGCTTAAGGCTCTTAACTTATATTCACTGGAGCGAAGAGAGAGATACTTGATAATTTACACATGGAACGTTATTGAGGGTCTAGTGCCAAACCTTCACACTACAATATCATGGAACTGGAGCGACAGAGGGGGTAGGAAATGTAACATCCCACCCCAAAAGTGTAGGGGAGCTCTGGGCACACTGAGGGACTCCTGGTTGACAAACACGGGTCCGAGCCTCTTCAACAAAATGCCAGAGAATGTGAGAAACTTGATGGACGTGCCAACGGAAGTATTCAAGAAAGCCTTGGACAACCATCTCAAGTCGGTGCCTGATCACTTGATCAGCCATACTTCGCGGGGGTGAGAGCTGCCCCCTAGAATAGCCTGCTGCATCAAGCACTGGCAGCAAACATACTCGGGGGAGCAACTCACGCCGAAGCCGATGAAGGATGGCCGAAAGAACTCCAGATAAACTCCAGGCAGGTAAGGATATGATGGTAGAGAGAGTGAGGCAGAGATAGGATGATAGAGAGAGTGAGTGGAGAGAATGAGGCAGGGATAGGATGGTAGAGAGAGTGAGTGGAGAGAATGAGGCAGGGATAGGATGGTAGAGAGAGTGAGTGTAGAGAATGAGGCAGGGATAGGATGGTACAGAGAGTGAGTGTAGAGAATGAGGCAGAGATAGGATGGTAGAGAGAGTGAGTGGAGAGAATGAGGCAGGGATAGGATGGTAGAGTGTGAGGCAGGGATAGGATGGTAGAGAGAGTGAGTGTAGAGAATGAGGCAGAGATAGGATGGTAGAGAGAGTGAGTGGAGAGAATGAGGCAGGGATAGGATGGTAGAGAGAGTGAGGCAGGGATAGGATGGTAGAGAGTGAGGCAGGGATAGGATGGTAGAGAGAGTGAGTGTAGAGAATGAGGCAGAGATAGGATGGTAGAGAGAGTGAGTGGAGAGAATGAGGCAGGGATAGGATGGTAGAGAGAGTGAGTGTAGAGAATGAGGCAGGGATAGGATGGTACAGAGAGTGAGTGTAGAGAATGAGGCAGAGATAGGTTGGTAGAGAGCGTGAGTGTAGAGAATGAGGCAGAGATAGGTTGGTAGAGAGAGTGAGATTAGAGAATGAGGCAGAGATAGGTTGGTACAGAGAGTGAGTGTAGAGAATGAGGCAGAGATAGGTTGGTAGAGAGAGTGAGTGTAGAGAATGAGGCAGAGATAGGTTGGTAGAGAGAGTGAGTGTAGAGAATGAGGCATAAATAGGTTGGTACAGAGAGTGAGTGTAGAGAATGAGGCAGAGATAGGTTGGTAGAGAGAGTGAGTGGAGAGAATGTGGCAGAGATAGGATGGTAGAGAGAGTGAGTGGAGAGAATGAGGCAGAGATAGGTTGGTACAGAGAATGAGGCAGAGATAGGATGGTAGAGAGTGAGTAGAGAATGAGGCAGAGATAGGTTGGTACAGAGAGTGAGTGTAGAGAATGAGGCAGAGATAGGTTGGTACAGAGAGTGAGTGTAGAGAATGAGGCAGAGATAGGTTGGTACAGAGAGTGAGTGTAGAGACTGAGGCAGAGATAGGATGGTACAGAGAGTGAGTGTAGATAATGAGGCAGAGATAGGTTGGTAGAGGAGTGGAGAGAATGAGGCAGAGATAGGTTGGTAGAGGAGTGTAGAGAATGAGGCAGAGATAGGTTGGTACAGAGAGTGAGTGTAGAGAATGAGGCAGAGATAGGTTGGTACAGAGAGTGAGTGTAGAGAATGAGGCAGAGATAGGTTGGTAGAGGAGTGGAGAGAATGAGGCAGAGATAGGTTGGTACAGAGAGTGAGTGGAGAGAATGAGGCAGAGATAGGTTGGTACAGAGAGTGAATGTAGAGAATGAGGCAGAGATAGGTTGGTACAGAGAGTGAGTATAGAGAATGAGGCAGAGATAGGTTGGTAGAGGAGTGGAGAGAATGAGGCAGAGATAGGTTGGTACAGAGAGTGAGTGTAGAGAATGAGGCAGAGATAGGTTGGTAGAGGAGTGGAGAGAATGAGGCAGAGATAGGTTGGTACAGAGAGTGAGTGTAGAGAATGAGGCAGAGATAGGTTGGTACAGAGAGTGAGTGTAGAGGATGAGGAAGAGATAGGTTGGTAGAGGAGTGGAGATAATGAGGCAGAGATAGGTTGGTACAGAGAGTGAGTGTAGAGAATGAGGCAGAGATAGGTTGGTAGAGGAGTGGAGAGAATGAGGCAGAGATAGGTTGGTACAGAGAGTGAGTGTAGAGAATGAGGCAGAGATAGGTTGGTACAGAGAGTGAGTGTAGAGAATGAGGCAGAGATAGGTTGGTAGAGGAGTGGAGAGAATGAGGCAGAGATAGGTTGGTACAGAGAGTGAGTGTAGAGTATGAGGCAGAGATAGGTTGGTAGAGGAGTGGAGAGAATGAGGCAGAGATAGGTTGGTACAGAGAGTGAGTGTAGAGACTGAGGCAGAGATAGGTTGGTACAGAGAGTGAGTGTAGAGAATGAGGCAGAGATAGGTTGGTAGAGGAGTGGAGAGAATGAGGCAGAGATAGGTTGGTACAGAGAGTGAGTGTAGAGAATGAGGCAGAGATAGGTTGGTAGAGGAGTGGAGAGAATGAGGCAGAGATAGGTTGGTACAGAGAGTGACTGTAGAGACTGAGGCAGAGATAGGTTGGTAGAGAGTGAGTGGAGAGAATGAGGCAGAGATAGGTTGGTAGAGGAGTGGAGAGAATGAGGCAGAGATAGGTTGGTACAGAGAGTGAGTGTAGAGACTGAGGCAGGAGGAGAGGAAAGGTAAGAGTTTGAGGAAAAGAAAGTGGGGATTAGAGGGTGGTAGTGGTGGTGGTGGTATTGAACGAGGGGCCCCATGCTCCTCGGTGCCTCTAGATGTGCTGAAAACACCCTAGAACTAATGCCAAGGTAGGTATACTGATAGGTGGACAGAGTGAGATAGTGAGACAGGGTGAGATAGGAAGAGAGAGTGAGATGGAGGGAACATACGGGTGACATAAAGGTAGGGAGGGATGGAGGCTATACTGTAGATGGATTAAGGATAAGTGTAGATATATGAGCCAAGGTGAGGGAAGCAGGGAGGAGGAGGGGTAACACTGACCAACATCACCAGAGTGGCTATAATGAAGGTGGCAACGGAGAGATAACTATTGCAGAGAAATGAATGGGGATAGACAAAAGGAGGAGGAAAAAGGAAAGGGGATAGGGATAGAGAGAATAAAGGGTGATAGGGGGGATGGCGAACCCTAGTTAGCTGACTTAGGTAGGGATGGAACAAATAAAAGGTTATGATGATATAAAGAAAGGGGGGTACCGGTAACTTTAACGGAATATGGTGGTGGAGGAAGAAAACTGAAAAGCTAGTTAGGATGATGAGGTGCAAGGGTATATTGATAAGGGGTGTTGGGTCGTTTTTATATATCCCCTTCTCCCTCATGTTTAGCCCTATTAGTTTTCAGATTTTAAGATGTTTGCCCCATTAGTTTTTAGATTTTAAGACCTTCCGCCCCATTTCCTTGTCAAAGTTTGATGGAGGTCTACAGTAGGGAGGAAACTAGAAAAATTAAGCTCCGGGTGGGTTAACATTATCTGCTGCGACGTCTTGGGGAGCTATTAGTATTATGGAGGGTTTGGAGGGTTTTTACTGGTTACGAGTAATGTATTATTCGTTTGCCCTTAGACTAAATAAGAACAAAGTCGACACCTGATTGGGGTGAAATGTTTTATAATCGCCAAACTAATGAGGTTAAACGTCTTAAAATGTCCAAACTAATTGTGAAACAGGGAGGGTTAAACAAATAGCCGCCTCGCACCAGATAGGGTTAAGGTAGGGTTGGGTTTAGCTGTAGTCTGCCGGCCAGGGGGTGACAGATGAGGAGAAGGAGCCAGGCGAGAGAGAGAGAGATGGAGAAGGGAGAAGATAAAACATATGAGGCACGAATAACGACTGGAGAGAGCAAGAGAGCGGATGTACTGGGAATAAAGTATAAATGGAGAGTGGTGTGTGATTGAGGGAGATATATAAAGGTAAGAGTATGGATCAAGAAGTAAGGGTGCTGGGGTGCAGATCAAGGACCAGGTATGGTTGGTTATAGTCTGCTAGCCAGAGAGGGAAGTACAAGAGGAGTAAGGCTGGAAGGAGGAGAGTGGGTAGGGAGAAAGGAGAGGGAAATGATTGGATGGAATAAACAATAAAGAAATAATGGTTGGAATAATAGTATGGGGATGAGGTAAAGAAGTAAGGCATGGCTGGAGGAAAAATGGTACGGATAAATGGAAGATACGACTTGGTGGGGCAAAGGAGTAGTTAGTGTAAATGAATACAAGGTGAGGCTAAGGATGATGGGGTGCAGAGGTCTACAGTACAATATATCCAAGGTCCGTGTGGGTTGGATGTGGCTGTAATCGGATGGTCAGGGCTCAACAAAAAGGTACCTTAGTTGAGGAAGGGACGAGGATCAGTTACTGAGAAAGGGAGAGTCAGAGAATGGGATGGGATACACAGAATGAGAGAATGGGACGGAATAAATAGAACAATAAGTGAATGGGACGGGAGTGAGATAGGAATAAGGGGACGGAGATAGGGTATAGGATGGGGGGATATGGAGAGTAGGGGCAGTAAGTTACTAAAAGGAAACGATAAGTGAAGTATAAACAAACATGTTATTGTGATTGATATTGGTGAGGTACCTGGATAAGCCGGTAGGGTTGGGTGTGGCTACATAGTGTGTGTTGGCCCTGGACTGAAAGATATTGGCAGTGATGGCTTCAATTTGACCCTTCACTGGCTCACTCTCTCTCTCACTCGATACCTGCCTCACTAGGTCGGAGTCATGCTGTCTGTCTCATGTGTGTTGTTTGTCTCATTCTGTCTCGCTATATCTCACGAAATTCGTGTTACTGTCTGGTTCATGCTGTCTGTCTCATTCAATCACGATGCCCGTTTTTCAGTCTGATTCACAGTCTCATTCTTTCTGCACAACTCCGTCTGATTTCATCTCTGTCTCTTAATATTTCACTTCCTTATTCATACTGTTTATCTCACTATCTCTCCATATCTTACTTTATCATTTGATACCTGTCTCAATTTGATTGATCCATGCTGTCTGTTTCCTCCAGTCTCTCGTCTGCCTTGTATTGTCGATGGTGTCTCTTTTACCAAAAGTAACAAACTTGTGATTGTTAGCCACACTGCTGTCGGTGTATTTATTGTCTAGTTCTTTGATGGAGGAAATAAGTTTTGAAATATCATCATAAGCTATATGATATACACGTAGGTATGGTATAACCTATAGGACAGTCTCGAGTGTAATTTTGCGGTTTTATAAAATGCATACACAACCCAACTAATGTTGTAAGTGTTCCCATTTTTACTGAAACTTGGGTAACAATTACCTGATATTTTTATACCACCACGCACGTTTCACACGATTATTTTTAGTGAAGTTGTAACTTGGAACAATATTTAGAATGCTGTGGCTGTAGATTGTCATTTATGTCACATACACAATACGATACACCCTTATTCCCTCTCGCTTTGTCCTTACTGGATGGCTGATATGTCTGCCCTCATTTTGTGTTATTATTTATTTGGTTTACCTTATTCCACTTTCAACAAACTCCCATGGCGAGTAAGAGACGTAAGGGGCATTTCATTAGACAACTTTAAGAGAGCCCTCGATTTCGAACTGCAAAAAGTGCCAGATTAGCCCATCTTCACAGGAGAACGTTCTGCCCCTTCGAACAGTCTGTTGCACCAAATGTCAACCCACAACGAAGGACAGTGCACTCCTCGGTGCCAATAGCAGAGTGGGGAACCCAACACTAGGTGACACCATCTGTTTTATCTCTTTCTGTCCCATACTCTGTCTCTCGGTTTCATGTTCATATTCCCCGTCTGTCTTTCTCATTCCGTTTGTTTGATGGTATAACCGTATACCTGTCTGTGTCTTTGCTCGTTCGTCTGATAGTTTGTTTCTTCGTCTGTCTATTCTGACACCTTTCTTCAATCCGTTAGCTTGTTTTCCTGTCTTCTCTTTCCGTCTATCTGTTAGTTTGCTTATCTGGGCTACCCGTCCTCTTATCTGTCTATACCTGTCTTTATTTATGTTATTTACCTATCTGTAGTGTCTGTTCCTGGCAGTCCCTGTAGGTATCGGTCTGTCTGTCCGTCTGTTAGCGTATCTCATATTTATCTATCCACTCGTCTGTTTATATGTCAGTTTGTCTATCACTCTGTTAGTGTGTCCGTCAATCTGTCTGTCTGTCTGTCTCGCTTCCTCTCCCCTCCTATTCAGTGCCATCATTAGTTCCTCAATGGAAAATAATTATTAACGAAATATTTCAGCATTCTCCATTTTATATTTCGGACACATTTGCATATATTTTTCTTATCGGTTGATGTTTGTATGCCTATTGCCATTAGTGTGTGTGCTGATCCTGTCAGAGTGGGGGTTGAGCGTCCCCTGCCTCCCAGAGCTCAACCTCACTTTATCTCATGCTAAATATGTTTCAATACATTTTGACGTAGTTAATGGATTTCTTCTTCGATATCCGACAACAAAATGTGACTTCCCCAATTTAAACTAACTGATTTTGTCTACTCTACTTTTGACTACAAAATTGACTTCCCAAATTTATCAACCCCCTGATTTTGACTATTTCATTAGTACTATACTACTTTTTCTTTTAGGGCAAACACTCTACACCAGGTATTATAGAGATAGCCGGTTTGCCACAGTTATAACAGAAAACCGATTACGGCGGATGGCTGTGGACTGATGAAGTCCATCCGCCTCTCTATTTTGCCTTGGGGTGGGTGTTTGACTGTCTCTCTATATTTGTCATGTATCTATATTAATTTCAACTCTTTTCACATGTGTGTGTGTGTGTGTGTGTGTGTTGTAGATGATGAAGGGATAGCTATATATTTTGATATATGTTATATAAATGTTGTGAAAGTTGTAGATGTGGTTGTCATTGTGTCGTGTTATGATGTTTGTGAATGTTGTGGAATTCAATAGAGGTTGTAAATGAAGATCCGTTAATGTGGTTGTTGTACGAGTTGCAATGAAGATCCGTTAATGTGGTTGTTGTACGAGTTGCAATGAAGATCCGTTAATGTGGTTGTTGTACGAGTTGCAATGAAGATCCGTTAATGTGGTTGTTGTACGAGTTGCAATGAAGATCCGTTAATGTGGTTGTTGTACGAGTTGCAATGAAGATCCGTTAATGTGGTTGTTGTACGAGTTGCAATGATGGTTGTGGATACTATTGTGAAAATTGTAGATGTGGTTGTTGTGATGGTTATGGCATGGATCTTATAGGTGAGGTTATCGTGGGTTGTTATGATGGTTGTAGATGATGATGGATGTTGTAGATCGTTTTGAGTTATCTATCATGATGGTTGTAGATGATGATGGATGTTGTAGATCGTTTTGAGTTATTGTGATAGATGTGGAAGTTGTAGATGAGGTTATCGATGTGGATTGTAATAATTATAGATGAAGTTGTGATTATCTTGTATTAAGTTGTGATGGTTGTTGGTTAGACGATGTAAATTATGTTGGTTGTAAATGTTATTGGTGATGTGATGTGATGGATGTTGGTAAGGTATTGTTAGTGTTGTTATTGTGAGTCACGTGACCTTGCTTTTATCTGTGGACCCATAAATTGATAACACAACAAGTGGAGCATCATCCGGTGGTGCTTTATTAAGGGGGGGTCACTGGATTTTTTTAATCTTTCTCTCCTTTTCTCTCTTTCCCTGGCTTGTATCCATTCGGCCCCATTCAGCCAACTGTTTTAAGACGTTTATCCCCATCCAGGTGTCGATTTCTTCCTGGCGAGCGATAGCGAGCCAGCATTGTATGGAGAAATCCGGCTTCGCCGTAGACATTTTCTATCGAAAAATGTACAAATTTAGCTTGTCAAAACAAAAATATATATATGCTGGCTCGCTACCGCTCGCCAGGAAAATATTGACACCTGGATGGGTTTAAACGTCTTAAAACAGTAGGCTGAATGGGGCCGAATGGATACAAGCCAAAGAGAGAGGGAGAGAAAGAGAAAAAAAAAAGCGAGGTGGGCTCCCTTAACTGACCTTGTGTATACATCAACCATAGTTGATTAATGTGTATAGTAGCTAGTCCATTTATCTATATCTATCTATCTATATACATACATCTATATATACCGACTTATATTTATCTCACTTGGTTCTCTTGTTAACTGTCCTTGTGAGTGTGCTATACAGTATAGTGTGTGCTCTAGGTTATAATTTCTTATAGTTAATGTTGTTAGATTGTGGTACGTACCTAAAAAATTTGTGTAAAACTCATTGACCCCCAGGTATATGTTAGTTGCATGTGAGGGATTCCTCTTATCTCTGTTAGTATTATGGTGACTCTGCTCCCCCCCCCCCCCCTCCCTCCCCCCTCCCTACCTCACTCTATCTCTTCCTCTTCCTCTTCATCCATATTTTTCTACCTACAGTATATCTACGTATATATTTGTACTGTTTTCTAGTTACCTATCTTTTAACTAATACCGTATTAATATATTTTACTGGTTTCATATGTCTATTACGCTTTTCTCCTCGTTCTCTATATTAAGATAATTGTATACCTATATCTGTGTATCCATCTCTCTATCTTATTTATATATACCGGTACCTATCTATTCATCTATTTATCTCAGTACGTTGGTATAACGCTGTGGACGCTTCCCTCGTTTATATATACCGGTACCTATCTATTCATCTATTTATCTCAGTACGTTGGTATAACGCTGTGGACGCTTCCCTCGTTTATATATACCGGTACCTATCTATTTATCTATTTATCTCAGTACGTTGGTATAATGCTGTGGACGCTTCCCTCGTTTATATATACCGGTACCTATCTATTCATCTATTTATCTCAGTACGTTGGTATAAGCTGTGGACGCTTCCCTCGTTTATATATACCGGTACCTATCTATTTATCTCAGTACGTTCGTATAACGCTGTGGACGCTTCCCTCGTTTATATATACCGGTACCTATCTATTTATCTATTTATCTCAGTACGTTGGTATAACGCTGTGGACGCTTCCCTCGTTTATATACCGGTACCTATCTATTTATCTATTTATCTCAGTACGTTGGTATAACGCTGTGGACGCTTCCCTCGTTTATATATACCGGTACCTATCTATTTATCTATTTATCTCAGTATGTTGGTATAACGCTGTGGATGCTTCCCTCGTTTATATATACCGGTACCTATCTATTTATCTATTTATCTCAGTACGTTGGTATAACGCTGTGGACGCTTCCCTCGATTATATATACCGGTACCTATCAATTTATCTATTTATCTCAGTACGTAGGTATAACGCTGTGGACGCTTCCCTCGTTTATATATACCGGTACCTATCTATTTATCTATTTATCTCAGTACGTTGGTATAACGCTGTGTACGCTTCCCTCGTTTATATATACCGGTACCTATCTATTTATATATTTATCTCAGTACGTTGGTATAACGCTGTGGACGCTTCCCTCGTTTATATATACCGGTACCTATCTATTTATCTATTTATCTCAGTACGTTGGTATAACGCTGTGGACGCTTTCCTCGTTTATATATACCGGTACCTATCTATTTATCTATTTATCTCAGTACGTTGGTATAACGCTGTGGACGCTTCCCTCGTTTATACATACCGGTACCTATCTATTTATCTCAGTACGTTGGTATAACGCTGTGGACGCTTCCCTCGTTTATATATACCGGTACCTATCTATTTATCTCAGTACGTTGGTATAATGCTGTGGACGCTTCCCTCGTTTATATATACCGGTACCTATCTATTTATCTCAGTACGTTGGTATAACGCTGTGGACGCTTCCCTCGTTTATATATACCGGTACCTATCTATTTATCTATTTATCTCAGTACGTTGGTGTAACGCTGTGGACGCTTCCCTCGTTTATATATACCGGTACCTATCTATTTATCTATTTATCTCAGTACGTTGGTGTAACGCTGTGGACGCTTCCCTCGTTTATATATACCGGTACCTATCTATTTATCTATTTATCTCAGTACGTTGGTATAACGCTGTGGACGCTTCCTGTTTCACAAATAAACTATTCAACCATAAAATTGACCTGAAAAAGTAACGATTAAAATATGAAGCGGATATGGTTATTGTAAAACTCATATCGATGAATTTACCAAGTTGTACGTTACCGGTACCGTATATATATACATTTTACATGGACAATTTTCCGGGATTTGGTCAGAGGAATCCCGGCTTAACCCTTTCAGATCACGTGACGCCAAATTATGCTCCATTCTGACACCAGACGATTGTATTCAACTGTTTTGTCTGTGTATGAACTTATGAAGGATACCAAAGGCAGGTTGCCTGTACGAGTGTCTCCCCCAAAGCCGAAAGAGTGACAGAGAGCCAAATTCAAGTGACTTTGGGGTCAAAATGCCATGACATACGAAGTTTAAAGCAGTTTAAGTCATGGGATGAAGGAACAATTGATTGAGGGAGAGAGTTCCAGAGTTCATTTGATGAGCAGAAGAAAGACAGAAAATTTGCCAATTCTTGGGTTGGAGAGCTGGACAGAATAGGAGTGGGACTGTGTTGAAAGGCCTTGCACTCACTGCAAGGAAGGGAGTATGCACTGAGAGAGCTCTGAAGAACATTGATTTTTGAAATAGCGATAGAAGAAGGAAAGAGATGCTACATTGCGGCGTGTAAAAAGAGATAGTTGGGAACTAGTAAGAGGAAGTGAGTTTATGAGGCGAAATGCTTTTGATTCTACTCGTTCAAGAAGTGTTGTATGGGTAGAGCCTCCCCACACATCTGAACAATACTATATACAGGGGCGCACTGTACCCCGATACAGAATAGGAAGCTGTGCTGGAGTGAAAAACCCACGGAGACGGTTGAGCACACCTAACTTTTGGGAAGCTGTTTTAGCAAGAGTGGTAATACGATCTTTGTAAGAAAGGTCAGATCAAAAAGATATACCTAGAATATGGAGAGAAGATGAAGGGTTGATTTGTGTATTGTTGAAGAATAATTGATAGTCTTCCGGAAGATTGCGATGGAAGGATAGTGAGAGAAATTGGGTCTTGGAGGCGTTGAAAGTAACTTAGGAAGGACCTGTCAGAGTTGAAAGGCTACTTTAGAAATGTATCCATTTTATTCCAAGAGGATTTTCTTTAAGTTGAGTAAGATCCTCATCTGTAGCATTAGTAAAGTATATACAATATACTGTGAAGATATAATTTTGGTTATCATTAGATGATCCAATACGTCTATGAATCAAAGGAGTACAAACTAATGTACTTTCGTTAACTCTTTGTCTCTCACAGAATTAAAACAAGAAAAGGAAGAAACTACTACTACTACTACTACTACTAAGAATAACAATATCTATCCATCTGTTAGTTTTCTGTTACGGTTTGGATAGTTTCCTAAATATATCTTACGCAGTGAACAGTTTCTACCTCTACCTCTGTGCAAAAGATGAATATGATGACGAAGAAATATTATTAATGCTGATGATGAAGAATGGGGTATCAGTCTCCACTACAAATCCACTGTTAAAATGTCCGAAGCGTCTGTATCTTTAGATTACCGTACCGTATATCACAGACTGTTGACTATATAGCTCAAAGGTCCCAAAATACCTGGCCTTGATGAAGACAGTGCAGTATGGTGAGGAAGGGTTAGTTAGTTGGTTGGCAGGGTAAGCTTTCATGTTTGTAACCTGGCTTCATTCTCAGATCCAGGCTGTTCTGGCTCTGCTGGTGATGTTGGTGTGGTTGTGGTGAAGATGGTGCAAATAGTCTGAAAGGAAGGGTTGGTTATCAGGGTGATCAGAGTTAATAACCTGGCTTCGTTCTCCTATCCTTGCTGCTCTGGCTCTGCTGCTGGTGTAGGTATTGGTGATGGTGATGAGTGGTGTTGTGTATGGTTATTATGGTGGGGTGTTGAATATACTATGTTGTGATCTCGCGCGGTTGTTTTGATGGTAGGATGGTATTATGGTGTAGTAGTAGTATTCGTTCCCTAGGCTGCCTGGCCGAACAGCCTTGAGCTCCTAAGGAAGCCCACGGCCGAAATGGGGTTTTCCCACAAGGCTCTCAAGGAATGTATACCGGGTACCGGTATTGTATTGTTGGTTGTGTGCTATGTAGTCTTCCATAATGTGTTTGATGGTGTGCGGTGTTGTGTTACAACCTGGACAGGTATCCTGGACGGAGTCATCGAGCCTCTTCTGCTAACTCAGAAGGGCTGGATGGTGCTCACATCACAGCCTAGCCAGGTGGACTCTGTCCTCGCGGGAAAGGAGGGTTTCTGAGGGATAAAGTTTGGAGGGTCATGCATGTAGATGAGTGTTGTGTCTAAGTGACTGGATGCATCGGTGGGTGATTTGAGTATGGATATGCTTCTGGAGGCTGTTTTGGGGTGGGCGAAGGGGGAGTGATGACAATATATGTTGTGATAACGAGTGCTAAGTGTTGTTGTGATGTTTCATGGTGTGTGTGGGTGTTCTACCATGTAGTGTAGTGGGTGGTATTATGGTGTTAATATTGGTGGTGTTGGTTGTGGTATTGGGAAGGAATGGTGTATTGTCATAAATAATCGGGAAGGATTGGTTGAATGGTTGTCAGAGTGAGCTGACTCTCAGATCCAGGCTGTTTTGGTTGTGGTGGTGTGCTGGTGTAATAGAAAAATTGGATGTTCTAGCTAATGTGTGTGCAGTTATGTTGATGTTGATATTGGAGGAGGTATTGTGGGGTTATGTAGATGTTTCGGTGTAATTGTGATGGTATGATGGTGGTGTAGTGAAGACAGAACATAAGATGTGGAAGCCTGAAGAATAGGTTGTTTGGTTGGTTGGTTGTTAGGTTGGTTGTCAGGGAGAGCTTTAGAGTTAATAGCCTGGCTTCATTCTCAGAGCCCGGCTGTTCTGGCTCTGGTGGTGGTGGTGGTGGTGGTGGTAGTAGTGTTGGTGTGGTGGGGAAGGAATGGTATGGTATGGTGTTGTGTAGTTGTTGTGCATTGAGGGTGATCGTGTTGGTGTTGTGGTTTTGGTAAACGAATGTTGTGGTTATTATGGTGCTGTGATGGTGGTGGTGGTGTGTAGTTGTTGTACCTTGAGGGTGTACTGGTAAGGTGATATGAATGGTGTTGGTATGATAGTACATTAGTAGTACCGGTATAGTGTTTGTATGATAGTACAGTAGTACATTGTTGGTATGATAGTAGGCTATACCTTGTGATGAGTTCCTTGTAATCAGTTCGCCACACTTCTAGTGGCACCGAGGAGCGCGCCGCCCCTCGTTCTGGATGGTGATATGATTTTGTTTTGTCTATGTGAGTGAGGGAGACAAAAGGCAGAACTGCCTGTATCGAGTGCCTCCCCCAGAGTTGAAAGAGTGACAGGGCCAAAATACCTGGACACACAGAGTTTGAAGCAATTTAAGTCATAGGAAGATGGAAATACTGATTCTGGGAGAGAGTTCCAGAGCTCAGCAGTTGAATAAAAGAAAGACTGATAATAACGTTTCACTCTAGGGTTGGAGAGTTGCACAGAGTAGGGGTGGGATTGTGTTGCTCTACGTACCGGTACCCTACGTAGAACATTAGATATATTATGTGATATGGTGTTGGTATGATAGTATAGTAGTAGTATAGTGTAGGTATGATAGTATAGTAGTAGTATAGTGTTGGTATGATAGTATAGTAGTATAGTGTAGGTATGATAGTATAGTAGTAGTATAGTGTTGGTATGATAGTATAGTAGTAGTATAGTGTTGGTATGGTAGTATAGTAGTAGTATAGTGTTGGTATGATAGTATAGTAGTAGTTGTGTGGTATGAGTATAGTAGTAGTATAGTGTTGGTATGATAGTATAGTGTAGTAGGTATGATAGTGTGTTGGTATGGTAGTATAGTAGTAGTATAGTGTTGGTATGATAGTATAGTAGTATAGTGTTGGTATGGTAGTATAGTAGTAGTATAGTGTAGGTATGATAGTATAGTAGCAGTATTGTGTTGGTATGATAGTATAGTAGTAGTATAGTGTTGGTATGATAGTAAAGTAGTAATATATTTGGTATGGAGTATAGTAGTAGTATAGTGGTATGGTATAGTAGTATATAGTGTTGGTATGATAGTATATAGTATTTAGTGTGTATGATAGTATAGTAGTAGTATAGTGTAGGTATGATAGTATAGTAGTAGTATAGTGTTGGTATGATAGTATAGTAGTAGTATAGTGTTGGTATGGTAGTATAGTAGTAGTATAGTGTTGGTATGATAGTATAGTAGTAGTATAGTGTTGGTATGATAGTAGTAGTATATTGTAGGTATGATAGTATAGTGTTGGTATGATAGTATAGTAGTAGTATAGTGTTGGTATGATAGTATAGTAGTAGTATAGTGTTGGTATGGTAGTATAGTAGTAGTATAGTGTAGGTATGATAGTATAGTAGCAGTATTGTGTATGATAGTTAGTAGTAGTATAGTGTGGTATGATAGTATAGTAGTAGTATAGAGGTATTGTAGAGTAGTATAGTGTTGGTATGATAGTATAGTAGTAGTATAGTGTTGGTATGATAGTATAGTAGTAGTATAGTGTAGGTATGATAGTATAGTAGTAGTATAGTGTTGGTATGATAGTATAGTAGTAGTATAGTGTTGGTATGATAGTATAGTAGTAGTATAGTGTTGGTATATGATAGTATAGTAGTAGTATAGTGTTGGTATTAGTATAGTAGTAGTATAGTGTTGGTATGATAGTATAGTAGTAGTATAGTGTTGGTATGATAGTATAGTAGTAGGTTGGTATGATAGTATAGTAGTAGTATAGTGTTGGTATGATAGTAGTAGTGTAGTATAGTGGTATGGTATAGTAGTAGTATAGTGTTGGTATGATAGTATAGTAGTATTTAGTGTTGGTATGATAGTATAGTAGTAGTATAGTGTTGGTATTGTGATAGTATTAGTCGTAGTAGTGTGGGTATGATAGTATAGTAGTAGTATAGTGTTGGTATGATAGTATAGTAGTAGTATAGTGTTGGTATGATAGTATAGTAGTAGTTTAGTGTTGGTATGATAGTATAGTAGTAGTATAGTGTTGGTATGATAGTATAGTAGTAGTATTGTGTTGGTATGGTAGTATAGTAGTTTTGTTGGTATGATAGTATAGTAGTAGTATAGTTTGGTATGATATAGTTATGGTATAGTAGTAGTATGGTAGGATAGTGTAGTAGTATAGTGTTGGTATGATAGTATAGTAGTAGTATAGTGTTGGTATGGTAGTATAGTAGTAGTATAGTGTTGGTATGATAGTATAGTAGTAGTATAGTGTTGGTATGATAGTATAGTAGTATAGTGTTGGTATGGTAGTATAGTAGCAGTATTGTGTTGGTATGATAGTATAGTAGTAGTATAGTGTTGGTATGATAGTATAGTAGTAGTATAGTGTTGGTATGGTAGTATAGTAGTAGTATTGTGTTGGTATGATAGTATAGTGTTGGTATGATAGTATAGTAGCAGTATTGTGTTGGTATGATAGTATAGTGTTGGTATGATAGTATAGTAGCAGTATTGTGTTGGTATGGTAGTATAGTAGTAGTATAGTGTAGGTATGATAGTATAGTAGCAGTATTGTGTTGGTATGATAGTATAGTAGCAGTATTGTGTTGGTATGATAGTATAGTAGTAGTATAGTGTTGGTATGATAGTATAGTAGTAGTATAGTGTTGGTATGGTAGTATAGTAGTAGTTGGTATGGTAGTATAGTAGTATAGTGTTGGTATGGTATAGTAGTGTATAGTGTGTATAGTATAGTAGCAGTATTGTGTTGGTATGATAGTATAGTAGTAGTATAGTGTTGGTATGATAGTATAGTAGTAGTATTGTATTGGTATGATAGTATAGTGTTGGTATGATAGTATAGTAGCAGTATTGTGTTGGTATGATAGTATAGTAGTAGTATAGTGTTGGTGATAGTATAGTAGTATAGTGTTGGTATGATAGTATAGTAGTAGTATAGTGTTGGTATGATAGTATAGTAGTAGTATAGTGTTGGTATGATAGTATAGTAGTAGTATAGTGTTGGTATGATAGTATAGTAGTATTAGTGTTGGTATGATAGTATAGTAGTAGTATAGAGTAGGTATGATAGTGTAGTGGTAGTATAGTGTTGGTATGATAGTATAGTAGTAGTATAGTGTTGGTATGGTAGTATAGTAGTAGTATAGTGTTGGTATGATAGTATAGTAGTAGTTTAGTGTTGGTATGATAGTATAGTAGTAGTATAGTGTTGGTATGATAGTATAGTAGTAGTATTGTGTTGGTATGGTAGTATAGTAGTAGTTTAGTGTTGGTATGATAGTATAGTAGTAGTATAGTATTGGTATGATAGTATAGTGTTGGTATGGTAGTATAGTAGTAGTATAGTGTAGGTATGATAGTATAGTAGTAGTATAGTGTTGGTATGATAGTATAGTAGTAGTATAGTGTTGGTATGGTAGTATAGTAGTAGTATAGTGTTGGTATGATAGTATAGTAGTAGTTTAGTGTTGGTATGATAGTATAGTAGTAGTATAGTGTTGGTATGATAGTATAGTAGTAGTGTGGGTTGGTATGGTAGTATAGTAGTAGTTTAGTGTTGGTATGATAGTAGTAGTATAGTATTGGTATGATAGTATAGTAGTAGTATGGTTGTATGGTAGTATAGTAGCAGTATTGTGTGGTATGATATATAGTAGTTATAGTGTGGTATGATAGTATAGTAGTAGTAGTGTTTGGGTAGTATAGTAGTAGTATTGTTTGGTATGATATAGTGTTGGTATGTAATAGTAAGTATGTGTTGGTATGATAGTATAGTGTTGGTATGATAGTATAGTAGCAGTATTGTGTTGGTATGATAGTATAGTAGCAGTATTGTGTTGGTATGATAGTATAGTAGTAGTATAGTGTTGGTATGGTAGTATAGTAGTAGTATAATATTGGTATGATAGTATAGTAGTAGTATAGTGTTGGTATGATAGTATAGTAGTAGTATAGTGTTGGTATGATAGTATAGTAGTAGTATTGTATTGGTATGATAGTATAGTAGTAGTATAGTGTTGGTATGGTAGTATAGTAGTAGTATAGTATTGGTATGGTAGTATAGTAGTAGTATAGTGTTGGTATGATAGTATAGTAGTAGTATAGTGTTGGTATGGTAGTATAGTTGTAGTTTAGTGTTGGTATGATAGTATAGTAGTAGTATAGTGTTGGTATGATAGTATAGTAGTAGTATAGTGTTGGTATGATAGTATAGTAGTAGTAGTATTGTATTGGTATGATAGTATAGTGTTGGTATGATAGTATAGTAGTAGTATAGTGTTGGTATGATAGTATAGTAGTAGTATAGTATTGGTATGATAGTATAGTAGTAGTATAGTGTTGGTATGATAGTATAGTAGTAGTATTGTATTGGTATGATAGTATAGTGTTGGTATGGTAGTATAGTAGTAGTATAGTGTTGGTATGATAGTATAGTAGTAGTATAGTGTTGGTATGATAGTATAGTAGTAGTATAGTATTGGTATGGTAGTATAGTAGTAGTATAGTGTTGGTATGGTAGTATAGTAGTAGTATAGTGTTGGTATGATAGTATAGTAGTAGTATAGTGTTGGTATGATAGTATAGTAGTAGTATAGTATTGGTATGATAGTATAGTAGTAGTATAGTGTTGGTATGGTAGTATAGTAGTAGTATAGTGTTGGTATGATAGTATAGTAGTAGTATAGTGTTGGTATGATAGTATAGTAGTAGTATAGTATTGGTATGATAGTATAGTAGTAGTATAGTATTGGTATGGTAGTATAGTAGTAGTATAGTGTTGGTATGGTAGTATAGTAGTAGTATAGTGTTGGTATGATAGTATAGTAGTAGTATAGTGTTGGTATGATAGTATAGTAGTAGTATAGTATTGGTATGGTAGTATAGTAGTAGTATAGTGTTGGTATGGTAGTATAGTAGTAGTATAGTGTTGGTATGATAGTATAGTAGTAGTATAGTGTTGGTATGATAGTATAGTAGTAGTATAGTATTGGTATGGTAGTATAGTAGTAGTATAGTGTTGGTGTGGTAGTATAGTAGTAGTATAGTGTTGGTATGATAGTATAGTAGTAGTATAGTGTTGGTATGATAGTATAGTAGTAGTATAGTATTGGTATGGTAGTATAGTAGTAGTATAGTGTTGGTATGGTAGTATAGTAGTAGTATAGTGTTGGTATGATAGTATAGTAGTAGTATAGTGTTGGTATGATAGTATAGTATTGGTATGGTAGTATAGTAGTAGTATAGTGTTGGTATGGTAGTATAGTAGTGGTATAGTGTTGGTATGATAGTATAGTAGTAGTATAGTGTTGGTATGATAGTATAGTAGTAGTATAGTGTTGGTATGATAGTATAGTAGTAGTATTGTATTGGTATGATAGTATAGTGTTGGTATGATAGTATAGTAGTAGTATAGTGTTGGTATGATAGTATAGTAGTAGTATAGTGTTGGTATGATAGTATAGTAGTAGTATAGTGTTGGTATGATAGTATAGTAGTAGTATTGTATTGGTATGATAGTATAGTGTTGGTATGATAGTATAGTAGTAGTATAGTGTTGGTATGATAGTATAGTAGTAGTATAGTGTTGGTATGATAGTATAGTAGTAGTATTGTATTGGTATGATAGTATAGTGTTGGTATGATAGTATAGTAGTAGTATAGTGTAGGTATGATAGTATTGTATTGGTATGGTAGTATAGTGTTGGTATGATAGTATAGTAGTAGTAGTATAGTGTTGGTATGGTGATGCTGAGGCTGTAGTGATGAAGATAGTATATATTACCTGGTTACGTTGCTTGGTTGTCAGGCCGAGCATTAGAGTTAATAACCTGGCTTCATTCTGGCATATACCGGGTGGTGTAGTTCTTCTGGTGTAATGGTGTTGTGGTGTGTCTGGAGATTAACTTATGTTTGATGTAGTACTTGTTTTGTATTGTTGTGCTGGTGTTGGTAGTGGAACAATGATGTAGAATGTTGTGTTGATAAGCTAATGAAACAGTGATTGTTACAATGGTAGTGGACTAGTGATACCTTACCTTTGGATACCTTTGGATGTGTTCGCCGCTCCTCTAGCGGCACCAAGGAGCGCGACGCCCCTCGTTATGGGTGGTGATTTGGTGCAGTAGACTGTTTGAAGCGACAGCTCGCTCCCTTGCGAGGATGGGCTCGTCTGGCACTTTTTGCAGTTCGACATCTAGGGCTCTCTTGAAGTTGTCTAACGAGATGTCCCTCATGTCTCTTACTCGCCGTGGGAGTTTGTTGAAGAGACGTGGGCCTCTGTGTGATAACCAGCCCTCTCGCAGAGAGCCCATAGCACCCTTGTTATTCATCCGGGAGATTTCGCATTCCCAGCCTCTCCTATCACTGAATTTCATGACTATCGGAGTATGTAGGTTTGGTACTAAACCCTCTGCGATTTTCCATGTGTATATTATTAGGTAACGTTCTCTTCTACGTTCCAGTGAGTACAGATTCAGTGCTCTTAAACGCTCCCAATAGTGTAGATGTTTTATGGAACTTATATGCGAAGTGAAATTTCTTTGTACACTCTCTACGTCATTTATTTCACCTGCTTTGTATGGGGATGTTAATACGCTACAGTATTCAAGCCGCGGTAGCACTAGAGATTTGAAGAGCGTTATCATAGGCAATTCACCGCGTGTTTTAAAAGTACGCAGAATCCAACCCGTAAGACGTTTCGCAGCCGCCACTTTGACCTGGTTATGTACTTTGAAACCCATATTTTCAGACATTAATACCCCAAGGTCTTTCACACTGTCTTTCCGTTCTATTATGTGGTTAGATTCTGTTAAGTAATTTGTAATTTCTTTAACACCATTATTATCTCCGTACCGTATTAATTGGAATTTTTCCTCATTGAATTGCATGTTGTTTTCCCTGGTCCACTGGAACACTACATTCATGTCTTCCTGCAGTCGGCCCGTGTCCTCTTGTGTGTTTACTATCTTGCTTAATTTTGTGTCATCAGCAAAAGACGACACCGTACTGTGTCTGGTGTTGGTATCTATGTCGCAAATTAGTATGAGGAACAGAAGAGTGCTAGCGCCCCGCTAGCACTCTTCCTTGGGGCATTGAGCTTTTGACATCCGAAGGCTCAGAAGTGACTTGGTTTACTGCTACCGATTGTTTTCGGTTTACGAGGAAATTGTATATCCACCGTCCGATTTTCCCAGTTATACCTTTTGCTTTCAGTTTGTGGGCTATTATACCATGGTCACATTTATCAAATGCCTTAGCAAAATCGGTGTAAATGACATCCACGTTTTTCTTTTCTTCTAGCGCTTTAAGAATTTTGTCATAGTGTTACAAAAGTTGTGAGAGACATGATCTTCCCGCTCTGAACCCGTGTAGTTCATTTGCCTCCATGAATGTTGAAATTTTGCTTCGCAGGACTCGCTCGAAAACTTTAATGATGTGAGAGGTTAGAGCTACCGGGCGGTAGTTTTTTGGTAGTGCTTTACTCCCTCCTTTATGCAGTGGGGCAATTATTGCGTTTTTCAAGCTATCTGGTATGTCACCAGTGTCTAGACTCCTTCTCCACATTATAGCCAGGGGTTTTGAGAGGTGTTCCTTACATTTTTTCATTAGGATCAAATTCCATGAGTCCGGGCCTGGTGCCGAGTGGGATGGCATGTTGGAAATGGCCTCTTCTATGTCTTTTGGACCGAAATCAATATCCAGCATCTGAGGGGTTTCCGTGGGGGAGGTTTCCATGAAAAATATATTTTGGTCTCTGATGACTTTTGTTTCATCAGGCTCACTGAATGCCATTTCATACTGCCTGCTTAAGAGTTCGCTCATTTCCTTTTTGTCCCCTGTGAAAGATCCGTCCCCTTTGCTCAGTGGGCCGATGTTTGATGTTGTTTTAGCCTTTTGTTTGGCGTATGAAAAGAAGTATTTGGAATTTTCCTTTATACCTGCAATAGCTTTCCTCTCCTCTTCCATATGTTGTAGTTCATATGATATTCTTAGCCTTTGTTTAATTTCCACAATTTCTCTATCTATTTCGACCTTTTGCCTATCCTGTAGATTTTGATGTGTGCGTCTTTGTGTGAGTAATTTTCTTCTTCTGTACAGCCTCCTCCTTTCCCGATCTTGTTTGCTTCTTCGTTTTGTTTGTCTTGCAGGTATATGGTGGCTACAGATTTGGGTCATGGTTTCTGTTATTAAGACTAGACATTCTGCTGGTGTCAGGTTATCCATTAAATCTTCCCAGTCTATTTCCTCCATTTCTTGATTTACCTCTTCCCACCTAATGTTTTTGTTATTGAAGTTAAATTTACTGAAGGGGCCGGTTTTTCGATTCTGAGGTTGTCTGTACACTTTCTAAGGTTGTTTTGATCTCAATTAATTTATGATCTGAGTATGTTGTGTCCGATATGTTAATGCTGTGTACTAGAGAGTCGTTGTTAGTGAAGACCAGGTCTAAGATATTGTTTTCCCGTGTGGGTTCAGCAATATGTTGGGTAAGACTAAAAAAATCACAAAGTTCAAAAAGCTCTCTCGTATTAGTATTTGCTTCTCCGGTGTTATTTGCCACTAACTGGTTTTCTAGTTGTCTCCATTTAATGTTTGGTAGGTTAAAGTCTCCTAGCCATATAATATTTGGTGTTGGGTTCCCCAGGGTTTCCACTTCTGATTTTATTTTGTTGAGCTGGGTTTTGAATTCTTCTCGGGATGAGTCTGGAGGCCTGTATGTAACAATAACTGCTAAATTTAGGGATTCTATTTTAACTCCAAGTATTTCCACCACTTCATTACTGTTATTTAGGAATTCAGTACATATCAGTGAGTCAAGTATGTACAAGGCTACACCTCCATGTGATCTATGTGTTCTGTCCGCCCTATGTAGGTTGTAACCAGGAATCCATACCTCACTATCTTCCTGATCTTTAATGTGAGTTTCTGTGAGAGCCGCAAATATAGCGTTTCCTTCTTAGCAGGCCCCTAATAAATGGTACTTTGTTCGTGGTTCTATTTTTTAGGCCTTGGATATTTGCAAACAAGATTGGGGAGGGATTGTTTGGAGTACTATGTGTACCTAATAGTCTTCGGGATGTATTGGCCACTCTTGGGAGGCCAGGAGGTGCTCGAGGTGTTCTATGTGCTCTTCCATCTCCCTCAGTCTCTTCATCTTCATCTGCCCTTTCCCTCCTTGCCTTTTTCCTCTGTCTCGTCCTCGCATAGCTAGAGAGTTTTTTGGGCTACCATTCGTGTTAGGTCTAGCATATCTCCAAGTCCCTTTAATATGAAAAGCTAGGCATTTCATATTGTAGCAGGTCTTGTTCTCAAGTGATGTCTTGCAAAGGGATGGGTGGTGGTATTTGCAGGTTTTACCAAATCTACATTTTCCATGACTGGTTATGTTGTTGCAAATTTTGGGATGAGCAAATCTACATGAATTCCCATTATATTCGCCCTTTTGACCAAAGTAGCACCTTCTTTCCAGATAATATCTGCACACTGGTGTAGACAACCCCAGTAGGTGTGGCTGGGGCTGCAAGGGGTTATGTGGTGAGCTAAGTGTGGTTGTGGGTGATAGCTTGGGCTTGTATGTATGGTTGGGTGGGTGAGGCCTACAGGGGGGTGGAGTTACGGGTCGGTTGTAGGTGGGCAGGTGGCAGTGGTGAGGGAGGAGACGATGTGGAAGGGGAGCCTGATATGGGGGCTTGTTGCATCCTATGTTCATCCTGCAATTTTATTTGACCAACAGCAGTAGGGTGGTCAATGGCCATAGATGGGATTAATGTGGGTGTTTTCTGGGTCTGGGGAGGTGAGGGGAGATGTGCGACAGGGTTTGTGTATATGTAGGGTGCGAAAGGTTGTTGTTCGGCAGGCGATGTGTGTTGATGTGCAGGAGGCAATGTGGGCATTATCATGGGAAGGTGTGTGTGTGTGGGTTGTGATATTTGTATGGGCCCTGAGGCCCCAATAGTTCCCCATTTTCTGTGAAAGGTAGCTATGTCTTGGCTATATTTCCGTCTATCTTGTACTTCTGTATTTTCTACAGTCTGTATGACTTGCCATGTGATATCGAAACAACTATCGCAGAAATGGAGGTTCTTCCCTCTTGTATTGTACGCCTCATTTATTGGTGTCAATCCTATGCAAATCCAGTGATATGGTTGCTTGCATATCCGACATGCGGTGCCTTCATGGATGTGTATATTCATCTTACAACTCGTACAGTTATCTCTGGTAAACATTTTTTTTTTTTTTTTTTTTTTTTTTTTTTTTTTTTTCCCCACCCGCCCTTACATGGGGGAGAGAGAGAGAGGGAGGGGGGGCTTGGAGGACAAGGAGGTGTTTGTTACGCGGTTTGTGGGGAGTGTGGGGGGGGGGGGGGGGGGGGGGGTGCCACTCGTTTACCCTTGTTATGTTTAAACTTTAAGTAACTTTAAGTAACACTTTCAATAATTATCTTATGAAACAGAATTCTCACTGCCCTAACCACTTTTCCCGTTTTTGGTCGACTGTTTAGCGGAAAATATGGCACTCTAGGAAAATAACGAACTTTCCAGGCTACCTACAGTATAGTATCTATTATAATTTTCATATTTTACCTATCAACTTGATTCAACACTGACTGCTCAGGTTCGAATTTTCACCACATTTGAGAGAAGAGAGAGAGAGAGAGGGGGGGGGGGTTTGGAGGACAAGGAGGTGTTTGTTACGCGGTTTGTGGGGAGTGTGGGGGGGGGGGGGAGTGCCACTCGTATACACTCGTTATGTTTAAACTTTAAGTAACTTTAAGTAACACTTTCAATAATTATCTTATGAAACAGAATTCTCACTGCCCTAACCACTTTTCTCGTTTTTGGTCGACTGTTTAACGGAATATACGGCACTCTTGGAAAATAACGAACTTTCCAGTATAGTGGATATCACTTGTCTATCTTTAATTGTCTATCTGTAACACCCATCAGTTTACCTTTTATTCTCTCTCTCTCTCTCTCTCTCTCTCTCTCTCTCTCTCTCTTCCACACGTCTATTACAAACTGTACATACAATATCTGTGTTTTTTGTTTGTCTATCAACAGTTTTACAGGGACACTATGATAATAGCTATATCTTACCTTTTACCTTTCGGAAATGATACCCTCTATTACTAATAAGAAATAGTCTGTGTGAATTAGCCGATCTCTTATTTCATATTAGTTGTGTGTATCCTTCCTTTAGTGGTTCCGGAGAGAGTTGTTCTCTGCAAGTACCAGTATTTTTGTGTATGTGAGTGAAGGAGACAAAAGGCAAAACTGCCTGTAACAAGTGTTGTGGCCAAAGTCGAAAGAGTGACAGAGCCAATTTCAAGGTACGTTAGAAGTAAACAAAGCCTGGAAACACAGAGTTTTAAGCAGTCTAAGTTGTAGGATGAAATGGTGAACACTGCAATTACCACCACCTATCCCTCTGCTGACATAACTTGAAAACAAGACCTGCTACATGAAATGCCCAGATTTTCATATTAGACTCTTAGAGGCACTTGGAGGTATGCTAGCGCCAATATGAATGGCAAAAATAAATAAACTCACCAGCTACGCGAAAACGAGAGAGAGAGGGAGATGCTTGGTTTCGTTATTGAAGGGATCATGTCTCTCACAACTGTTGGAACATGACAAAATTCTTAAAGCCTTAGAAGAAAAGACAAATTTGGATGTAATTTACACTGATTTTGCTAAGGCATTTGATAAAGGTGATCATGGTATAATTGCCCACAAACATAAAGCAAAAGTGATAACTGGGAAAATCGGACAGTGGATATACAACTTTCTCATAAACAGGAAACAATCAGTAGCAGTAAACCAAGTCACATCGGAGCCTTCGGATGTCAAAAGCCCAGTTCCCCAAGGAAAAGTGCTAGCACCCCTTCTTTTCCCCTTTCTAATTAACTACATACTGTAGATGCTCACAGAAGACACAGTACAGTGTCTTCCATTGCTGATGACACAAAAATAAGTACGGTTATAAACTACAAAATCCTTTTGAACTTTATATCTGGATAACCATTAATGTATTTACCTTGTCTGCCATTAATTACCCAGCCAGTTGTTCAGTATTCACATCATCCCACGGCACTTTAGATTTAGGATGTTGAATTTCCTTCCATCTCTGTGTCCTGTGCCATATTGGTGATGGCGTTCGGCTCACAACCGAGAGGACCAGGCTTTGATTCCTGGGCATGACTAGGTTAGATTCCTCGGTAGAACAAAGTGGTGCCTCTATTCATCTAGCAATAATAAGAACCTGGTGTTAGTGGAAATTTTTGAGCTGTGACATCATATCCAGTTGTATATACTGTAGTGACTTTGATAATATACAGTAGCCCTTGTGCACCTGGCTGGATAACTACCGGTACCCAAAGTTATCCACTACAGGCTCCATCAGGAGACTGATGCGTATATGAGCGCCGTGGCCAAGCACGGCCCAGCGTAAGCCCCCTAACTTTTACTTTATTGCCATTCCTCATTCATAATGTTATGGGTGAGCAAGTTTGAGAGTCCTTTTCCATGTGTAGATTTCTTTATACCGGTGCATGTCTCATTGTCTCCAAAAATATAGGTAAAAAAAACTCAGCCGATCCTTAGTAATATATTTAGTAATATAGTCTTTTCATTTAATCAAACTTATTAATGTGTGAATTAAGATTTAAGAAAATTCTACATCCTTTTTTATTCATTCTGCATTGCTTTCCTTCCTTCCTCCTTCCTTCACTTGTTTCTGTCCTGCCTTCCTTCCTCCTCCTCCTCTCTTCCCTCCCTTCTATGCTTGCTTCCTCCTTCCCTCCCCTCTGTCCTTCGTCCCTCCATTCCTGTACTCCCTTAGTTCCTTCCTTCTTCTTCCTTTCTTTCCTTCCTTCCTGCTATAATTCCTTCCTCCTTCCCCCTCCCCATCCCTCCCTCCCTTCCTTCCTCAACCTTCTTCAGCTGCTCTTATTCCTTCAAAGACTCTTCCCTCTCCCTCCTCGTCTTTGTCTTGTCTGTAATAATGATGTCTTGTTTTGAATCCGGCGATGTTGGTGGTTGTAATTCTTGTGGCTGTGGTAGTTGTGGTTGTGTTTGGTAGTTGTGGTTGTGTTTGGTAGTTGTGGTTGTGTTTGGTAGTTGTGGTTGTGTTTGGTAGTTGTGGTTGTGTTTGATGGTTGTTGTGTTTGGTTGTGTTCCTGTTTGGTTGTTGTGGTTGTGTTTGGTAGTTGTGGTTGTTGTGGTTGTGGTGTGTTGGTTTGTTTGGTAGTTTGTTGTGTTGGTTGTGTTGTGGTAGTTGTGTTGTGTTGGTAGTTGTGGTTGTGGTAGGAATTGTTTGTGTTGGTAGTAGTGGTTGTGGTAGTAATTGTTGTGTTTGGTAGTTGTGGTTGTGGTAGTAATTGTTGTGTTTGGTAGTTGTGGTTGTGGTAGTAATTGTTGTGTTTGGTAGTTGTGGTTGTGGTAGTAATTGTTGTGTTTGGTAGTTGTGGTTGTGGTAATTGTTGTGTTTGGTAGTTGTGGTTTGGTGGTAATTGTTGTGTTTGGGTAGTTGTGGTTATGGTGGTAATGTTGTTTGGTAGTTGTGGTTGTGAGTAATTGTTGTGTTTGGTAGTTGTGGTTGTGGTAGTAATTGTTGTGTTTGGTAGTTGTGGTTGTGGTAGTAATTGTTGTGTTTGGTAGTTGTGGTTGTGGTGGTTGTGTTGTGTTTTGGTAGTTGTGGTTGTGGTAGTAATTGTTGTGTTTGGTAGTTGTGGTTGTGGTAGTAATTGTTGTGTTTGGTAGTTGTGGTTGTGGTAGTAATTGTTGTGTTTGGTAGTTGTGGTTGTGGTAGTAATTGTTGTGTTTGGTAGTTGTGGTTGTGGTAGTAATTGTTGTGTTTGGTAGTTGTGGTTATGGTGGTAATTGTTGTGTTTGGTAGTTGTGGTTGTGGTAGTAATTGTTGTGTTTGGTAGTTGTGGTTGTGGTAGTAATTGTTGTGTTCGGTAGTTGTGGTTGTGGTAGTAATTGTTGTGTTTGGTAGTTGTGGTTATGGTGGTAATTGTTGTGTTTGGTAGTTGTGGTTATGGTGGTAATTGTTGTGTTTGGTAGTTGTGGTTGTGGTAGTTAATTGTTGTGTTGGTAGTTGTGGTTCTGTTAGTAATTGTTCTGTTTGGTACTTGTGTGGTAGTTGTGGTTGTGGTAGTGTGTTGTTGTAATTGTTGTGTTTGGTAGTTGTGGTGGTGGTAGTAATGGTGTTTGTGTTGGTAGTTGTGGTTGTGGTGTAATTGTTGTGTTTGTGGTTTGTGTGGTTGTGGTAGTAATTGTTGCGTTTGGTAGTTGTGGTTGTGGTAGTAATTGTTGCGTTTGGTAGTTGTGGTTGTGGTAGTAATTGTTGTGTTTGGTAGTTGTGGTTATGGTGGTAATTGTTGTGTTTGGTAGTTGTTGTTTTGGTGGTAATTGTTGTGTTTGGTAGTTGTGGTTGTGGTAGTAATTGTTGTGTTTGGTAGTTGTGGTTGTGGTAGTAATTGTTGTGTTTGGTAGTTGTGGTTGTGGTAGTAATTGTTGTGTTTGGTAATTGTGGTTGTGGTAGTAATTGTTGTGTTTGGTAGTTGTGGTTATGGTGGTAATTGTTGTGTTTGGTAGTTGTGGTTGTGGTAGTAATTGTTGTGTTTGGTAGTTGTGGTTGTGGTAGTAATTATTGTGTTTGGTAGTTGTGGTTGTGGTAGTAATTGTTGTGTTTGGTAGTTGTGGTTGTGGTAGTAATTGTTGTGTTTGGTAGTTGTGGTTGTGGTAGTAATGTTGTGGGTTTGGTAGTTTTGGTTGTGGTAGTTGGAGTGGGTTTGGTAGTTGTGGTTGTGGTAGTTGTTGTGGTTGTTTTGGTAGTTGTGGTTGTGGTAGTAGTTGTTGTGTTGGTAGTTGTGGTAGTGGTGGTATTTGTTGTGTTTGGTAGTTGTGGTTGTGGTAGTAATTGTTGTGTTTGGTAGTTGTTTTGTGGTAGTAATTGTTGTGTTTGGTAGTTGTGGTTGTGGTAGTAATTGTTGTGTTTGGTAGTTGTGGTTGTGGTAGTAATTGTTGTGTTTGGTAGTTGTGGTTGTGGTAGTAATTGTTGTGTTTGGTAGTTGTGGTTATGGTGGTAATTGTTGTGTTTGGTAGTTGTGGTTGTGGTAGTAATTGTTGTGTTTGGTAGTTGTGGTTGTGGTAGTAATTGTTGTGTTTGGTAGTTGTGGTTGTGGTAGTAATTGTTGTGTTTGGTAGTTGTGGTTGTGGTAGTAATTGTTGTGTTTGGTAGTTGTGGTTGTGGTAGTAATTGTTGTGTTTGGTAGTTGTGGTTGTGGTAGTAATTGTTGTGTTTGGTAGTTGTGGTTGTGGTAGTAATTGTTGTGTTTGGTAGTTGTGGTTGTGGTAGTAATTGTTGTGTTTGGTAGTTGTGGTTATGGTGGTAATTGTTGTGTTTGGTAGTTGTGGTGCGGCAGCTGGCTTATTGGCGTCAGTAGATACACTCCATGGATGAGACTCATACTACCGTACCTACCTAAAGACGTGTGATGGTGGTAGTGGTGGTATTCTTTGTACAGTAGTTATATTGTTGTGTTTGGTAGTTGTTGTGGGGGGTGGTATTGTGGTGGTCGTAGTTGTGATTGGTTGTTATGTTGTGGTAGTTATGAGTGTTTGGTCTTTTTAGTTCTAGTGGTAGTATGTGCTTGCTATTATTGTGGTTGTGCAGGTTATACTGGTGGTAGGTGTGATTGTGCTAGTTGTGTTTCGATTATCTCCCAAAAATACATTATTGTAATACCAACTATAAAAATTGCTTCAGTCTACACCAAGCCAGTTTCCGAAATAGAAGGACACAGAAGCTGCATTGACAAAGGCCTAGCGCGCTTTCCCGCGCAAAGCAGCCCCCGTGCCAGCTACTGCCTGACGATCATGCCTTCAATAGCCACCAAAATCATGGCAGAGCCAGAGCAAGCCCTTCTAGCCTGCTAACTCCATTATCAAACAACGCAGAGAAAAGGCAAACTATGTACACGAACCTAGCATCAATAATTCTGCTAGGTACAATACTAGCCTGTTCAGGTCTAAAGACTGAGCCAATACTAGATACGAGACTAGTCCTGTTAGGTACAATACTAGCCTGTCAGGTCTGAAGACTGAGCCTGCCAAGTGTTCTGGTAGTTCTGCTAAATTCGATACTAGCAATTCAGGTCTGAAGACTGAACCTGCCAAGTTTGATACTAGCAATTTATGTCTGAAGACTGAACCTACCAAATGTTCTGGTTATGCGTTGTGTTCGACGCCAACATCAGTGCAACCAGTAGTAACTGTGAAGCCCGACGCTCACTTTCCAGGTCATAGACTGGAGTTACGAAAACAGAGAATCACCTCTACACCTTTCCTTGCTCGTGGTTTGATACCTTACAAAGCTAGTAGTACGAGACCTATCACCAGCGAAGACGAGAGAAGAAACTCTGCAGTTTGCCCAACCCAGAAATTGAGGCCTGACCGAACACCAGCAAAAGACGAGAGCCAACCTAGAAGCCCATCACCAGTAGAAAGCGATAAATCATTAAAGCTCCCTCGATACCAGGAAAGTCACTAAAATAAATAGTCCATAGTGCGTCTCTAATTTTAGAATCCCTTCTTTGCTGTTAACGTATTTCTAACATTTCAGGAATACACAACACACGTTCTGTCCTTTCCTTTCTTGTATTCTAAACTTATGATTGGACATTCCCGTACCAACGTAATTAAATAGTAGGATATTAACACTATATCACCCTACTTTTTAATAGTGACTTCCATTTAGTTAATTATTAGCATTCCTTATGAACATAATTAGACTATAGTTGAGCGACTAGAGAAAACGTGTTTTTTTCATATCGATGAGGCAGGCTGACTATGCTAAACTCAATTTCTGAAACTTAATAAAATAAACACAAGAACTCACCATATCCATCTGTATAAGTCCAACATACTGTACCTATCTCATGGTGTTTGTAAAAGAAGTTTGATTCAATCTTAAGAATTTGCTTAAAGATGTAATTCCAGTAACATTATTCTCATGTGTTCATAGTGTATCACCATCTCTCGTGTAGAGCACCCGCGCATTATAAACACTAACTGAAGTTAATTGTAAATATGTTTCTCTTGTAAACTTTTATATGATTTCTATGTATTTTTCATCTCATCATGTTTTGTGTGAAACTACCAGTATATATATTTGTGTATAAATATATAAGTGTTTTTCTGTACCTATTGTTTAACTTGCCTTGTATTTTATTGTATTTATATAATAGACTTCTTAGCTTCTCGTTAGTAGAACTCAACTATATCCAGATTTACTCTAGCAAAATAATTATATTGTCTGCTTCCAGAATACTGTCTGTTTCGGGATTAATATTCGTGAAGCTTCTACATGTTAGATTTTTTTAAAATTGTATTGGGGGTTCATGCCTACGGCAGGGAGCCCCTGTTGAAACCGTTCCGATTAGTATTTTAATTTTTGTTTATTTTGATTATTCTTCCAAATAGTCCTTGCACACTTGTTTTTTATGGAATAATTCCGGAACTGCTTGTCGGATTGCGACCATCTTTTGACACAAGGTGCATTCTCATATTGGGCAACTTTTGCTATGCCAGAATTCCAAAATGGTGGCCCGACAAGCCTGTGTCGCCTGATGCATTTCTGCACTTTTTAAAACTTAAATGCTGTCTCTCCCACTTATAGGAGATTATGGTGCTTTGGTGTATGTAGTCCTCTACCATGCTCCACAAATGATATAGAGAAAAGTTTTACCCTACACATATTTTTTTGGCGGTCATCTTGGAAATACCTCAGTTTCACTTAAAAATCCATATCTTAAAACCTACATGGATGATCAACACCATTTTTAAATAGTTTTGTGTGGCTTATGATTTGAATGTTTTGGTACTAAATATATGAAAATTGGTAGAATAGTTTAGCCACAGCATTGCAAAAACTGGAAAATATATTAATTTAAATATCACCACAAATTTCACAATATTTTCAGTCTTTCGGAGAGTCTCACCCGATTTCCCTAGTTTCGCTCCTTAAAGTCTGCAAAAATTATTAATACCAACGGTACGGGGATATTTTAACTATATTAGGGCTCATTCAGGCGCTCCTGAATGATTAAGCAAGTTGCAGAATGAAATTAAATATATTCAGCCAAAAACTAGAAGAAAATAGCTCCAAAATGACACCAGAATGAGCTTTGTAGCGTGCAGGAATCATTCGCAGTGCTACCATAGACATTGGCAAATATTCGCTAATTATGATCAATGCCGTGCTACATTTGCCTTTGGCAGCGCTGCATTGTCTCACGATATATGAGGTGAGAGTATCAGTGCCCTGGCAACCGTGCTGGAGAGCGAAGGGGAGCCTGCCGTGCTCCTTCTTATTAAAACTCGTTTCCACAGGCTTTAAGAGCCTGTAAATTGCTTTATATTGCCAGGACGTTCCAGAATGTCTCCCACAGCCAATGGGTTAAGATCCATTGATTTTTGTGGCCGCTACCTTCATTATTCTGAAAACTGGCATTCCTCATGTTGAATTGTTCACCTTTTTATCCAACATAATGCTCCATGCACAACACAGCTTGAACCCCGGATGACGTTGCTTGTAACTTTATTTTAATTTTATTTTTATGTTTCAATCCAGCAGTTGGATGAGGTATATATGAGACAATTTCTCTTGTGGATTGCTTTCACAGATATATAATATGGTTGGTCAAGTTGCATTCAGTGGGATATATACTGTATATATGTATTACATTTATATATTTATTATATCCTTTGTTTTAGGTTTACATTTCGGTGAACCCAGAAAACTATGATATAGGACTTTCAGAAACTGGTTGTTTCATTATGAACCCAAACCCCTGACCTTCTGATCCACAATTAATATATTATGGTAATAATGTTGATAATGGTGGTATTTAATGGTATTGTGAAACAGATGATAATGTTATTGTGGCACGATAATAATGTTTGTGATAATGGTGTACCAGTAGAGAATTATATAAGTTGATAGTGGTGGTGATAATGTTTATGGTATTGTGATATTGGTGATTATGTTGGTATTTCAGGCGTATACTGGACATTAGTTAATATTAGGGACGATGGTAATTATAACGCTGACAATAGTGTTTATGGTATTACGATAGTGGTGATGAGGTTAGTATTTGAGGCGCAAAATAGAGATAATATTTGTATTTGTGGTGTATAATGGAGATAATGTTAGTATTTGTGGTGTATAAACAGTATAATGGAGATAATATTAGTATTTGTGGTGTATAATGGAGATAATGTTAGTATTTGTGGTGTATAATGGAGATAATGTTAGTATTTGTGGTGTATAATGGAGATAATGTTAGTATTTGTGGTGTATAATGGAGATAATGTTAGTATTTGTGGTGTATAATGGAGATAATGTTAGTATTTGTGGTGTATAATGGAGATAATGTTAGTATTTGTGGTGTATAATGGAGATAATATTAGTATTTGTGGTGTATAATGGAGATAATGTTAGTATTTGTGGTGTATAATGGAGATAATGTTAGAATTTGTGGTGTATAAACAGTATAATGGAGATAATATTAGTATTTGTGGTGTATAATGGAGATAATGTTAGTATTTGTGGTGTATAATGGAGATAATGTTAGAATTTGTGGTGTATAAACAGTATAATGGAGATAATATTAGTATTTGTGGTGTATAATGGAGATAATGTTAGTATTTGTGGTGTATAATGGAGATAATGTTAGTATATGTGGTGTATAATGGAGATAATGTTAGTATATGTGGTGTATAATGGAGATAATGTTAGTATTTGTGGTGTATAATGGAGATAATGTTAGTATATGTGGTGTATAACGGAGATAATGTTAGTATTTATGGTGTATAACGGAGATAATGTTAGTATTTGTGGTGTATTATGGAGACAATGTTAGTATTTGTGGTGTATAACGGAGATAATGTTAGTATTTATGGTGTATAACGGAGATAATGTTAGTATATGTGGTGTATAATGGAGATAATGTTAGTATTTGTGGTGTATAATGGAGATAATGTTAGTATTTGTGGTGTATAATGGAGATAATGTTAGTATTTGTGGTGTATTATGGAGATAATGTTAGTATATGTGGTGTATAATGGAGATAATGTTAGTATTTATGGTGTATTATGGAGATAATGTTAGTATTTGTGATGTATTATGGAGATAATGTTAGTATTTGTGGTGTATAATGGAGATAATGTTAGTATTTGTGGTGTATAACGGAGATAATGTTAGTATTTGTTGTGTATAATGGAGATAATGTTAGTATTTGTGGTGTGTTATGGAGATAATGTTAGTATTTGTGGTGTATAATGGAGATAATGTTAGTATTTGTGGTGTATTATGGAGATAATGTTAGTATTTGTGGTGTATTATGGAGATAATGTTAGTATTTGTGGTGTATAATGGAGATAATATTTGTATTTGTGGTGTATAATGGAGATAATGTTAGTATTTGTGGTGTATGATGGAGATAATGTTAGTATTTGTGATGTATAATGCAGATAATGTTAGTGTTTTTGGTGTATAATGGAGATAATGTTAGTATTTTATGTATAATGGAGATAATGTTAGTATTTGTGGTGTATAATGGAGATAATGTTAGTATTTGTGGTGTATAATGGAGATAATGTTAGTATTTGATGTATAATGGAGATAATGTTAGTATTTGTGGTGTATAATAGAGATAATGTTAGTATTTGATGTATAATGGAGATAATGTTAGTATTTGATGTATAATGGAGATAATGTTAGTATTTGATGTATAATGGAGATAATGTTAATAGTCGTGGTGCATAATGCAGATAATGTTAGTATTTGCAGTGTATAATGGAGACAGTGATGGTAATTATGCTTGGGCCGGAACTTCCGCGATATTGTTGATTTATGCCGGGACTTCATGACCGGATTGGCTTTCATGCACTGCTTTTATGACCCCCCCCCCCCCCCCCCCCCTCTCTCTCTCTTTCCCCCCCCTCCCCCCCTCTCTCTCTCTCTCTCCCCTCCCCCCCCCCATCTCTCTCTCTCTCTCTCTCTCTCTCTCCTCTCTCTCCTCTCTCTCTCTCTCTCTGTCTCTCTCTCTCTCTTCTCTCTCTCTCTCTCTCTCTCTCTCTCTCCCCTCCCCCCCCCTCTCTCTCTCTCCCCCTCCCCCCCCCCCTCTCTCTCCCCCCCCCCCCCCCCCTCTCTCTCTCTCTCTCTCTCTCTCTCTCTCTCTCTCTCTCTCTCTCTCTCTCTCATTCTCTCATCTAGTTAACATTTGTTTGTTACCATAATATATTCGGTATTTAACGTTTGTTCTTTTCTTTTCACAGGTATGTTGTTGGGGATACACTGGTGATGGCTACGGCTTTGGTAAGTAGGAATAAGAACATAAGAAATCGGAAAAATCTGCATAATACGGATCGACCCACACGAGGCAGATCCTATTCACACCCAATCCTTATTCATATGACTATCCAATTTGCGCTTGACATTTTCTACCATCCCTGAGCTAATCACTGCATTAGGCAATTTATTCATATCCTCACCAGGATTCGAACCCACTCACTCCAGGTATATTTGGGAGAGTCGGGCACCGTAACCACTACGGTGCCCGACTCTCCCAAATATACCTGGAGTGAGTGGGTTCGAATCCTGGTGAGGATACCTCTTACCCAACCTGTCGTACATAATCGTACATAATTGAAATTTATTCATACATCATTTGGGGGAGGGGGTTGGGCTCAAGTTAGACTAGATAATAGTCCATCAGGCGCCTGGCCCGGGGAGATGATTAATATGAAGGGTGCGCCTGGAAGTGTGGTGGGCGGGCTTGTGGCTTCGGCTCCGCTACATGTCTGCCTGCCGAGATCGGAACCTCTCCGGGTGGTCGGGGGCCGGGGGAGTGCTGGAGCGACCTTGGAGACCCTGGTTTCTGGGTGACCTAGATGTGTGTGAATTTGTGTTTTATTCTGTGTTTGTTCGTTGTTTTGTGTTGTTTTTGTGTTTTCCCTGTTCTTGCTTTGTCTCGAGTCGACCACCCCCAAGAATAAAGGAACAAAAAATAATAAAATAGAATATAATAGAATAAAATAGAAAATCAAAATTAAAAAAATAGGAAAAATGGGGATTGGGCCTGAGCATTATAGATAGATAGATAGATTCCATACATCTATAACTATGTTCCCAAACCAGTGCTTACCTACATCTTTTTTAAAAGCGGGGCTTATGTAAGTTGAAGCCACTTGAAGGGGTTATCTTGCAGTTATTAAGCTTTGATACCTTATACATATCTACCTTTTTTATACCTTTCATCCACTTAGCCTAAACACCTCTTTATCACATCTCCTCTACAACTTCGTCTTTCTAGTAAATACAAGCCAAGGGTTTTCAGCTTCTCTTCATATTATCAATTTCTAGTATTGTGAATCATGTTCGTCATTCTTTGTTGGACTGCCTCCAGATAATCAATATCCATTTTATAATAAGAACACCAAAAAACGGAACAGCGTAGTCCAAATGAGGTAGGCTATAAATCAAATGGCGCCACTTTCAATTGTATTCTAGTTAACTTTCCTCCTGTGTGTGTTAGTGGAGCAGATAAATGCAAAAATACCCCAAAATAGTTCACTTAATCATGCAAGCATAAAATTTGGCACAGACATTCTCAAAGGACCACTCTTTCATAAAAGGGCGTTAGCCATGCAAAAAATCCAAGATGGCTGCCTCTTTTTCCAAGATGGCTGCCATTCATTGGTCAATTGCATCATCTTCGAGAATATGGGTGTTACTGATGCATTTATCATGGTTTATAATCCCATTCAATCACCAATTTGTTCTTTATTAAAGTTATTTTTGTCACGCTTTCAATTCCAAGTACTAAAACAAAGAGATGGCGTCCAATATGGCGGCCAAACGTAGTATTAATCTTATCTCAGCATCTGTCACTGGCCACAATGAATGCCTTTTTTTTATCTACAGAGAGTTTTTGGGGTCATAGATTCTAATTGATCTAAAACTTTTCTCAAAGGATGTAAACATTATTTACAAGGTGTTGGTATACTAATAGTGTGAATGTCAGTGCACAACCAGGGCACACTGGTGACTTCACTGCTGTGTAACTCAGCATGGGGTTCAGTGTCAGATTTGTTCTCAATTGACACCAAAGATGTAGCTCATCCCAGCTCTGCTGAGCTTGTTCACAGTCACTTGCAGAAAGGTAGGACACAATACCAAGACTTTGTGAAAAGATTGGAAGATAATCCAACATCATTCTATGAGCCCATCAGGAGGCAAAGACTTAACTTCTTCTGTCAAGATAAGCCTGTTAAAGAAGCATCAAAACAGAAGCAGCTGAAAGAAGACTGTCAGCTTTTTTCAAAGCTGTTCATCTCCTGTCAGATCAGGGAGTGCGACCTGCAGGAGTTCTTTCAGCACGAACATCAGTCATTCCCTGCGTCTCTAAGTAATGGTGGAAAGATTTATAGCTGTCAGAAGTCCCAACTGACCTCCATACTTGAGAAACACATCACGCTTCCAGACCAAGAGTCACTCAGTCAGAGGCAGATGACATCATCATTGATGGTTCAGCTTTGATCCATGCACTGCCACCCAAAAGGTCTAAGACATTTGCAGAATATGCAGCCCTTGACTTTCTGCCAAGGATTAGTGCCTATGCCAATACATACAAGACAACACATGTTGTATTAGTGCCTATGCCAATACATACAAGATAACACATGTTGTATTAGTGCCTATGCCAATACATACAAGACAACACATGTTGTATTAGTGCCTATGCCAATACATACAAGACAACACATGTTGTATTAGTGCCTATGCCAATACATACAAGACAACACATGTTGTATTAGTGCCTATGCCAATACATACAAGACAACACATGTTGTCTTTGATGTGTACAGTCCATCAAGTCTGAAAGCAGACACAAGGTCCAAAAGAGGACAAGGGGGGAGATGCAAGGTGACAGAAAAGAATAGCATTCCCTCAAACTGGCACAACTTTCTGAGGCACAATGACAATAAGTCGGAGCTGTTTCACTTCCTGGCAGACAAGATTGTCCAGATGTCTGCACCAAACTTGGTTATTGTGACCAAGGGACCCCAAGCACTTAACACACACAAAGTGAGTTTGACTGAACTGCACAAATGTTCTCATGCCAGATATGCATCTTTGTCCAGGCCAGACAAATCTATCATAGTCAAAGCCAATGACACAGATGTCCTTGTCATTGGCCTGAGTATGTTCCCAACTCTGCAAAGCATGGGTCTGCAGCAGCTGTGGCTCATATTTGGCCAAGCTCAGAGCCTTCGATGGATTGGCATTCACAACCTGCACAACTATGTTGGTCAAGAGAAGGCCAAAGGCATGTTGTTCTTCCATGCTTTTACAGGTTGTGATGTGGTCTCAGCTTTTAGAAATAAAGGAAAGAAGACAGCTTGGCAGACATGGGACATTTTCCCAGAGGCAACTCCAGTATTTTCCAAACTGAGCCAGCACCCACCAACCATTGAGGATGATGACATGAAGATTCTAGAGAAGTTTGTGGTCCTCATGTATGACAGGTCCAGCACTGCAGATGGTGTGGATGAGGCTAGACTGGACTTGTTTGCCAGAAAGCAGAGACCCTATGAAGCCATCCCTCCAACCAGAGCAGCTCGGATTCAACACACTAAACGTGCAGCATATCAGGCAGGCTGTGTGTGGGCTCAGGCAATTCTGCACCAGCCAGAAGCAGAGAGTCCAGCTGACTGGGGATGGGAGAAGATTGGCGAAGAATGGAAAGTCTTCTGGACAGCCAACTCCCCCATTGCAAAGAGTTGTGAACAGCTCACTAAGTGTGGCTGCAAGTCTGGCTGCCGTGGCAGGTGCAAATGCTACAGGCTTGGTCTCACATGCACAGCCTTGTGCAGTTGCAAATGTGAAGTGTAGTTTATCTGTTATCCTGGGTGCAGTGGTGAGTTCAAGTATAATTTCGACTGTCTTTTGCTAAAACTTTCATTAGATTTATGTATTTTTTGGTTCTGTAATAAAAACAAATTAATTTTGTCATAAAAATGTATACTGGAATCTTTATTAGTCGCAAAGATACGAATGATATTAGTTTTGCGGGTGCAATTTTGGTTTGATTTAGCATTAAACAATTTATTTTACAAAAATAGGAGACCTCTTTCAGACTCTATGACATATAAAGTAGGGTTTTGAATTGAAATAAGTTGTTTTACTTGAAGTAGTTACAACTTACAAAGTAATTATTAGTAATTCTTAGTGTAGATGGCGGCCATCTTGAAAAAATGGTAGCCATCTTGGATTTTTGCGTGGCTAACGCCCTTTTTTGAAAGAGTGGACTCTAATGAACATTTGTGCCAAATGTCATGCTTGCATGATTAAGTGAACTATTTTTGCACTTATCTGCTCCACTATGTGTGAGAGAGGGGAGCGGCGTGTCGGCGTGGTCCTATATTTTCGAACATATCGCGGGATATTGATGATAAAGATTAACCAAAATCATCCACATACCCAAACTTAGTGTCGCGGTTCTGTGTAGTGAAAAATCTAATTGATATCATAAATATCTTGGGAAATATAGCAAATGCGTTTGAAAAAACCGTTATATCACAGTGCCGGGTAGAATAACAAGCCAGTGCCAAGGCCTAACCCTAAAAGCCAATCAGTGAACGACGGGGTTATAGCCAGTGTGCAAAGTTAGTTCGTCATCGTGAATAAATTGAGTGCAACATAAATTAAATTACGACCTGGATAGTGAAGAAAAGCCTGCTTTAGTGTTGTTGCCAACGGTTTTTCAAATCGGTGCCCAGGAAGGAATGCGGGCCTGGTGAAAACCGAATTGCTACAAACGTCAATCGTAATAATGTATACGCGTTTCCTCTGAACGTCATAAGGTATCATAAGGTAAGGTATATCAATAGTGGATTATCCAGTAGTACCAATAGTTAAAATTAAAGTGAAATCCAGTTATATAAAACTGTTAAAAAGTGACCAAGTGAAAATAAATAAGAATCTAGAGTAAAAAAATACAACCCCCCCACAAGTAACCACAGAGCCATACATGCCCGGCCCGCCCCGCCCCACCCCGACCGGCCGCCCCCTCATCCCCCTCTCATACCCCCTTTCCCCAAATGGCACATGCACGTCAATGCGAACTTTGTAAAGAGGAAATACTTTTGAATAATGGTAGAAGATGTCAGATATGCAATAAGACTTTTCATAATAAGTGCGTCGGACTGAAGGAAATAAAAAGCAAATACAAAGAAATAGGGACCAACACCCATTTCTGCAATGAATTTTTTCCCCTAGCAATGCCGGTTATTAGGATGGTTGAAAACACAGAAGTGGAGCTAAGAACCGAACTAATCCAGACACTGAATGAAGTTTACAACAAGTGGATATCCGAGCAAGAATCCACACGCCCTACCCAAACACTCCAGGATACAGGATACAGCCCCCCCTCATGATCCCACATCACTGCACCACACACCCACCCAAAATACTGTATTCTATATGCCTTCTCAATCAACCCCTACTACACCTCCACCTCAAGACTCCCTTACATGCGACGATGTCTCGCCACCTACTACCCCCTCCTCCCCCCCCCCCCTCTTCTCCCACCGCACGTGGGGAAAATATGACCAGCTCGCCAGCTCACAGCCACCACAACACTCCCACTACTGCCTCTAATATCTTTTTCGTCCCTACTGGACCTACGGCTATAGAACAGATAGATTCCCCAGATGCCAACATTAGGCAACATGATGAAGCTGAATTTGAAACGAATACATCAACCTCCACAGACACTACCCCCACCCAAAGCGCATCCACCGCAAACACCCCCCACCCCCCACCACCACCACCACCACCACCCTCCCTTCCATCTACACCGTACCCACCCAGACGGTCTCCCTTCATCTAATCCCAATATCCCCCCACACCATTTCCTACTGCATTACCCATTCATTCCAGGTTACAACCTAAACAGGGCAGATAGAAAATACAGAACATGTGGAGGAGTAGCTTTGTACATAAAAGACTCTCTTATAAGTACAGAGTTTTTGAACTACTCCAATGAGGTAGTAGATATACTGGGGGTAAACATAGAGAGTCTAAACCTGGCAATTATCCTCACATACAGACCTCCAGATACCTCACTTCATGAGTTCAAACTCCAGCTGGATAAGATCAAAACGGCTATAGAAGGACTGGGGGCTCCAACCCCTAACATCCTGTGGTTGGGAGACTTCAATTTACCTAATATCAAATGGAGGCAAATAGAACACCAAATATTGCCAAACACCTTAAATGCAGATGGTGATGCACACTCAAAAGCACTACTTAATTTATGTTCTATGTTCAACTTAAACCTACACATCATAGAACCAACTAGAGGTCAAAACATCCTGGACCTGATCTTTTCAAACAATGAGAACATTGTGCACAATACCAGCATATCAGATACTACTTATTCTGACCATAGGATAATCGAGGTGCTAACCAACATCGAGTACCTACAAACAAACAAAACAAGGAGATCGTATACAGGCCCATTCAGTAAGTACAACTTAAATAATAAACATATAAATTGGCCAAGCATAAACCAGAAGATAGAGGAAATAGACTGGGAAGTCCAAATGGCAGACAAAACAACCCCGGAATGCCTAGCCTAGTAAATGAATTAGTTAAGAACGTATGCTCGAATCACATTCCAGAGAGAAAAATGAAGCGCGGAAGTAAGCAAGACAGAGAAAGGAGAAGGCTCTAAAACGAAGAAAACTACTGTCACATCGGCTCTCCCAAGCGGGATTACGGGAAAGGCAAATTAACACAATGAAAAGGGAGATTGAGGATATTGAACACAAGCTGAGAATATCGTATCAAATACAGCAGATAGAAGAAAACAAGGCGGTTCAAGAAACAAGTGAAAATTCAAAGTACTGCTTCTCATATGTAAAGAAAAAATCACACACAGCATCAAGCATAGGCCCACTCATCAAACTCGACGGATCATATACAACAGATGACAAAGAAATGAGTGAACTTCTACGAAAACAGTATGAAACCGTGTTCAGTCAACCCGATCCATCTAAAGCTACTGACAATCCAAACAGTTTCTTTATGGGCGAGAACAGAGCCCCCCTCCATATATCGGATATAGAATTTGGGCCAAAATAGATATAGAAAGGGCAATAAACAGCATGCCGCTCCACTCAGCACCAGGACCAGATTCATGGAGCTCAGTCCTGCTCAAGAACTGCAAAACATCGCTAGCAAGACCTCTAGCCATAATGTGGAGAAAGAGCCTAGATACAGGAGAAATCCCAGAAAGTCTGAAAAACACAACAATTGCACCACTACACAAAGGAGGAAGTATAGCTCAGCCAAAAAACTACCGCCCAGTAGCACTAACATATCACATCATCAAAATCTTTGAAAGAGTACTACGAGGAAAAGTCTCGGAATACATGGAAGAAAACGGGCTCCACAACTCAGGACAACACGGGTTCAGAGCAGGAAGATCATGTCTCTTGCAGCTACTAGAACACTATGACAAAGTTCTAGATGACCCGGAAGAGAAAAGAAATGTGGATGTCATAATTATACACAGACTTTGCCAAAGCATTTGACAAGTTTGACCATGGAATTATAGCACATAAGCTGAAAGAAAAAGGTATCACCGGAAAGGTGGGGAGATGGATCTATAATGTTCTCATTAACAGAAGACAATCAGTAGCAGTAAATCAAGCGGTATCGGAAGGTTCAGAGGTTAAAAGCTCTGTTCCCCAGGGTACATAGTGCTGGCACCCTTACTTTTCCTAATACTAATAAGTGATATCGATGTAAATGTACAACACAGTAGCGTCTCATCATTTGCAGACGACACAAAACTAAGTCTAGGAATAACCACAATAGAAGACAAAGAAATCTTGCAAGCAGACATGAACGCTGTATTTCGGTGGACCAAAGAAAACAACATGCAATTTAACGAAGAGAAATTTCAGCTGATAAGGTATGGAGGAAATGGAGAAATTAAAAGAACCACAACCTACTTAACAGAGTCACTCCTGCCAATCCCACGAAAATCAGAGGTTAAAGATCTTTGGGTAATAATGTCAGAAAACATGTCTTTCAAAGAACATAATCAGGCCAAGTCAGTAGCGGCGAGGAAACTTGTAGGTTGGATACTGCGCACTTTCAAGACACGAGAAGAACGGCCAATGATAACACTTTGCAAATCGTTGGTGTTCCCACGACTGGAGTATTGCAGTGTGCTAACATCTCCACACAAAGCCGGGGAAATATACGAAATAGAGAGTATTCTAAGAAATTTCACGTCCCACATCAGCTCGGTAAAACATCTTCATTACTGGGATAGGCTGAAGGCTCTTAACTTATATTCACTGGAGAGAAGAAGAGAGAGATACTTGATAATTTACACATGGAAAGTTACCGAGGGTCTAGTGCCAAACCTTCACACCACAATATCATGGAACGGGAGTGACAGAGGGGGTAGGTATTGTAACATCCCACCCCAAAAGTGTAGGGGAGCTCTGGGCACACTGAGGGACTCCTGGTTGACAAACAGGGGACCGAGCCTTTTCAACAAAATGCCAGAGAACGTGAGAAACCTGATGGACGTGCCAACGAAAGTATTCAAAAAAGCCTTGGACAACCATCTCAAGTCAGTACTTAATCAGCCATACTTCGCGGGGGGGAGAGCTGCCCTCTTGAATAGCCTGCTGCATCAAACACTGGCAGCAAACATACTCAGTGGGAGCACCTCTCGCCGAGGCTGCTGAGGAGGCCGAAACAACTCAAGTAAACTCAAGTACCGGTAAGTAAGTAAGTAACTCTGGATGATTTTAATAAGTCGAGAGAAGTTGTCAATGTTCATTGAGATCTATAGTTTATACCTATTCGAATTCTAAAGGGCCTTTTATTTAGCTGAGTAAAATCGTCTGTCTGTAGGGTTTATAACATAATAAGATCATAATGAAGTAAAGAACTTATCTCGACGGCTTTGTGTTCTTGTTCCACTAAAAAAACAAAAACAAAAACAAAAACAAGAAGATATATATTTACATTTCTATCTATATATTAGTGGGTGTAATACTGCTCATATACATATATTGTTATGGACACTCTTATTACCCCTTTCATGCATTTAACCCATTGTCTGCGGGAAACGTAGTACTACGTTTTGGCAAGTTACAGCAATTTACAGGCTATAAAAGTCTGTAAAAGCCGTAGAAATCGAGTGTCAGTGGGCGGGACCGCGAGGGGCCCACCTCCGACCGTCAACACGTCCAGCCATGCACTGAGGCAAACTGAGGTCCTAGACCCGGGTTTCAGCAGTGCTGCAAAGGCAAAAAAGGTGCTACATTGCTAATAAATAGCGAGTTTTCCCCAATGTCTATGGTAGCGCTGCGGGTGATGCCCGCGAGTTACGAAACTCATCCTAGTGTTATTTTGAAGCTATTTTCGTTTAGTTTTCAGCAGAATACATTTCATTTCATGCAGACACTTGATTAATCATTCAGAAGTGCCTAAATATGCCCTAAATAGCCCACATATGCCTGCAGAGAAAGGGTTAAGCCCTTTAATTTGTACTGTATCACCAAACGATGTTTTTGCATCATAAGGAGGGGCTGAAGCAATCGCTGCTGACCCCAGTTATTAATATTCAGTAGTTTTACCACTAGGGATTTGAATAAGGTATATACCATCTCTCTCTCTCCACACGAAAGAAACATGTAGGTGCGGGGAGAAAATTACTCAGTTTCTTTCTTAAAAACTTTGCTCGTGAAACACTATTTTTTGTTGTGAATTGAAGCGGCGGAAAGGACTCATTTAAGAAACCACGGCGCCCATCTCGGTTCCAGATTTTAAACATATACAGCCGACGATTTAGAAAATTTTTGCAAATTTTACTCTTTCCTTTTGATCCAGTGTTTTTGAGTGCATATTATAGCAGCTTTCTATGTGTGTTGTGTTAGTGATAGATGAACTTATCTCTTAACCCGCAGAATATCAAACAGTTATCGACCTTGTGTCACCCCCAGTGCCGGCTGATTTACCATATTTTTTTATGATAATGTTGAATGAAAACAAAATAATAGTGGTAAAAAAAACCACTTGCCTAGTCCAGTTTTGCCCGATAATAGGTTCCCGATATCGAATATGGAGAGTTGAAAGTATCGACATATTTACCGGTACCGTAGACTTTATCGCCTTATCTTGGGTGTCCGGCCAACTAACAACTGCTTCCACCATCTGGTTTCGATGAATGAAGGCATTTCAAGTATTGTTATGTTGAATATGGACTACTTTTAATTTGCACACATATTTCTGTGATGTACCTACGCTCTCGAGAGGCACCATGGTTACGCAAAGTATGACAAATATGCATTTTGAAAAATGTTTTAGTTAATTATTTTGTTTGCAAACATCCTTTGAGAGCATTTGGAGTATATCAGCATTATCATTTGCTTTTTTGACGCACAATTGTTATAGGGATGTAAATACACTCAGGAGACGATCTATGGGTCCACAAAATTCGCAATACACACTCACAAGTTTTATGTCACATTATCTTAATTTTGTTATCATTGAAATGCATTTGGCTTGTCTTTTATCCCTTACACACAAACTAATTATTGTTACAAAGTCATATAATAAGAAATTACTGGTAAATATTTGTATAATAATATTTATTAATATTCTTATACACTTATATTTACATGTCATTTACATGGTGTTTGGGAGGTGGGAGGAAGGTTGGGTTGGTAGCGGGAAGGTCGAAGGGTAGGATACTTGTGATATGAATATGGAAGGCGTGGGTGACTTACTTTCGGCGCTACCGATTGGTTTCGCAAATAGCCTAGATACGTTACTGGCACTGGGGGTGACAACACACCAGAATGTATATATACGGACGTGGCATTCTGGAGATTAAGTACATGAAGGACATTATGATACCGGTACACTGATGGTAGATGGATAGATAGATAAATAATGGTAATAGACTGAGATGTGTCACTTTATACATGTATTTTAGATACCGGTATATACTTTCAGGTCGAATTTAACGGTAATTGACCAATTACTGTATGCAAGTTACAAGTACCTGGTATTATTAAAAAAAATTGAAGCAGTTTGAATAAAGTTATGCCAACAATAAAGATAGCAGCGATGACCACCACCCCAGCTACCATACAAAACGGACAGAGAAGCCGCCATGATAGAGGCATAGATCGCCATTCCCGGGCAAGAACAGCCTCTGCACCAGCTACCACCCAAACATCATGTCTTCGACCACCACTAGAATAACAGCTGAGTCTAACAGCGGAGTCAGAGCGAGCCCTTCTAGCTCTCAACACCTTCAAACAAGACAACGCAGAAGAACGAAACACTATGATCAACAAACAAGCAACCAGCATGAAATAAATATAACCCTTGTATTTAGTTGCTGCTAGGTGAGACTAACCTTGCTAAGTTTGAGTACTAGTCCTGTAAGGTGTGAGACTGATCCCCCTGCCAAGTGTGATACTGGCCCCCTGTCAGGTCAAATACTGACTCTGCCAAGTGTACTGGCTATAAGTCATGTGTGATACCGACATGTGTTACCCGTGAGGCACTTAGCTCACACACCGTATATGAGACTGGCATCACTGAAGCAGAGACTCACCTCTACCTACCCTATGCCTGTGGTGTGATACCTGGCAAGAAGACCGAGAGCAGCCCTGAGGAGAGAAGAAACTCTGACAAATTTAAAGCCTGTGGTGTGAGACCTGGCAGTTATATACCTCATGAGAGAAGTAGACATAAGACCCCATCACCAACACAGAGTGAAAAATCATTAGGTCCACCTTCAACACTAGTATAAATAGCCTATAATGTAAGTGTGTCTCTAATATTTAGAGCCCCTCCCTTGCTAATACGTATTTCTATCTTCAGGAATACTTACTATCCTTTGTTATCCCTTATTCGATATCTTTCGTTACAATAGGACATTATGGTACCGACATAACTTAAAGGTGGGGGCTTATGGGTTGAGGTAAACACGGAAAAATAATCGCCAACCTGCATATAATTATCTTGTAAAATGCAAGGTCAATGAAATAATTATTAACAATGATATGAAGGATTTTGCGGATCGTCTATACCGGGCCTGTGATGTCATAGTGACGTCACACCAGTATCCTTAGCCTAGACTGGATGGTGGACTTGCACTCTTGTGACGTCACAGGCCCGGTATAGACGATCCACAAAATCCTTTATACCATTGTTAATAATTATTTCAGTGCCATTGCATTTTGTAAGATAATTATGTACAGCTTGGCGATTATCATTCCATGTTTATCTCAACCCATGAGCCCCCACCTTTAAGATATTTAATAGTTGGAGTTCACTCTGATAAATACAACACCCATCATGTACCGGTACATAATATAACTTAGTGACTTCCTAATATAAAATAATTATTGTTTCTTGTGATCATATTATTTAGAGAGTCGGGCTAATAGAGAAAACTTACTTCCATTTAGATGCTAAGCTATTCTCCAAATATCGAACTTAATATCAAGCATTCGAAAACGCAATTTCCTTATATTCTTATTGTAGGCTATATAATTATTTTATCAATATCATTATGTTCATAAGTATCCTTTTATTAAGTCTAAGAACCTACACAAATATTTTAATTCCATAAATATAATTATGCGCTATTCAAGACATAGGCCTACCTTTATTTCAAAATTCAAATACGCACAGTATAGATTTGATAGCGTAATGCATAAATGCGCTGAATTTCGGTGTGAGCATCCTATGTTCGAGTCCTTGGAGTGCCACATGTATTTGTTGATTTCATTAATTGAGTTTAGAAGTAAAATTGGTTGGTGAAACAATATTAATTTTCTTGGGTGATGTATTCTGTGTATTATTGTTAATTTGATGATAACTTGCAGTGTCGTTGTGAAAGACCCCCGTCTGTGTGAATAAATAAAGTGTTGTTTTGTACCAATATAATATGTTGCCTTGTGTTTCTATTGTATTTATATATAGACTTATTGGTTTCTCCCGTTAGAATAACTCACCAATCCTAGTTTTATCCAAACATAATAAATATCAAGATGCGCATTACACAGTGCACTAATGACTTCATAATACACATCCTGTGTACAAAATATGAAAACCCACAAACGGGAACCACCCCCTAAAGTTTTCTATACCTTTGCCACTTTTATATTTACTCCTCAGTACCATCCCCAACACTCTGGGTACATTGTCAGAGAATATCATGCAAATTCAGAGATGATTTATAGAATATAATAAAAATACATGCAAGCTGTTGGCATAGAGCGTAATCACTTTACTGTTAAAGATAAAAGAAAAATCCGAAAACTATAAGAGAGTTGTCGTACCGGTAAATACCGTAATATTTGGCAGTGGATACTCGTCCGAAACTCTTGACAATTATCGCCTACTATAACCTAACTTACCTAACATAACATACCCAATATTGGGCTAGTTAAGGTTGGGTTGGAATAGCTATGTGTTCTATTATTCAAGGGAGTTATAAATGTAATGAAAATGATACAACATTCGAAGAAGTACAACCTTCCAAACCGGGAGTTGGCCTCTGAGCAGCCCCTATCTATTTCGTTTATTTTCACAATGGTTTATGCTAAAAGAGCTATTAATGAACCTTCAATATTATTAACCAAACCTAACCAAATTCAGGTTAGAATAGGTTATGATTTGGTAGGTTAGTATACTTACCCTTTATGATAAATTGTAATAGTTTTCCGTGAGCTTCGGAATAATATCCACTGCCAAATATTAAAGTATATGCTCGTTAGGCCTAGTACGGCGCTCAGGTAAAATGTATTAACGATCGTACTAAGTTTGGAAGCTCTAACTATTTTATAACTCTCGTAACTCGTTCATAACCATTTCGTAATTATTTCTCTGTTGTCCGGGCCTACAAATTAGCCCAGGTCCGAGGAAGTTAGCGGAAAGTTAGGTTTGCTGGGGTCGGGTTTAATCGATACACACTAAAATTAAATCAACCAAAGGAATAAATTATTTAAAATGTTGGACTGAGGTTTGCTTTGCTCTTTGTCACACACACACACTGTTATTATATTGATAATGTGCGTCAATCCATGACAACTAAAATGGGTTAGTCAACTGTACCCATTTTAGTTGTCATGGATCATTTCCCCTTGATTATTTCTTGACTATTGTTTCATTCCTTTGTACAGCTTATAGACCTACTATATATTTGGAATGAACTTGTTAGATTAGAAAAGACTGACATTGTATTACTCTCACTACTCCACCTGTCTATCCCTATCCTTGGTTTGTCTGTCTGCCTGTTCTGTATTGTGTTTAAATGTATGTCTTGTTTATCTACCGGTCTGCTTGTCTCTTACATTTGGAATCCCATTACGCCATCAGACAGTACACAGGACCATACGGCTGGGAAAGTGTAGATAGCAGAGAAAGGGTGTTGTAGATAGAGGGAGCTGTTGGAATGGCTTTGTTGTGTGTGTTTATTAGTCTGTATACGTCGTTGAAGTGTCCCCTGACTGGGTGCGAGCATGTGAGACACGCTAGGACGTACCACCACACCTACTAATTAGTCCGCCTTGGCTGGGATCGAACCTAGGTCGAGCAGATTCACACGTGAGTGTGCTTTCCACTCGACCGCCGTGGCTTGTTTTTGTATGTTTATCTGTGTTGGTTGATCCACAGAGGCTTGGGGGGAGAAAAGTGTTCTATTTTCCATTACCGGTACCGGTATGCGTTTTCATTACCGTACATATATTATTATAGAAAGGTTATTGACATAGGTGTCATGCATGAGTTGAACAATACACTGACAATAGGACAGGGTTATTGGTTGTCTATATTTGGAAATAATTCCCCCCATAGGTCCCGGAGTACCGTTCTCACTACGTTCTTTAAACCTTATTGGTGGTGGAGAAGATAGTTCGGGACTCTTGAGGGTCTCTATGGTGATGGTGGTGGTGGTGTAGATGTAGTCAGGGCCGTAGGTGCTCGGGGCTGAGGGTCTCCTGCTGAGGCAAGCAGTCCTTCGGTATTGTACTATATTTCTTCTTCGTTGATTGGCGGCAAGACTGAAGACTGGTCCCTGGTGTCTGTCGGCCCGTATGTTTGTGTGTGTGTATCTGGTTGTCTTCGGGGGTCATCTATCATCCTCCAGTCACTGCCAGACCCGGGCCCTCTAAAAGGAGTTTGTATACCGGTACGTCGTTTTTTTTTACAGTGGTTTCCTTATTCCATTTTCTTTAATAAGACAATAATTATACGATTTTACTCAGCATAGGAAAGATTTGTGACTTTTTAAAGGTCCTGCCTAAGCACAATAAAATCGTCTCGTGCTACCCAGAATAAATCCTGCTCTCATACAGAATGGTTTAGTAGGCATTAATGTTTGTGTTGCTCTCGAATAGAAAATAATATGGTAAAATAGGCAACATATACAAATATACTTTAAAGCTGGAATCGACAAGATATGTGTGTGTTAAAGAACGCATGACCTATGATTCGAAGCTGTCTGTACAATTTATACTTCGTGACCCACAGCCGGCTGTCATGGCGTAGGCCTACCTGCACCGTTATGGGTGAAGGCCAACAATCCACCACAGTCATAGAAGAAAAGTCAATGTGGCTGACTCAACCTATACTGTATATACAGTATATACTGAATATACCGGTATATATATATATATATATGGTGTCCCAGGAGGAGAGGGCATTACTTTGGGAAATTATAAAATAAGGTATTTTAAGCATAAATTGTTCTATAACAAAAATTCCAAATCTCAACCGTATAAAAGATATTGAAGGTTTAATTTAGTGTCCTCCCCCACATCCCTGTAATGGACTCTTCCATGTCAAATAGTTTCCAACTGGTCCAAAGTGAGCTAATATGTCTATAATCATTTTACAACTTACAGAATTGTATCTTTATAATAACATGGTAAAATAATTGCAGAAAGATGGAGGTGTGGTTAGGCCAGCTAGGCCACCCTTATGGGGAATTACTGAAAAAAATTAAATTTTCAACATGCAATATCTCTATACCGGTCAAGATTTGGAATATTTCTTATAGAACATTTTATGCTTAGAATACCTTGTTCTATCATTTCCCAAAGTTATGCCCTTTCCTCCTGGGACACCCTGTATATATATATATATATATATATATATATATATATATATACAGAGAGAGAGAGAGAGAGAGAGAGGCTCTCTCCCCTGCTAAGCATGACTGATCAGGTATCGACTTGGTTGTCCAAGGCTCTTGAAAACTTCCGTTGGCACATCCATCACCTTTCTCACATTCTCTGACATTTTGTTGAAGAGAGCGGGTTGATGGAACTTGTCAGCCTTGGTTGGCAACCTTTCTAGGGGAGACAACCTTATAAAAATCCGAGTTGATGGGACTTGGCAGCCTTGGTCGGCAACCCTTCTAGGGAGACAACCTTATAAAAATCCGGGTGGATGGGTCTCGTCAGCCTTGGTCAAGCAACCTGTCTAGAGGAATAAACCTTATATAAAATACCATAGGGCATCGCGCTCACCAGTGCCTGTTGCAGATGGCGAACTCTACAATTTATAGAATAGAGACTCAGACCCATATTTGTCAACCAGGAGTCCTTCAGTGTGCCCAGAGCTCCTCTACACTTTCGGGGTGGGATGTTACATTTCCTACCCCCGCCCTGTCGCACCAGTTCCATAATATTGTGGTGTGCAAGTTTGGCACTAGACCTTCCATAACTTTCCATGTGTAGATTATTAAGTATCTCTCTTCTACCGAGCTGATGTGGGATGTGAAGCTTCTTTGAACACTCTATTTCGTATATACCTCCTGCTTTGTGGGGAGACGTTAAATATTTGCACACTGCAATACTCCAGTCATGGGATTACCAATGATTTGAAAAGCGTTATCATTGGCCGTTCGTTTCGTGTCTTGAGAGTGTGTAGTATCCAACCTGCTAGTTTCCTAGCCGCTACTGACTTGACCTGATTATGTTCTTTGAATGTCTTGTTTTCTGACATTATTACCCCAAGATCTTTAACATCTGTCTTACGTGGGATTGGCAGGAGTGACTGTTACGTAGGTTTTCTTTTCTTTTATATCTTCATTTCCCCCATACCTTATCACCTGAAATTTCTCTTTGTTAAAATGCATGTTATTGGCTTTGGCCCACCGAAATACAGAATTCATGTCAGCTTGCAAGTTTTCTTTGTCTTCTATTGTGATTATTCCCAGACTTAATTTTGTGTCATCCGCAAATGATGAGATGCTGCTGTGTTGTACATTAGCATCTTTATCACTAATTAGGATGAGGAAGAGTAAAGGTGCCAACATTGTACCCTGGGGAACAGAACTTTCAACTTCTCAACCTTCCGATACCGCCTGATTTACTGCTACGGATTGTTGTCTGTTAATAAGAATATTATAGATCAATCTTCCCACCTCACTGGTGATACTTTTTTCTTTTAGTTTATGCACTATAATTCCATGATCACACATCAAATGCTTTAGTAAAATATGTGTATATGACATCTGCATGTCTTTTCTCTTCCAGGGTATCTAGGACTTTGTCAAGTGTTCTAGCAGCTGCGAGAGACATAATCTTCCTGGTGTAAACCCCTGTTGTGATGCTCGTTTTCTTCCATACAATCCGAGATTTTTCCTCGTAACACTTTAATAATTTTCCTCGTAACACTTTAATAATTTTTTGGTGATGTGAGATGTTAATGCTACTGGGTGATAGTTTTGGTGATGTGAGATGTTAATGCTACTGGGTGATAGTTTTGGTGATGTGAGATGTTAATGCTACTGGGTGATAGTTTTGGTGATGTGAGATGTTAATGCTACTGGGTGATAGTTTTGGTGATGTGAGATGTTAATGCTACTGGGTGATAGTTTTGGTGATGTGAGATGTTAATGCTACTGGGTGATAGTTTTGGTGATGTGAGATGTTAATGCTACTGGGTGATAGTTTTGGTGATGTGAGATGTTAATGCTACTGGGTGATAGTTTTGGTGATGTGAGATGTTAATGCTACTGGGTGATAGTTTTGGTGATGTGAGATGTTAATGCTACTGGGTGATAGTTTTGGTGATGTGAGATGTTAATGCTACTGGGTGATAGTTTTGGTGATGTGAGATGTTAATGCTACTGGGTGATAGTTTTGGTGATGTGAGATGTTAATGCTACTGGGTGATAGTTTTGGTGATGTGAGATGTTAATGCTACTGGGTGATAGTTTTGGTGATGTGAGATGTTAATGCTACTGGGTGATAGTTTTGGTGATGTGAGATGTTAATGCTACTGGGTGATAGTTTTGGTGATGTGAGATGTTAATGCTACTGGGTGATAGTTTTGGTGATGTGAGATGTTAATGCTACTGGGTGATAGTTTTGGTGATGTGAGATGTTAATGCTACTGGGTGATAGTTTTGGTGATGTGAGATGTTAATGCTACTGGGTGATAGTTTTGGTGATGTGAGATGTTAATGCTACTGGGTGATAGTTTTGGTGATGTGAGATGTTAATGCTACTGGGTGATAGTTTTGGTGATGTGAGATGTTAATGCTACTGGGTGATAGTTTTTTGCCATCGCCTTCTTTCCTGCTTCGTGGAGTGGTGTAATTGTTTTATTTTTCAGGATTTCTGGGATTTCTCCAGTATCTATGCTCTTTTTCCACATTATGGGTAGAGTTCTTGCTAGTGATGTTTTGTAGTTCTTGAACAGGATTGAGCTCCATGAATCTGGTCTTGGGGCTGAGTGGAGTTTTATGTTGTTTATTACCCTTTTTTATGTCAATTGGGCCAAACCTTTGTATCTTTTCTAGCTTAACCTAAGCAATAATTCAGCCTGAACCTAACTTACCTTAATTTCACCTTATCCTAACCCTTCGTTATAGATAGGCCAGAAATGTGACCCCTGACCTCTGCAACTCGTAAAGGGCTATAGCAAATGGGCTGTAAAGACCCACACCTATTCCCTGGCTGACCCCTTCCTAAATAGGCTAGTAGATATATTAGCTCGATTACTGTAGCCGTTTTTTAGTTCTAGAGGTTCATTAGTAAAGATGTTTGGGGTACCTATAATGAATGGACAATCTTAATCAATGCTCATTATTAACACCAATCACCTCCAAATGAACTAAACCTAAGTAAACCTTATCCTTCAAAAGACTTAAAAAACTCTTGACCGAAAATACTTGCAGACGAAAAAGCTTTGTGGACGAACTGACCTGTAAAGGAATGGCCTAGTACCGGTATTAGCTCTGCTGGGGGGGGGGGGGGGGCTGATGTATTACAAGCCAACAATACAGTAAGCTTTGACATTTATTATACAAACAAACTGGTGGAATTGAAGTGTGTGTGTGTGTGTGTAGTTGGGGAGTGATGGAGTGTATACAGTAAGTGAGTGCACGTGGAGGGCTAGTGAGGGTTTTTGTAAATGTTTCCTTCAATATAAACGAGGAATTGTGTGATTAATTAAATGTATAAAGAGAGGTTATGAATGTTATTTTCGATTTAAATAAAGGTTACAACACAGTAATGCAATTGAGATGAAATAATTATAGTAATAGACTAACAATACCGCTAGTGAAATAATTATAGTAATAGACTAACAATACCGCTAGTGAAATAATTATAGTAATAGACTAACAATACCGCTAGTGAAATAATTATAGTAATAGACTAACAATACCGCTAGTGAAATAATTATAGTAATAGACTAACAATACCGCTAGTGAAATAATTATAGTAATAGACTAACAATACCGCTAGTGAAATAATTATAGTAATAGACTAACAATACCGCTAGTGAAATAATTATAGTAATAGACTAACAATACCGCTAGTGAAATAATTATAGTAATAGACTAACAATACCGCTAGTGAAATAATTATAGTAATAGACTAACAATACCGCTAGTGAAATAATTATAGTAATAGACTAACAATACCGCTAGTGAAATAATTATAGTAATAGACTAACAATACCGCTAGTGAAATAATTATAGTAATAGACTAACAATACCGCTAGTGAAATTTACGCATTTTTGTAATATTGCTATTGAATCTAGGTTATGATGATTATGTACATATTAGTTAAGTGTTAATGAATACATAATGTAGCTAGTGATATAGTAAAATGATAGGTTATAGGTGAAAACGCGGAGAGTGCAATGCCTGTGTGACCCCATCCATGACTGTGATTATTGTATGTATTACTACCAGGAAGAGCGGCTCCAGGGGTTCAATATACTGGTGATGATTATTGTATGTATTACTACCAGGATGGTGATGATTATTGTATGTATTACTACCAGGAAGAGCGGCTCCAGGGGTTCAATATACTGGTGATGATTATTGTATGTATTACTACCAGGAAGAGCGGCTCCAGGGGTTCAATATACTGGTGATGATGATGGCGGAGGGTAGTGGTGATGATGGTGGGTGTTAGTGCTGTTAGTAGTAGTGGTGATGATGTTGCAGGATGTGGTTGTGCTAGTGATGACAGTGGTGAGGGTGGTTGTAGTGTGAACGCTAGTGGTGGTAGTGATGGAAGGTGTAATAGTTGTGAGGATGGTATTTGTAGATGAAGACGCCCTGAGTGCATTGACTGTGGGACCCCCAGGCTGTTATTATTAGTATATGTATTACAAGCAGGAAGAATGGGTTCAACACACTGGAGGTGGAGGGTGTTAGGTGTGGTGTTGGCGTTGGTGGAGGGTGTTGTGGTGGTGATTGTGGGTGTTAGTTGTGGTGGTGGTGGTGGAGGGTGTTAGTTGTGGTGGTGGAGGGTGTTAGTTGTGGTGGTGGTGGAGGGTGTTAGTTGTGGTGGTGGTGGTGGAGGGTGTTAGTTGTGGTGGTGGAGGGTGTTAGTTGTGGTGGTGGAGGGTGTTAGTTGTGGTGGTGGTGGAGGGGGTTAGTTGTGGTGGTGGTGGTGGAGGGTGTTAGTTGTGGTGGTGGTGGTGGTGGGTGTTAGTTGTGGTGGTGGTGGTGGAGGGTGTTAGTTGTGGTGGTGGAGGGTGTTAGTTGTGGTGGTGGTGGAGGGTGTTAGTTGTGGTGGTGGTGGTGGAGGGTGTTAGTTGTGGTGGTGGAGGGTGTTAGTTGTGGTGGTGGTGGTGGAGGGTGTTAGTTGTGGTGGTGGTGGTGGAGGGTGTTAGTTGTGGTGGTGGAGGGTGTTAGTTGTGGTGGTGGTGGTGGAGGGTGTTAGTTGTGGTGGTGGTGGGTGTTAGTTGTGGTGGTGGTGGTGGAGGGTGTTAGTTGTGATGGTGGAGGGTGTTAGTTGTGGTGGTGGTGGAGGGTGTTAGTTGTGGTGGTGGTGGAGGGTGTTAGTTGTGGTGGTGGTGGTGGAGGGTGTTAGTTGTGGTGGTGGTGGTGGAGGGTGTTAGTTGTGGTGGTGGTGGTGGAGGGTGTTAGTTGTGTGGTGGTGGTGGTGGAGGGTGTTAGTTGTGGTGGTGGTGGTGGAGGGTGTTAGTTGTGGTGGTGGTGGTGGAGGGTGTTAGTTGTGGTGGTGGTGGGTGTTAGTTGTGGTGGTGGTGGTGGAGGGTGTTAGTTGTGATGGTGGAGGGTGTTAGTTGTGGTGGTGGTGGAGGGTGTTAGTTGTGGTGGTGGTGGAGGGTGTTAGTTGTGGTTGTGGTGGTGATTGTGGGGTTTAGTTGTCGTGGTGGTGGAGGTTGGTGTGGTAGTGGTGGTGGTGGAGGGTTTTAGTTTTGGCGTTGGTGGAGGGTGTTGTGGTGGTGAAAGTGGATGTTAGTTGTGGTGTTGGTGGAGGGTGTTAGTTGTGGTATATATATATATATATATATATATATATATATATATATATATATATATATATATATAACTTCAAGTGTTCGTGGCCATGTTATTGAATGTACAGTTGGCCACACAAGTTCTGTTCCTCGTTATAAAAGTAAAACAGTATGAATGAATTGCGAGTGTGGTTTTGGTAATTATCAGTTGACTAATCAGAGGAGTTATCCACTGCACACAGAGGCCCACGTCTCTTCAAAAAACTCCCACGGCGAGTAAGAGATATGAGGGACATCTCGTTAGACAACTTCAAGAGAGCCCTAGATGTCGAACTGCAAAAAGTGCCAGACGAGCCCATCCTCGCAAGGGAGCGAGCTGTCGCTTCAAACAGTCTACTGCACCAAATCACCACCCATAACGAGGGGCGTCGCGCTCCTTGGTGCCGCTAGAGGAGCGGCGAACACATCCAAAGATATCCAAAGGTAAAGGTATAATAAATACCCTCGTAATTCAATGGTGGGCATCATATTTCTTTGTATAAGATCGCGTAGAGAAACATAACTTATGTGGCCAACTGTACATGCAGTATATTATACGCGAAGTCAAGTGGTCGTGGCCATGTTATTGAATGGTAAAACAATGATAACAAAATGTGTATTTTCGAAATATTGTGATATCACAATTCGTAACATAGGCAGCTCTAATGATAACCAAGAGGTGTCATAGAATGATGTATATACCGTGAACACCTGTCGATAAGGTGTTAACATAATGTGGAGAGAGAGACAAGGGGGAGGGGGGGGGAGCTATTGTTATAATGATAACCAAGAGGTGTCATAGAATGATGTATATACCGTGAACAGCTGTCGATAAGGTGTTAACATAATGTGGAGAGAGAGACAAGGGGGAGCTATTGTTATAATGATAACCAAGAGGTGTCATAGAATGATGTATATACCGTGAACACCTGTCGATAAGGTGTTAACATAATGTGGAGAGAGAGACAAGGGGGAGCTATTGTTATATGGTAATGGCTTGTCCTAATGGTAAACTGACGAGATACAAGTTATATAGATGGTGATGATGTTCAAGGATACTTACGGTTGCTGTGGTGCCTTGATGATGGTCATGATGATAGCAGTGGTCATATTTGAAAGGTGCTCATATTATATTTGATTGTGCCGATAGTGTTTTGCTTGTTATATTGAAGGTAGTAATAGTGAGGTTGATAATAGTTATGATAATGTTGATTGTGGTGGTGATTTTTTTTTTTTTTTTTTTTTTTTCTATGTGATTGAGGGAGGCAAAAGGCATAACTGCCTATAGCGAGTGCCTCCCCCATAGTTGAAAGAGTGACAGGGCCAAAATCAAGGGACGTTCGAGCCAAAATGCCTGGACACACGGAGTTTGAAGCAATTTAAGTCATAGGAAGAGGGAAAGACTGATTCTGGGAGAGAGTTCCAGAGCTCAGATGTTGAGTAGAAGAAAGTTTGAGAGTAACGTTTCACTCTTGGGTTGGAGAGTTGCACAGAGTAGGGGTGGGATTGAGTTGCAAGACGGGTACCACGTGCCCTACGTAAAGGAGGTGGTATGCACTGGGATAGCTCTGAGGAACACTGATTATATAGTAGCGATAGAATAGCGAGAGAGATGCAACATTGCGGCGGAGAGAGAGAGAGATTGAAGAAAGTTGGTGAGTGGACGGGAGTTAATGATACGAAAGGCCTTCCTTTCAACTTTGTCTAGGAGAGCGGTGTGAGAGGAACCTCCCCACACATGTGAACAATACTCAATACAAGGGCGCACTATGCCCCTGTACAGAGCAAGAAGCTGTGCAGGGGAAAAGAACCCCCTAAGGCGGTTGAGCACACCCAGCTTCTGGGAGGCTGCCTTAGCAAGACTGGTAATATGGTCCTTCCAAATGAGAGCAGAAGAAAAAGAGACACCAAGAATATTGAGAGAAGATGAAGGGTTGATTTTTGTATTGTTGAAGAATAAGGGATAGTCCGCTGGGAGATCCTGACGGGTAGATAGATGGAGAAATTAGGTTTTGGAAGCATTAAAGTTAACAAGTTTTTCTCTGCCCCAATTGGAAATAGTATTTAGATCAGAATTTAAGAGTTCTATGGCTTCATTACGTTTGTCGTTGAGGGATTGCTGGCTGGGGCGTTCTGAAAACTAATGGAGTAGTGTAAGGTTGAGTCGTCTGCGTATGAATGGATGGGAATTAAGGTACAGTTAAGGAGATCATTTATAAAAATTAGAAAGAGAATAGGAGATAGGACAGAGCCCTGAGGAACACCGGAGTTTATAGGGTGAGGAAGTGAACAATGGCCGTCCACAACCGCAGCTATGGAACGGCCGGAAAGGAAATTAGAGACAAAGGCACAGATGGAGGGATAGAAACCGAAGGAGGGTAGTTTAGAAATTAAAGATTTATGCCAGACTCTATCGAAGGCTTTCGATATGTCTAGTGCAATAGAAAAAGTCTCACCGAAGTCCCGAAAGGAGGATGACCAAGAGTTAGTAAGATATGAAAGAAGATCACCAGTAGAGCGACCCTTAAGGAAGCCATACTGGCGATCTGAGAGCAGATTATGAGAAGAGAAATGCTTAAGAAATTTGGAAGCAAGAATAGTTTCAAAAACTTTAGAAAGACAAGAGATAAGAGCAATTGGACGATAGTTGGAGGGTTGAGAGCGGTCACCCTTCTTTGGGACAGGTTGAATGTGAGCAAACTTCCAGCATGAAGGGAAGACGTTAGAGGATAGACAGAGACGAAAGAGTGTGCCTAGGCAGGGAGTCAGCACGGAAGCACAGTTTTTGAGAACAACAGGAGGAACACCGATGATAGTGATGACCGGTTGAATGATGATAATGTTGATAATAGTGATGATGATGGTGATTATGATGATGCTGATGCTGATGATGATGGAAGGTGGAGTGGAGTGGATGCGTGACACGGCCGCCGCTTGTCTCTTGTTTGTGGCCGGGATGAGAGCTGCTGTGTCAATACCAAGAGGAACTGGTGGAGGATAGTAGTAGTAGTAGTAGTAGTAGAAATAGGCTAGTGAGGGTAGTGGCAGTAGTGATTTTGGTGGTAGTGTAAGTGGTGGTTGTGGTGGTGATGCTAGTAAACGGTACAGGTGAACATGGTCCCGTTAATAGTGCCGGTAGTGATCATTGAGGAACATAAACAAGAGGCGGAGGAAGAACTACTACTACTACTACTACGGTGCAGGGAGAAAAATCGGTACCGTTATTAAATAAGAGGAAGAGTACTGTACATCGGGGAAAAGTTAACTACCATGTAATATTTCCTATAATATAAGTACCTTCCTTAATAGCCTAGTAGAGAGAGAGAGAGGGAGGGAGGAGAAAGAGGCAACATAAGCAGGATATAGGAAAAGGAGAATAGGGTGGGTGGTTATGCAGTATAATAATACATTTGTGTTTTAACCTCTCACAGGAGAATAGGGTGGGTGGTTATGCAGTATAATAATACATTTGTGTTTTAACCTCTACAGGAGAATAGGGTGGGTGGTTATGCAGTATAATAATACATTTGTGTTTTAACCTCTCACAGGAGAATAGGGTGGGTGGTTATGCAGTATAATAATACATTTGTGTTTTAACCTCTCACAGGAGAATAGGGTGGGTGGTTATGCAGTATAATAATACATTTGTGTTTTAACCTCTCACAGGAGAATAGGGTGGGTGGTTATGCAGTATAATAATACATTTGTGTTTTAACCTCTCACAGGAGAATAGGGTGGGTGGTTATGCAGTATAATAATACATTTGTGTTTTAACCTCTCACAGGAGAAATAGGGTGGGTGGTTATGCAGTATAATAATACATTTGTGTTTTAACCTCTCACAGGAGAATAGGGTGGGTGGTTATGCAGTATAATAATACATTTGTGTTTTAACCTCTCACAAACTACATTCCATTCCCACCTGATTTATCGATAATTAATGGAAAACTAAGAAACTACCGTACTAAGTCTACTTATTATGGTTTCCAAAATTTCACCATCAACTTCTTTGCTGTAAACTTGTATATAGATTAGCACTTAAGAGCTTTTATACGAAAAGGGGAGAAGACCAAATTAAGACATTAAAAGGATTAAGAGAGGACTGGGGAGAGGAATAAATATATAAAATACAAATATATACTATATATATATATATATAAATTAAGGTTGTAGAGGAAATATATTCAAACAGTTCAGAGAGAGATAAGCTGAGAGTTGTAATCTTGAAGCGTGGTTTAGAGGCGAATGAAAGTCAAATTAGACTAATTTTCTTTGACATCCACTTACGCCCGTATTTGCTGAGTTAACGCGGGAAACAAAATGAAAGCAAAAGACTAACGCGCACACACACACACGGAACAACTCTGTGGACGAAATGCAAACGTACTATAAGTCTATAACACACATGGGAACACAAAGCATGAACAAAAGACGAACTACGAACACAGGAGGAAAAAAGGAGTAGACAAAACTAATGCTCTACAGCACGCACCTTAAGACACGCTATAAACAAATCACGGGTTTTAAGGTGTGTAGGATAGCATCGGTAGTGTATAATCAAAAGACCAGCACTCTACAGTGAAGATAGAGACACATGATACATATAGGCTTAATGTTTTATAGTGTACCACAACATGTAGCCTACGGGAAAATATGGTGTAAACAAAAGACTACCTCACTACTTCTGACAGAGAAAATATTTTATTACCAATAGATTAGCACATTACAGTTTGTGACTTGGGCCAACTGGTAAAGCACAATGGACGCTGGTAATACAACGTTAACAGTAAAGTAGCGTTCTGTAACTGACAACTAATATATGAGATAAACATAAGTCGAGCGATGTACAGCTGGTGGAATATAAGTCTGCAAGCACCAAAATACACGTAGGTAAAGTACACGTGGGAATAATACTGTAATCAACACATACGGTAAAGCCCGGTATAAGTAAACAAAACTAGAACACTACGGCAGACGTGTGAATTCTTATTTGTTCAGTATCCCCATAGATCTACCTCCACCTAAATCTTACCCTAGACTTGATGTATAGGGCTCCATTGCCTTCATAGCCCTACACCAGTACGATGCTCACATTTTATTCATTTATGCTCGCTATGTTTAGACGATTTTGTGTAAATTAGGAAGGTCCTGTAAGGTTCATAGGGATAATGGAATGAGTTGTCACTCTTTTGATCCCTCTAAGCTCTTCTTAAATTGAATAATATCGTCTAAAGGTAACCATAGGAAAGTTAAATTGGACATATTGCATTGAACAGGTTAATACAGAACTACAGCATGTATAATATTCCAACAGTAGGACTGTGCACTCGGATTTTAAACATAAAGTTAATTTTTGTATGTGAAATTGCGCAAATTGCGTTGACAGTAACAGCTAAATGGTGACGACGTACTGTAACTGAGGACTGAAGATTGTAGAAACTGTGTATTTGTATTGCTGTAACGTGGTCCAAGCTCTAGTGAATTGTGTAGTTTGTTATTTAGATTGGCTGTTAAGTTGAACTACTGAATCTGACTGTAAACCCCACTAACATGTCGTACACAGTATAAACCATCTTTCTTCCCGCTCCACAGTCCACCATTATCAAGTCAAAATGAAAATCAAAGTATCCTTCGCTGGGCCCCTCCAAAACTGAATATATTTGCCACAACCATGAATATTTTAAGTTTCAATTTGATTTGGACGGCTGGGATAGAAGGAAGGGAGGCGTCCGGGCTTGGAGGTCAGGGAGAGAGAGAGATATGGAGGTAGATAGCTAGGTAGGTTGATAGATCGATAAAGAGAGTGGGTGAGAGAGAGGGAGAAAGATGAATGGGTAGATAGGTAGATACTGTGAGAGGAGGATGATAAAGGATGGGAGAAAGAGAGAGAACAATACTGAGTGAACGAGATACGCTGGGAGTTTGTGTGCCAGGATTACAGGCGCAAGGAAGACTAGGAAACAAACAGGAAGCAGGAAGGAGTGGCTGGAGTGTAAGGAGAGAGAGAGATCACGAGTTGAAAGAAGTAAAGAACAAGAAGATGAAAATAGGAGGCAAGCAAGGATTGTAGAAGGCATTGAAAAAGTCCTCCAAGGAAAGAGGAGGAGATAATGGAGTAAGGAAAGCACAGTTTATAAGAGTATGTCGTTATACTCCTACTTACTCATTTCACCAGATCATTCGTCTGTCCAATCTCTTCGATTGGTTTATCTTTGATGGAGAGAGAGAGCGAAAGCGAGCGCTAGGAATAATTCACTGAGAGGGAGGAAGAGACGACGGTGAGGGGGGGGGGGGGGTGAGGTACGGTATACAGGTAGGATTCGAGGTAGTCTTGAGTGGATAGTTGATTGCCATTGATTGTTTGATTGGTTAGCTAGCTAGTTGATTGGCTATTGTTTTGGTCGGTTGGATAGTTCTTTGCTTTGTTTTGTTCATAGGTTATTTTTTGTAGAAGTAATTGGTTGATTGATTATATATTTAATTAGTTGGTTGACTAGTTGGTTGGTTTGGTGGTTGCAAGATTGGCTAACTGTTTATGACAATGTTTTTGTATACTTGACTGAAGCTAAATTGCTGACTACATTGTTAGTTGGTCTGTTGGTTGGTTGGTTGGTTAGTAAATTGTTAAAGTAAAAGGAGAATTATTGGTTGTTAGCTGAGTTGGTGGTTGGTTGGTTTGGTTTACTTGGCAGATAACATTAACGAAGGAAAGGATAATTATGTCCAGAGAGAGAGAGAGAGAGAGAGAGAGAGAGAGAGAGAGAGAGAGAGAGAGGTGAGTGAGTGAGAAGCAAGGATGGAGGGAGGGATTGAAGCAAGGGAGAAGGTAGGGAAGGCAAGGGAGTGTGACAGAGGGAGGGTAAGGAAGGGAGCAATTATATAGCAATAGAAGAAGTGAGGGAGTAACAAAGAAGGAGGGAAACGTAAGGAGGAAAGGAAAGAAGACATGTGCAGGGGGGGAAGCTGAAAAAAGAGAGAGAGAGAAACAAGGAAGAAGATAGGGAAAGAGGGAAGAATGTAGGGAAAACATGTAAAGCAAATGTAGTACCGTAGGTTGAAAGCAAGGGAGGAAGGCGACACAGAGGGAAGAGACAGTGAGGGAGATCAGGGGGGAGGGTTTGGAAGAGTACAACAGAAGAAGGAAGGATGGAAGGGAAGGAGGGAATGTGAAGCAAGGGAGGGTATAAGAGAGAGAGAGAGAGAGAGAGAGAGAGAATAATAATAAGGGTGAGAGAAGCAGTGTGATAGGGATATAAATATGTAGAGACTAAGGAATGGAAAGAGAAAGACACGAGAGAGGAGACATGTGAGAAGGAGCGAGGGAGAGAGGAACTAAGTGAAGAAAAATGTAGTAAGCAGGAAGGAGGCAGAAAAGTGGAGATTTGGAGGAAAGACTCTGGAAAGAAGGAGAATAGTTAGGGAAGTTCAGGAGAGAGAGAGAGAGAGAGAGGGAGGGGGGCAATGGATATTCGCATTGCAAAATATACAGGTAAAATACTATTTACAGCTTAAAAGCTAAAAATTATTTAAATTTATTATAAGTACATAATATGTAATATACATGTGGAGGGCTGACTCTTTGTCAGAGTGAGGGTTGGTGTCTCTTCCTTCCCATATCCGTTTGTATCTTTTTCTCTTTCTGCACTTCTACATTTCTAATGGCGTAGGGATGCGGCGACCCCAGCGCCCGCCACTATCAGGTGCAGATAGCCTCCTTTGTGGTGGAGGGAAAAGAACGTACACCACCGGGGGCGGGGTCAGGGGGCTAGGAATCCTCCTCCCCTTGTAAAATTCACCTACTAGACTAGACAGAGCAAGGGGCGAGGGAACACGAAAGTCGTCCCAGACCCTAAGAATTGGAACTTTTAATGTTGTTTCTGTTCGGGCTCTGTCTCGAGTTGGCCACCCCCATATTTTGGGTATGTGCCTGAGTATATACAGTACCGGTACATCTATCTATCTATTGCCTGATGCCGTGATCCCCGAAGGGATGGCCACGAACGAACCGCCCCCATGCACCTCTGTCCCCAGTCAGTTGACGCCCCTCCTCCCAACCAGCACCGACTTCATCCATATACTTCCTCACTCCATACTTCCTCACTCCATCCTTCCACCTCTCCTTCGGTCTACCTCTACCTCTACCTCTACATGCATATAACAAAAAAATCCAAACATACTCGAAAGGTTATTCACTCTTTTGTAATGTTTTTGTGTAGCACGGAAATAGATCATAGAAATAAGCTTAATTTTAAGACATAGCCTTTTCTTGATGTGATTTTCAAGTGACTGTTAACCCAAAAAGTGCGATAAGTCCTACGGAAGTATGTGTATAGCGAATGCGATAGGCCTCACGGAAGCAAGAGCATGAAAAAACCCTTCCAAAACACCCCAGGGGCTCTCAAAACAAAGGAATGTGTCATTAGGTGAGAGAATTCCCCTCTAGTACTTCCTACCACTCATCCTCATGTGTCTTAACCCCCTGCCCCTTTCACTCCTTCCCCCCTTCCTCCCTCCTCAATTATCAGCTATTTTTCCTCATATTTCCCCCATTTATCGGTTATTTTTCATGCAAATTTCTCTCACGTGGTTTCGTACACATTAGTGAGTCACTTAAGAGATTTTATGCATCACTGAGATCTCTCCCGCAGTGGTCAGTGTGTTGTTAGACTTTGCGAACGGAGGATATATTATGTTTCCCTCCCGTCTCAGCATACGATCGGGCGGCGAAATTATACATTTTTCACCCACCAATTTTTATTCCCACTACTTTTATCGCTCTTAAAGGTTCATATGTTCATCATATAAGTGAAATATTTGCACATGGAGAACAAATAATGCTTTATATGGTAGATATAACTAATTCTGTCAGAATCTAAGGTAATTCGCATATAACTACGTTCGTCACAGGCCAGTTTCGCACTCCTCGGGTTAAACAAAGGGATTATTGATTTATTTAATATTATCTGGTAGTTCATTCCATATTTTTGGCCATTTACTTTTATTGAGCGTGCACCATAATCAGTGTTTGTTCGTGGCACATAAAGATTGTTGTCTGGTAATTATATTTGTCATATCATCTTTTGTGGGGACAGACAAGAACCACTCAGGGTACGGATCATGCTTAGCTTTAAATATGGTACCGGTAATACGAACTACTACAATCATTGTTTTGCTTTACTTTTAACCACTGTAGTTCTTTTATTATTGGAGTCCCATGATCAGACTTCTTAGCTTCTCCAGCTGATATTTTTGCTGTAAAGTTCTGCTAATTTTGAACTTCATTCATTATATTAGAGTTTGCTGTACAATATTATAATTCACTAATTAATTTTAGTAAGGACGAGAGAGAGAGAGCGAGAGAGAGAGAGAGAGAGAGAGAGAGAGAGAGAGAGAGAGAGAGAGAGAGAGAGAGAGAGAGAGAGAGAAAATGTAAAGGCAAGATAAGGAGAAAGCCTAGCAAGTAGGTGGAGGTAGAAAGGAAGTTCAGTAAATATTTATATAGGTAGATCGGTAGATCAATAGATACATTATTGATCAGAACCTACGTAATTGAGAGAAAGAGAGACTTAGCTTGTAGGTACCTGTAGTTGTGGGGGGAAATAGAGAGTGGAAGGAAAGAAGGAAGGTTTAGGTAAGTAGGAAATAAGGTGGGTCTGTGGTGTGAGGGTAAAGGTCGTTGCACACTGACACAACAGCCCCTTCAAGACTGGCATGAACACCCACGACATATCGATGTAATATGTACAACACAGCAGCGTCTCATCATTTGCAGACGACACAAAACTAAGTCTAGGAATAACCACAATAGAAGACAAAGAAATCTTGCAAGCAGACATGAACGCTGTATTTCGGTGGACCAAAGATAACAACATGCAATTTAACGAAGCGAAATTTCAGCTGATAAGGTATGGAGGAAATGGAGAAATTAAAAGAACCACAACCTACTTAACAGAGTCACTCCTGCCAATCCCACGAAAATCAGAGGTTAAAGATCTTGGGGTAATAATGTCAGAAAACATGTCTTTCAAAGAACATAATCAGGCCAAGTCAGTAGCGGCGAGGAAACTTGTAGGTTGGATACTGCGCACTTTCAAGACACGAGAAGAACGGCCAATGATAACCCTTTTCAAATCGTTGGTGATCCCACGACTGGAGTATTGCAGTGTGCTAACATCTCCACACAAAGCTGGAGAAATATATGAAATAGAGAGTGTTCAAAGAAGTTTCACGTCCCACATCAGCTCGGTAAAACATCTTCATTACTGGGATCGGCTGAAGGCTCTTAACTTATATTCACTGGAGCGAAGAAGAGAGAGATACTTGATAATTTACATATGGAAAGTTATCGAGGGTCTAGTGCCAAACCTTCACACCACAATATCATGGAACTGGAGTGACAGAGGGGGTAGGTATTGTAACATCCCACCCCAAAAGTGTAGGGGAGCTCTGGGCACACTGAGGGACTCCTGGTTGACAAACAGGGGACCGAGCCTCTTCAACAAAATGCCAGAGACCGTGAGAAACCTGATGGACGTGCCAACGGAAGTATTAAAAAAAGCCTTGGACAAACATCTCAAGTCGGTGCTTGATCAGCCATACTTCGCGGGGGGAAGAGCTGCCCTCTCGAATAGTCTGCTGCATCAAAGACTGGCAGCAAACATACTCGAAGGGAGCAACTCTCGCCGAGGCCGCTGAGGAGGCCGAAACAACTCAAGGTAACCTCAAGGTAACATACAAATCCTGTGTCTTGCCGAATTTACTAAAGATCGCGGCGAAAATGGCTGGCATTGTTAGAGTCGTGTGTCTACCGTATCTCTTCCGCACGACTTGATAAGACTCTAGCGATGCCGATACGGTAGAGAAACGAATGCTACGAAGAAGATAGGAAAAGTCGTGCGAAGGGTACACTACTAGTCCACGGAAAAGATACGACCCAAAAGACTGCGATACAACTCAGAAGAATCGTATCGAAGCCGTATCGACGCCGTGAGACGTGCAACCAGATTGAGGGTAAACGCACGTTTATTTATTTTTTATTTTTTTGCCAACTCGACCGTTGCCAATTTTCCTCACGGAAGAGATACGGTCCGCACGGCAGGCTTATGCACCAGACGACGTTGATACAGGCCATACGGCTTTGATGCGGACCATACGGCTTTGATGCGGACCATACGTCTTTGATACGGACCACCCGATTGTGATATGGCGAGTTCGTGATGGAGACCAGACTCAGACGATTTTTACAGTTGCCGGGGGATTCCCAAGAACTTTTGAACAGCTCAAAATCTCATATCGACCCCCCATATGTCGCTTGGACCGTGAGAGTCACCCACGGCTAATTTCCGAAATCCACGATTATGTTGCGATTCGCCGTATGAGGATGAAATTTCGAGTCAGGAACTCGCCTGGAGGGGCTTTCGTGACAGTCTGCAACGACCTTAAGAGAGAGTGGAAGGAAAGGTAAGGTAGGGTTAGGTAAGTAGGGATTATGGTGGGTCTGTGATGTGAGGGGAAGAGAGAGAGAGTGGAAGGAAATGTAAGCTAGGTTTAGGTAAGTAGGAAGTAAGGTGGGTCTGTGATGTGAGGGGAAGAGAGAGAGTGGAAGGAAAGGTTAGGTAGGTTTAGGTAAGTAGGAAGTAAGGTGGGTCTGTGATGTGAGGGGAAGAGAGAGAGTGGAAGGAAAGGTAAGGTAGGTTTAGGTAAGTAGGGATATGGTGGGTCTGTGATGTGAGGGGAAGAGAGAGAGTGGAAGGAAAGGTAAGGTAGGTTTAGATAAGTAGGAAGTAAGGTGGGTCTGTGATGTGAGGGGGAGAGAGTGGAAGGAAAGGTAAGGTAGGTTTAGGTAAGTAGGAAGTAAGGTGGGTCTGTGATGTAATGGGAAGAGAGAGAGTGGAAGGAAAGGTAAGGTAGGTTTAGGTAAGTAGGAAGTAAGGTGGGTCTGTGATGTGAGGGGAAGAGAGAGAGTGGAAGGAAAGGTAAGGTAGGTTTATGTAAGTAGGAAGTAAGGTGGGTCTGTGATGTGAGTGGAAGGAAAGGTAAGGTAGGTTTAGGTAAGTAGGAAGTAAGGTGGGTCTGTGATGTGAGGGGAAGAGAGTGGAAGGAAAGGTAAGGTAGGTTTAGGTAAGTAGGAAGTAAGGTGGGTCTGTGATGTAATGGGAAGAGAGAGAGTGGAAGGAAAGGTAAGGTAGGTTTAGGTAAGTAGGAAGTAAGGTGGGTCTGTGATGTGAGGGGAAGAGAGAGAGTGGAAGGAAAGGTAAGGTAGGTTTAGGTAAGTAGGAAGTAAGGTGGGTCTGTGATGTGAGGGGAAGAGAGAGAGTGGAAGGAAAGGTAAGGTACTTTTAGGTAAGTAGGAAGTAAGGTGGGTCTGTGATGTGAGGGGAAGAGAGAGAGTGGAAGGAAAGGTAAGGTAGGTTTATGTAAGTAGGAAGTAAGGTGGGTCTGTGATGTGAGTGGAAGGAAAGGTAAGGTAGGTTTAGGTAAGTAGGAAGTAAGGTGGGTCTGTGATGTGAGGGGAAGAGAGAGAATGGAAGGAAAGGTATGGTAGGTTTAGGTAAGTAGGAAGTAAGGTGGGTCTGTGATGTGAGGGGAAGAGAGAGAGTGGAAGGAAAGGTAAGGTAGGTTTAGGTAAGTAGGAAGTAAGGTGGGTCTGTGATGTGAGGGGAAGAGAGAGAGTGGAAGGAAAGGTAAGGTAAGTAGGAAGTAAGGTGGGTCTGTGATGTGAGGGGAAGAGAGAGAGTGGAAGGAAAGGTAAGGTAGGTTTAGGTAAGTAGGAAGTAAGGTGGGTCTGTGATGTGAGGGGAAGAGAGAGTGGAAGGAAAGGTAAGGTAGGTTTAGGTAAGTAGGGATTATGGTGGGTCTGTGATGTGAGGGGAAGAGAGAGAGTGGAAGGAAAGGTAAGGTAGGTTTAGGTAAGTAGGGATTATGGTGGGTCTGTGATGTGAGGGGAAGAGAGAGAGTGGAAGGAAAGGTAAGCTAGGTTTAGGTAAGTAGGAAGTAAGGTGGGTCTGTGATGTGAGGGGAAGAGAGAGAGTGGAAGGAAAGGTAAGGTAGGTTTAGGTAAGTAGGGATTATGGTGGATCTGTGATGTGAGGGGAAGAGAGAGAGTGGAAGGTAGGTTTAGGTAAGTATGGATTATGGTGGGTCTGTGATGTGAGGGGAAGAGAGAGAGTGGAAGGAAAGGTAAGGTAGGTTTAGGTAAGTAGGAAGTAAGGTGGGTCTGTGATGTGAGGGGAAGAGAGAGAGTGGAAGGAAAGGTAAGGTAGGTTTAGGTAAGTAGGAAGTAAGGTGGGTCTGTGATGTGAGGGGAAGAGAGTGGAAGGAAAGGTAAGGTAGGTTTAGGTAAGTAGGAAGTAAGGTGGGTCTGTGATGTAATGGGAAGAGAGAGAGTGGAAGGGAAGGAAATGTTAGGTAGGTTTAGGTAAGTAGGAAGTAAGGTGGGTCTGTGATGTGAGGGGAAGAGAGAGAGTGGAAGGAAAGGTAAGGTGTTTGTGGGTAAGTAGGAAGTAAGGTGGGTCTGTGATGTGAGGGGAAGAGAGAGAGTGGAAGGAAAGGTAAGGTAGGTTTAGGTAAGTAGGAAGTAAGGTGGGTCTGTGATGTGAGGGGAAGAGAGAGAGTGGAAGGAAAGGTAAGGTAGGTTTAGGTAAGTAGGAAGTAAGGTGGGTCTGTGATGTGAGGGGAAGAGAGAGAGTGGAAGGAAAGGTAAGGTAGGTTTAGGTAAGTAGGAAGTAAGGTGGGTCTGTGATGTGAGGGGAAGAGAGAGAGTGGAAGGAAAGGTAAGGTAGGTTTAGGTAAGTAGGAAGTAAGGGTGGGCTGTGATGTGAGGGGAAGAGAGAGAGTGGAAGGAAAGGTAAGGTAGGTTTAGGTAAGTAGGAAGTAAGGTGGGTCTGTGATGTGAGGGGGAAGAGAGAGAGAGTGGAAGGAAATGTTAGGTAGGTTTAGGTAAGTAGAAAGTAAGGTGGGTCTGTGATGTGAGGGGAAGAGAGAGAGTGGAAGGAAAGGTAAGCTAGGTTTAGGTAAGTAGGATTAGGTGGGTCTGTGATGTGAGGGGAAGAGAGAGAGTGGAAGGAAAGGTTAGGTAGGTTTAGGTAAGTAGGGAAGTTAAGGTGGGTCTGTGATGTGAGGGGAAGAGAGAGAGAGTGGAAGGAAAGGTAAGGTAGGTTTAGGTAAGTAGGGATTATGGTGGGTCTGTGATGTGAGGGGAAGAGAGAGAGTGGAAGGAAAGGTAAGGTAGGTTTAGGTAAGTAGGAAGTAAGTTGGGTCTGTGATTGTGAGGGGGAAGAGAGAGAGTGGAAGGAAAGGTAAGGTAGGTTTAGGTAAGTAGGAAGTATGGTGGGTCTGTGATGTGAGGGGGATGAGAGAGAGTGGAAGGAAAGGTAAGGTAGGTTTAGGTAAGTAGGAAGTAAGGTGGGTCTGTGATGTGAGGGGAAGAGAGAGAGTGGAAGGAAAGGTAAGGTAGGTTTAGGTACGTAGGAAGTAAGTTGGGTCTGTGATGTGAGGGGAAGAGAGAGAGTGGAAGGAAAGGTAAGGTAGGTTTTAGGTAAGTAGGAAGTAAGGTGGGTCTGTGATGTGAGGGGAAAGAGAGAGAGTGGAAGGAAAGGTAAGGTAGGTTTAGGTAAGTAGGAAGTAAGGTGGGTCTGTGATGTGAGGGGAAGAGAGAGAGTGGAAGGAAAGGTAAGGTAGGTTTAGGTAAGTAGGAAGTAAGTTGGGTCTGTGATGTGAGGGGAAGAGAGAGAGTGGAAGGAAAGGTAAGGTTTTAGGTAAGTAGGAAGTAAGGTGGGTCTGTGATGTGAGGGGAGAGAGAGAGTGGAAGGAAGTAAGGGTGAAGGAAAGGTAAGTAGGTTTAGAGGTAAGAGAAGGTGGTAGCGAGGTTAGGGAGGAGGGGGAAAAGAGAGAGGAGTGAAGGAGGAATGAGGGAGGGAGGGGAGGGAGGTAGGTTTAGGTAATAGGAAGTAAGGTGGGTCTGTGATGTGAGGGAAGGAGTAGAGAGGAGGGAAGGGAGGGTAAGGTAGGTTAAGTTTAGATAGGTAAGGTAGGTTGGCGTTAAGGTGGGTCTGTGATGTGAGGGGAAGAGAGGTGAGAGTGGAAGGAAAGGGTAAGGTAGGTTTAGGTAAGTAGGAGTAGTAGGTGGGTCGTGGTGTAGGGGAAGAGAGAGAGAGGAGTGAGATGAGGAAGGAAAGGTAGTTTAGGTAGGTTAGGTAAGTAGGAAGTATGGTGGGTCTGTGGAGGTGAGGGGAAGAGAGGAGAGTGGAAGGAAAAAGGTAAGGTGAGGTTTTAGGGTAAGTAGGAAAGTAAGGGGGTGGTGTGTG
>CM064504.1:44379020-44389181 GCA_032716605.1 Paralithodes platypus | reverse complement strand
TGGTTTTGGTTGTATTTGTTGGTGTACGGATGTGTTTTGGTTGTGTTGGTGGTGGTTCGTAGGTGTGTTGAGGGTTGTGTTGGGTGGTGGTTCGTCTTGATGTTTGTTTGATTTTGTGGTGGTTCGTACTTGTGTTTTGGTTGTATTGGTGTTGGTTCTTAACTTGTGTGTTTGTTCTTCTGGGTTTGGTTGTGTTGGTGGTGGTTCGTATGTGCTTTCTTGTCTTTTGGTTTGTGTTGGGGGTGTGTGTCGTCTGTGTTGTTTTTGGTTGTGTTGGTGGTGGTTCGTCCTGGTTATTGGTTTTCCTCTGGTATTTGGTTGTGGTTGGTGTGGTGGGTTCTCTCCGTTTTTTTTTGCCTGTATTTTGGGGTGTTGTGGTGTTGTATTGTGTATTTTGTTGTGTTGGTGGTTCGTCTTGTGTTATTTAATGTTTGGCTGTGTAGGTGGTCTTCGTCTTGCTTTGGTTTTCTTGTTTCGGTTGTGTTGTGTGGTGGTTCGGATGTTGGTTTTGGGTTGTAATTATTTGGTTGTTTGGGTGGGTGGTTCGTATTGGAGTTGGGTTTTATGGTTTTGGTTGTGTTGGGTGGTCGTTCGTATTGTGTTTTTGTTTTAAACGGGTTTTGGTTGTGTTGGGTGTGGTTCGTCCTTGTGTTTTGGTTTTTAATGGTTTTGGGTGTGTTGGTGGTGGTTCGTATGGGTTTTTGGTTTTTAATGTTTTAGTTGTGCTGGTGGTGGTTTCGATTGTGTTTTGGTTTTAATGGTTTTGGTGTGGTTGGTGGTGGTTCGTATGGTGTTATTTGGTTTTAATGGTTTTGGGTTGTTTGGTGTGGTTCTTATTGTTGTTGTTCAGGTTTAATGGTTTGGTTGTGTTGGTCGTGGTTCGTATTGTGTTTTGGTTTTTCCGGTTTTTGCTTGTGTTTGGGTTGGTCGTATTGTGTTTTGGTTTTACTTGTTTTGAGTTCGTGTTGGTGGTGGTTCGTATTGGTGTTTTGGTTTTAATCCTTTTGTGGTTGTGTGTTGGTGGGTCGTTCGTTACTTGTTTTTTTGGGGGTTGTGGTGGTGGTTGGTTCGATTGTGTTTAGTATGTGTTGGTGGTGGTTCGTAGGGTTTTGGGTGTCAAAGGGTTTTGGTTGTGATTGGTGGTGGTTCGGATTGTGTTTTGGTATTTACACTGCGTTATTGGTTATGTGTTGGTGGTGAGTTCGTATTGTTGTGTTGGTTTTCATAGGTTGTGTTGGTTGTGTTTGGTGTTAGGTCGTATTGTTGTTTTTGGTTGTGTATGGTGGGTGCTTTCGTAGGGGTGTTTTTGGTTGTGTTGGCTGTGGTTCGTATTGTGTTTTTTGGTTGTATTGGGTGGTCGGTTCGTATTGTGTCCTACTGTTGTCGGCGTTGGTGGTGGTTCGTATTTGTGTTTTGGTTGTGTTTGGGGTGGTTCGTATTGTGGTTTTGGTTGTGTTGGTGGTGGTTTCGTATTGTGTTTTGGTTGTGTTGGGGGTGGTTCGTCTGTGTGGTTTTGGTTGTGTTGGGTGGTTGGTTCGTATTGTTTGTGTTGATGTTTCGGATTGTGTTTTGGTTGTGTGGTGGGTGGTTCGGATTGTGTTTTGGATTGTGTTGGTGGTGGTTCGGAGTGTGTCTTGGTTTGTGTTGGTGGTGTTTCGTATTGGGTTTTGGTGTCTTAATGGTTTTGGCTTCGATGTTTGGTGGTGGTTCGGATTGTGTTTTGGGTTGTGTTGGTGGGGGGGCGGAGTTGTGTTTTGGTTGTGTTGGTGGTGGTGGTTCGGATTGTGTTCTTGGTTTCTGGTTGATGGTGGGTCGTAGTGTGTGTTAGGTTCTTAACCTTGTTATTGGTTGTGTTGGTGGTTTATCGTATTGTGTGTTTTGGTTTCGTGTTGGTGGTGGTTCTGGCTTGTGTTTTGGTTGTGTTGGTGGTGGTATCGTATTGTGTTTTTGGTTTTCCTGGTTTCTTTGGGTTGTGTCCTGGCAAACCCCACAAACCATGGTGGTTCGTCTGTGTTGTGGTTTCACTGGTTTTGGTTGTGTTTGGTGGTGTTCCGTCTGTGGTTTTGGTTTTCATGGGTTTGGTTTTGTTGGTGTTGGTATCGCTGTGTTTTGGGTGTGTTTGTTGGTGGTCTCCGTCTGTGGGTTGGTTTTCCTGGTTTTTGCTTGTGTTGGTGGTGGTGTCGTCTGGTGTTTTGCGTCATTATTCCTGGTTTTGGTTGTGTTGGTGGTGGTTTCGTATATCAGTTGTGTTGTGGTATTTCCTGTTTTATTGGTTGTGTGGTTGTGATTCGGATTGTGGTTTTGGTTGCGTTGGTGGTGGGTTGTCTTCGTATTGGTGTTTTGGTTTTCCTGGAGTTTGTGGTTGTGGTTTAGTGGTGGTTGTCGTATCGTGTGTTGTGGTTGTTGTTGGTGGCTGGTTCGTCTCTGTGTTTTTGGGTTCTGTTTGGGGGTGGAGTTCGTAGTATTCTGTTTTGGTTTTAATGGTTTTGGTTGTGTTGGTGGGGGTTCGTATTGTGTTTTGGTTTTAAATTGGTTTTGGTTGGTTGGTTTGTTGGTGGTGGTTTCGTATTGTTGTTTTCGGTTTTCATGGTTTTGGTTGTGTCGTGGTGGTGGTTCGTATTGTTGTTTTAGGTTTGTTCATGGTTTTGGTTGTGTGTGTTGGTGGTGGTTCTTCATTGTGTTTTGGTTTTAATGGTTTTGGTTGTGTTGGTGGTGGTTCGGATTGTGTTTTTGGTGTGTTGGTGGTGTGATCGACTTGTGTTTTTGTTGTGTTGGGGGTGGTTCGGATTGTGTTTTTGGTTGTGTTGGTGGTGGTTGTAATGCTTTTAGGTTTTAATAGTTTTGGTTGTGGTTTTGTGGTGGTTCGTCTGGGTGGTGTGGTGTGTTGTTGGTGGTGGATTCGGATTTGTGTTTTGGATTGTGCTGGTGGTGGTTCGTATTGTGTTTTTTTGGTTTTAATGGTTTTGGTTGTTGTTGGTGGTGGTTCGTATTGTTTTTTGGTTTTTAATGGTTTTCTTTTGGGGTGTTATGGTGGTGGTTCGTATTGTGTTTGGGTTGTAACGGTTTTGGTTGTGTTGTTGGTGGTTCGTATTGTGTTTTGGTTTTAATGGTTTGGTTGTGTTGGTGGTAGTATCGTCTTGGGTTTTGGGTTTTAATGCTATTGGTTGTGTGTGGTGGTGGTTCGTATTGTGTGTTGGGTTTTAATGTTTTTGGTTGGTGTTGGTGGTGATTTCGGATTGTGCTTTTGGTTGTGTTGGTGGTGGTTCGGATTGTGTTTTGGTTTTAATGGTGTATTGGTTGTGTTGGTGGTGGTTCGTACTTGATGTTTTGGCATTTTTACTGTTTTTGGTTGTGTTGGTGGTGGTTCGTCTGGTGGTATTTTGTTTTCATTGGTTTTTTGGTTGTGTTTGCGTGAGCGGTTCCGTCTTGTGTTTTGTTGTTCATGGTTTTGGTTGTGTTGGTGGTGGTTCGGACTTGTGTTTTGGTTGTTTTGGTGGTGGTTCGTATTGTGTTTTGGGTTTTCCCGTGGTTTTGGTTGTGTTGGTTGGTGGTTCGTATTGTGTTTTTGGTTTCAACTGGGTTTTGGTTGTGTTGGTGGTGGTTCGTATTGTTGTTTGGTTTTCTGGTTTTGGTTGTGTTTCGTGGTGGTTCGTTGTTTGTTTGGATTTTCTGGTTTTGGTTGTGTTGCTGGTTGTTCGGCTTGTGTTTTGGTTGTGTTGGTGGTGGGTCGTAGGTGTTTTTGGTTTTCATGTTTTTTGGTTGTGTGTGGTGGTGGTTCGCCGATTGGTTTTTGGTTTTCGGGTTTTTGGTTGTGTTGGTGGGGGTTCGTCTTGTGTTTTCTGTTTTCTTGGTTTTGGGTTGTGTGGGGGGTGGTTCGGCGTGATTTTTGGGTTCCTCGGTTTTGGTTTGTGTTTGGTGGTGGTTCGGCTTGGGTGTTTATGGGTTGTGTTGGTGGTGGTTCGTACTTGTGTGTTGGTTTTCCTGGTTTTGGTTGTAGTTGCTGGTGGTTCGTCTTGTGTTTTGGTTTTCCCTGGTTTTGGATTGTGTTGGTGGTGTGTCGTCTTGTGTTTGTGGTTTTCCCTGGTGTGGTTGTGTTTGGTGGTGGTTCGTAATGTGTTTTTGGTTTTCCATGGGTTTGGGTTGTGTTGGGGGTGGTTCGGATCGTGGTGGTTGGTTGTGCTTGGTAGTGGTTCGTCTTGTGTTTTGGGTTTCCTGGTTTTGGGGGTGGGTGGGGGGTGGTTCGTCTGGGTTTTGGTTTATGTTGGTGGTTGGTCGTAGTGTGTGTTGGTTTTGGTTTGTGTTGGTGGTGGTTCGTACAATTGGTCTTGTTGGGGTTTAATGGTTGTGGTTGTTTTGGAGGGGGGTTCGGGATTGTGTTTGTGGTCTTTAATGGGTTTTGGTTGGTGGTGGGGTGGTTTGGGTTTCGTATGGTGTTGGGGGGGGGTTTAATGGTTTTGGTTGTGGTTGGTGGTGGTTCGTCTTGTTTTTTGGTTTCTACCCCCCTCCTGGTTTTTGGTTGTGTTGGTGGGGGGTCGTATTTGTGTTTTGGGTTTTTAATGGTTTTGGTTGTGTTGGTGGTGGTTCGTACTTATGTTTTGGTTTTTTCAATGGTTTTGGGTTGTGTTGGATGGTGGTTCGTAGGTGTTTTGGTTGTGTTTAGATGGTGGTTCGTACTGTGTTTTGGTTTTCCATGGTTTTGGTTGTGTTGGTGGTGGTTCGTCGTATGGGTTTTGGTTTTAAATGGTATTTGGTTGTGGTGCGTGGTGGTTCGATAATTGTTTTTTTGGTTTTAATGTTTTTGGTTGTGTTGGTGGTGTTTCGTAGTCTGTTTTGGTTTTTCATTGGTTTTGGTTGTGTTGGTGGTGTTTCAGTATTGTGTTTTGGTTTGTGTGTGTTGGGGGTGGTTCGTAATTTAGGGGGGGGGTTTTGGTTCTGTTGGTGGTGGGTCGTAGTATGGTTTTGGTTTATTATAATGTTTTTGGTTGTGTTTGTTGTGGTTTTCGTATTGGTTTTTGGTTTTTAATGGTATTTGTTGTTTTGGTGGTGGTTCGTATATTGTGTTTTGGTTTTAAAGGTTTTGGTTTGTGTTGGTTGTGGTTGGTCTGTGTTTTGGTTTGGTTGGTGGGTGTTCGTCTTGTGTTTTGGTTTTAATGGATTTGTTGGTATGGTGTTGAGTGTGGTGGTTCCGGAAGTGTGTTGTGGTTTTTTTAATGGTTTTGGTTGTGTTGGTGGTGGTTTCGTATTGTGTTTTGGTTTTAATTGTTTTGGTTGTCTTTTGTGGTGGTTCGTATTGTGTTTGTTGGTTTTAATGGTTTGGGTTGTGTTGGTAGTTGTTCGGATTGTGTTTTGGTTGGGTGTTTGTGACGGTGTTCGTATTGTGGTTTTGGTTTTAATGATTTTGGTTGTGTTGGTGGTGGTTCGTATTGTGTTTGGGTTTTACTGGTTTTTTTGGGTTGTGTTGTTGGTGGAGGTTTCGTATTGTTGTTTTGGGTTTTTCTTGTTGTTTGGTTGTGATGTTGGTGGTGTTGCTTATTGTGTTTTTTGGGTTTTAATGGTTTTGGTTTTGTTGTGGGTGGGTTCGGATTGGTTTTGGTTGTGTTGGTGGTGTTTTCGTATTGTGTTGTTGGGTTTCCTGGTTTTGGTTGTGTAGGTGGTTGGTTCGTAATTGTTTTTAGTTTGTGTGGGTGGTGTTCGTATTGTGTTTTGGTCCTGTGTTGGTGGTGGTTCGTATTGGTTTTTTGGTTCTGTTTGGTGGTGGTTCGTATTGTGGTTTGGTTTTAATGGTTTTGGTTGTGTATGGTGGTGGTTCGGATTTTGTGTTTTGGTTTTTAATGGTTTGGTTGTGTTGGTGGTCGTTTCGCTTGTGTTTTTGGTTTCTACCTGGTTTTTGGAATGTGAATGTTTGGTGGTGGCTTCGCTTGTGATTTTGGTTTTACTTGGTTTTGGGGTTGTGTTGGTGGTGCGTTTCGTCTGTGTTTGTTGGTTTTCCATGGTTTTTGGTTTTGTTGGTGAGTGTTTCGTCGTCTGTTTTGGTTTTCCTGGTTTTGGTTGTGCTTGGTGGTGGTTCGTCTTGTGTTTTGGGGTGTGTTGGTGGTGGTTCGTACTGTGTTTTGGTTTTAAAATGGTTTGGGTTGGGTTGGTGGTGGTTCGTAGTCTGTTTTGGTTTCATAATGGTTTTGGTTGTGTTGGTGGTGGTTCGTATTGTGATTGGTTTTAATGGTTTTGGTTTGTGTTGGTGGTGGTTCGTCGTAGTTTTTTGGTGTTTATGGGTTACTGGTTTGTTGGTGGTGGTTCTCTTGTGTGTTTTGGTGTGTTATGGGTGAGATGTCTTGTGTTTTTGTTCTGTTTTGGTGTTCGTAGTATGTTTTGGTTTTTAATGGTTTTGTTGTGTTATGGTGGTGGTTCGTTATTGATGTTTTTGGATTTTACCTGGTTTTTGTTTGATGTTGGTGGTTTTTCGTATTGGTGTTTTCTGGTTTTAATGGTGTGTTGGGTTGCGGGATGTGGTATTGTTTTTTTGGTTGTGTTTGTGGTGAGTTTCCGTCACTGCGTTTAGGTTTTAAGGGTTTGGTTGTGTTGGGGGTGGTTCGTATTGTGTTTTGGTGTGTTTGGTGGTTCGTTGTGTTTTTGGTTCTGTTTTGGTGGTTCGTAGTATGTTTTTGTTTTTAATGGTTTTGGTTGTGTTGGTGGTGGTTCGTATTGTGTTTTGGTTTTAATGGTTTTTGTTGTGTTGGTGGTCGTATTGGTTTTTGGTTTTAATGGTTTTGGTTGGTGGTGGTGGTATTGTGTTTTGGTTGTGTTGGTGGTGGTTCGTATGCGTTTTGGTTTTAAGGGTTTTGGTTGTGTTGGTGGTGGTTCGTATTGTGTTTTGGTTAATGGTTTTGGTTGTGTTGGTGTCCGGTGGTTCGTAGCGTTTTGGTTATTCCTGGTTTTTGGTTGTGTTGGTGTGTATCGCGTCCTCGTGTTGGTTTTTCCTGGTTCTGGTTGTGGTCGTTTTGGTTCTCTGTTGTTGGATTTTTGTTCCTTCGGGTTGGGTGGTTGTTTTTGATGGGCTTCACCCCTAGGACCGCTCTGACAGCGTTTTAAGCCGTCCCTAGTGTTGGCTCTCCTTCACCGCTTTTCATGCCGACTTCGCCCGCTCTGGGAGGATGAAGAGGGGAAAGACGAGCGCAATCAACCCGCGCCCTGCCACCTACCCGGCCGAGCGGAAGAAAAGCGAAGAATTACCCGAACACAGAAAAAAAAGGCCCCCGGATTGGCATCTTGAAAGGGGTCATTGTTGGGGTTGGAGCGGTGTAGTGGTTGTGTTGATGGTGCGGTGCTGTGTTTAATTGTTTTGGGGGGGAGGTTGTGGGGGGGCTGTTTTTAAATGGTTTGTATATAGTTATATAGTATATAGGCCTTAGTTATTCATCTCATAATTTTTTAGTATTTTAAATTTTTTATATTTTCTGTTTTACTTGCGTTTTTAATTGTAACTATTCCTTATTATTTCTTCTACCTTTTCTTCTCCTATTCCTTCCTTTATCACCCTTTCTAATTCATTTAATAGTACCCTCATTCATATTTTAGTTTGTATTTGTTCCGCTCCTTTTTCTACTTCCTTTCTCTGTTCTTTCTCCTCCCCGTCTCTCCTCCCTACCTTTCTCTCTTCTTTCCTTTATTCTTATTAACTGCCTTTCTTACTGTTTTTTTATCCCTCTCTACTTTTCCTTTCTCTTTTTCCTTCTTTGTCTCAACTTTCTTCTCCTTCTTTCTCTCTTCTTTGATGCCCTTCCTCTCCCTCTCATCTTCGCCTCTTCCTACCTTCTCTCTTTTTCCCCCCTTCTTTTTGCTTCTCCTCCCCCCCTCTCTTTTCCTCCTTTCTCTCTTTTTTCTCTTCTTACTCTGCTTTGCTCCATTTCCTCTCTTCTATCCGTTTTTCCTCTTTCTCCTCCTTTGCTCTTTTTTCTCTTCCGTTCTCGCCCTCTTTTGTGGCTTCTGCGGGGCGGCGCCTTGGCGTTTCTTTGTCAGCCCCCAGCGCCCTTCCCCCCCTTTGAGCGGCCTGCGCGTTCGATTGGGCGCCCCCTGGTCTTTGGGCGTTCCTTTCCTTTCCTGGTGTGGCGTGCTTCGGTTTCGGGTTGGCGTGCCCTGTTTTGTTTGCCGTGCCTCTCCTTCGGGCGGTAGAGAGATGAAGTGGTTCGTGGCACGGGTGAAACCCGTCAGGAGCTTGCACTCTACCGCCAGTATAAGCAGGAGGTGTATGTGGTAGTTGGGCTATCATGAAACGGTTTATGAATTTTGAGGGAGCAGTGTAGGAGGCACAAGCGCTTAGTTACAGTATCTATAAGTTGCTTCTATAAGCTGAGACAAGGTCGGGGAGAGCCCCCTGCAAAGGCAAACGAACCTATATTGACCGGGGGGGGGTGGGGGGGATGGCCCAGTCATGGTGGGTATAGTTGGGGCCGGGGGGTGGGGAGCAGGGGGCGGGGGAGGTGCCTGCGGGCGGTAAACGGGGGGATGGGGGGGCGCAAGGGACTGAGTAGTAACTGTTAGTAGGTCCTGTGTGGTCGGTGCAAATACGCGTCCCCCCCTCCCCCCGGCGCTATCTCTCCTCGTCCTCTCTCATCTCTCCTCTCTCTCGCTCTCCGCTCTCTCTCTCTCCTCTCCGCCTCTCTCTCTCTCTGCTTTTAAGCCTTACTAATCAAACGCGCGGAAATGGAAGAAAGTAAAAACCAAAAAGCCTGCAAACCTAGATGTCACAAAGAGTTGGTTCTTCTTCACAGTACAGCGTGCGACAGAGTGGGAAGACACTCCAGCGACCGTGGTGGAGGAGCGACCACTCAACGATTTCAAGGGAAGCTTGATTGCCTCCTATCTACAGAGGCTGGGTGCTATGAAAAAAAAAAAAATTGCATGTTGTGTATTGTGTGCGCTGTACATATGTATATATCTCTCTATGAATACTATATACGATCTCATGTATTATGTAGGTATAGATGTATTGTATATTATTATTTATATATATATCTTTATATAATATACCGGTCCTAGATAGATATCTCATATCTCTAGCTCCTCTCTCTCTCACCTCTCTCTTATCTCGTTTTGTAAAGAGCCCGCCTGCCTCGTCACGAGACCCCTTGATCTGTGTGGTCTGCATGTATACCTATGTCTCCCTCTCTCTCTCTCTCTCCTCTCTCCTCTCCCTCGCCTCTCTCTCTCTCTCCTTACCCTGACTAGTCTCTTTCGTCAAAGCCTGCATTTATCACTTTATTATTCTTTCCCCCTTTAATGGGTTTGGGGATCTTAACCCTTGGTCTTCTTCCTTCTACTGGCAACCTCCACATTTGTCCATTCAGTATTATAGTTATTATGTATTACTCCTAAATATGCTTGATTCTTTCGTAGCTCTCTCCGTTCTGTTATCTCGATGAATCCAAAATACCATCACCGTATATGTCATACAGTTATTACTGATATACCTAATACACCATCCAGTTTAAGATGCACCTCATTCATGTTGTGCCCTCTCATAGGCAAACTATGACTGTTATCGTCTTACATGCTAAATAAATGCAGCTAACCTTACCATTTTTCCTTAGTGATTTTTTTGGGTTGGCTAATGAGTGTTGCTATATATATATATACCGATTAATACGTTACCAGCAAATTTACTTTGACTATCATACAACAATATAACAAAATATAACACATTTGAATTATGCCCATTTAGTTTGTGTTAAACTATGATACCAGTACTATGAGGAAGTGGAACCTTTGCGTCTTGGTATGTGGATAGTAGGCCATGCTCCCACAAAGGTTAAAAGCCGCTGGTGTAACAACATCAATATTGGCGGCTATCATCTGGGGTCCACGTATTTACAGTAATATTATACACTCAAATTTGATTGCCACTTTACTGTAAAGTATAGTTAGTAGACTTAGGGCCATTCCTTTAAATCATAAAAGCTTTTCCCTACGACCTTTCCCGACCCAAATTGACCCTTATACAGATAAATGATAAGGGTCAATCTTGGTCGGGAAAGGTCGTAGGGAAAGCTTTTACGATGTATAATCCACTGGCTGGGGGGACCATTCTGGAACGCCATAGCAATTTACAGGCCTTAAAGCCTGTGGAGATGAGTGCTAGTGAGTGGGAGCGCGACAGGCCCCCGTCCG
>CM064504.1:44324020-44374020 GCA_032716605.1 Paralithodes platypus | reverse complement strand
ACCCCTTCATTTAGGAATCAAGGGTACAGACTCAATACCCCTTCATTTAGGAATCAGAGGGGTACAGACTCAATACCCCTTCATTTAGGAATCAGGGGTACAGACTCAATATATATCCCTTCATTTAGGAATCAGAGGGGTACAGACTCAATACCCCTTCATTTAGGAATCAGGGGTACAGACTCAATATATACCCCTTCATTTAGGAATCAGAGGGGTACAGACTCAATACCCCTTCATTTAGGAATCAGGGGTACAGACTCAATATATACCCCTTCATTTAGGAATCAGAGGGGTACAGACTCAATACCCCTTCATTTAGGAATCAGGGGTACAGACTCAATACCCCTTCATTTAGGAATCAGAGGGGTTCAGACTCAATACCCCTTCATTTAGGAATCAGAGGGGTACAGACTCAATACCCCTTCATTTAGGAATCAGAGGGGTACAGACTCAATACCCCTTCATTTAGGAATCAGAGGGGTACAGACTCAATACCCCTTCATTTAGGAATCAGAGGGGTACAGACTCAATACCCCTTCATTTAGGAATCAGAGGGGTACAGACTCAATACCCCTTCATTTAGGAATCAGGGGTACAGACTCAATATATACCCCTTCATTTAGGAATCAGAGGGGTACAGACTCAATACCCCTTCATTTAGGAATCAGGGGTACAGACTCAATACCCCTTCATTTAGGAATCAGAGGGGTACAGACTCAATACCCCTTCATTTAGGAATCAGAGGGGTATAGACTCAATACCCCTTCATTTAGTAATCAGGGGTACAGACTCAATACCCCTTCATTTAGGAATCAGAGGGGTACAGACTCAATACCCCTTCATTTAGGAATCAGAGGGGTACAGACTCAATACCCCTTCATTTAGGAATCAGAGGGGTACAGACTCAATACCCCTTCATTTAGGAATCAGAGGGTACAGACTCAATACCCCTTCATTTAGGAATCAGAGGGGTACAGACTCAATACCCCTTCATTTAGGAATCAGAGGGGTACAGACTCAATACCCCTTCATTTAGGAATCAGAGGGTACAGACTCAATACCCCTTCATTTAGGAATCAGAGGGGTACAGACTCAATACCCCTTCATTTAGGAATCAGAGGGGTACAGACTCAATACCCCTTCATTTAGGAATCAGAGGGGTACAGACTCAATACCCCTTCATTTAGGAATCAGAGGGGTAAAGACTCAATGCCCCTTCATTTCCCACACATCTTTCTAAAACTGAATACAATCGTCTCGTGATAGCCAGAATAAGTTGTAGGAATGCACTATCTCGTGATAGCCAGAATAAGTTGTAGGAATGCACTATCTCGTGATAGCCAGAATAAGTTGTAGGAATGCACTATCTCGTGATAGCCAGAATAAGTTGTAGGAATGCACTATCTCGTGATAGCCAGAATAAGTTGTAGGAATGCACTATCTCGTGATAGCTAGAATAAGTTGTAGGAATGCACTATCTCGTGATAGCCAGAATAAGTTGTAGGAATGCACTATCTCGTGATAGCCAGAATAAGTTGTAGGAATGCACTATCTCGTGATAGCTAGAATAAGTTGTAGGAATGCACTATCTCGTGATAGCCAGAATAAGTTGTAGGAATGCACTATCTTTCACTGCAAGGGGTATTTTGGATTATGGAGCATCATAAATTATGGAAGAACAAGGACCAATACATTATGTTAATATGTGAATGGCACATCTGGAGGAATTCTGAAGTATGTGTATATTAAGAGAGTGAGAGTGTGTGTGGTTGCGAAAGGGATTGTGTGCATATTACTGGTGAATGGAAAATGTGACGAATAACATTCACACGAGAGTGAGAGAGAGAGAGAGGGAGAGATATGGCGGTATTGAAGGTGTGATGGGCCATATTCCTGTGAGCCCCGGACCATTTAATAAACACTAAAATATTGAGAGAGAGGGAAAGAAATCAAGAGAGAGAGAGAGAGAGAGAGAGAGAGAGAGAGAGAGAGAGAGAGAGAGAGAGAGAGAGAGAGAGAGAGAGAGAGAGAGAGAGAGAGAGAGAGAGAGAGAGAGAGAGAGAGAATACCTGAGCCCGTTCGTTTACTAAGGTGTACACGTTTGGCATTCTATAATAGAGCCGTATCTGTTATACATAAGGTTAAGGTGTACACGTTTGCCATTCTATAATAGAGCCGTATCTGTTATACATAAGGTTAAGGTGTACACGTTTGCCATTCTATAATAGAGCCGTATCTGTTATACATAAGGTTAAGGTGTACACGTTTGCCATTCTATAATAGAGCCGTATCTGTTATACATAAGGTTAAGGTGTACACGTTTGCCATTCTATAATAGAGCCGTATCTGTTATACATAAGGTTAAGGTGTACACGTTTGCCATTCTATAATAGAGCCGTATCTGTTATACATAAGGTTAAGGTGTACACGTTTGCCATTCTATAATAGAGCCGTATCTGTTATACATAAGGTTAAGGTGTACACGTTTGCCATTCTATAATAGAGCCGTATCTGTTATACATAAGGTTAAGGTGTACACGTTTGCCATTCTATAATAGAGCCGTATCTGTTATACATAAGGTTAAGGTGTACACGTTTGCCATTCTATAATAGAGCCGTATCTGTTATACATAAGGTTAAGGTGTACACGTTTGCCATTCTATAATAGAGCCGTATCTGTTATACATAAGGTTAAGGTGTACACGTTTGCCATTCTATAATAGAGCCGTATCTGTTATACATAAGGTTAAGGTGTACACGTTGCCATTCTATAATAGAGCCGTATCTGTTATACATAAGGTTAAGGTGTACACGTTTGCCATTCTATAATAGAGCCGTATCTGTTATACATAAGGTTAAGGTGTACACGTTTGCCATTCTATAATAGAGCCGTATCTGTTATACATAATATCCTGCTCATGTGTCAACTTGGTAGGTTTTCAGTACGGGAATATTTCTTTAGATATTTTATTAATTTGTTTAGCTTATCAACATTTGCAAAGCTGTTACAGCAATATTCATATTTATGCTATTTTATTAGTTAATAGATGTTTAAATGGAAAACACAAAAACACACAATGTAAAACTCTAATGTTGAGCATATATATATATATATATATATATATATATATATATATATATATATATATATATATATATATATATATATATATATATATATATATATATATATATATATATACCGTTTGGTTGTTTGTCATTGATGTACTTAATATAGATACAATGTCCTAAATTCAAGTATGACAGTATTAGGTGGATCTCTTTGCGAGTGTACATGGTCGTTTTGTGATGTACACGTGTTATGTGCACACGTGTTATGGCTCTGGACATTGTTTAGGAATATAATAAAGCCTTCACCTGCCGTGTGATTGTATTTAGGCAAGTCAGACATAACAGTTAATAAATGATATTTATCATTTAGTATTGGATTCATTACACTCGGTAGGTATTGTGCATCAAGGAAACAGAAGGGTGTTTCCAATGTATTGCAAATGTTATTATAGGGGGTTTGTTAAGGGGAGGTTGTTTTTTCTGGACCCTTTCTCCCTCATGTTTACCCCGAATAATGTTGAGATTGTAAGGCGTTCACCCCCATTAGTATGGCGATTTTAAGATCTTTTGTCCCATTTCTTTGTCAATTTTTTAGACCATCCGTGCTATTTAGGAGTCGACTTTTATCCTGGCGAGCGATAGCGAGCTTGCAATCTAGGAGGAACCGGCCTTTGGCCGTGACATTTTTCTAGCGAAATATGTACACATTTATTTCGCTGGGAGGTCTTGGGAGTGTTTCCTTTTAAGCTTGACGGAGGTCTAGGGAGCAAATTAAAAACCTCCCCTTAAGAGGGTGTCACACTTGAGCTATTATACAGCACCGTAGTCAACTGTTGATGGGCAAGAAGTTTCCGGCAATTTGGAATCTTTTTCTCTGGTATTGAAAGCTAAATTGGAAATGTATTATTTTAGATGAGATAGATACTTAAACAAGTTTACCTGCAAGGGTGCCAGACCAGTGTTAGCAATAACAGTTTGTTAAGGGGGAGTTACTCGCTTTTACTGGACCCCCTTCAAGGGTGCCAGACCAGTGTTAGCGATAACAGTTTGTTAAGGGGGAGTTACTCGCTTTTACTGGACCCCCTTCAAGGGTGCCAGACCAGTGTTAGCAATAACAGTTTGTTAAGGGGGAGTTACTCGCTTTTACTGGACCCCCTTCCAGGGTGCCAGACCAGTGTTAGCGATAACAGTTTGTTAAGGGGGAGTTACTCGCTTTTACTGGACCCCCTTCAAGGGTGCCAGACCAGTGTTAGCAATAACAGTTTGTTAAGGGGGAGTTACTCGCTTTTACTGGACCCCCTTCAAGGGTGCCAGACCAGTGTTAGCGATAACAGTTTGTTAAGGGGGAGTTACTCGCTTTTACTGGACCCCCTTCAAGGGTGCCAGACCAGTGTTAGCGATAACAGTTTGTTAAGGGGGAGTTACTCGCTTTTACTGGACCCCCTTCAAGGGTGCCAGACCAGTGTTAGCAATAACAGTTTGTTAAGGGGGAGTTACTCGCTTTTACTGGACCCCCTTCAAGGGTGCCAGACCAGTGTTAGCGATAACAGTTTGTTAAGGGGGAGTTACTCGCTTTTACTTGACCCCCTTCTCCCTCATGTTTAACATATTAGTTTTGAGATTTTAAGAAGTTCGTTTCATTAGTTTGGCGATTTTGAAACATTTTGCACCATTTCTTTGTCAATAGTAAGACCTTTCGTGCCATTTAGGTGTTAATTTTTTCCTGGTGAGCGATAGCGAGGCTATAATTTTAGAAGGAACCGGCCTTCGGCTGGGACATTTTTCTACCGAAAAATGTACAAATTTATCTTATAAGGGGGTGTAGGGGGTGTTTTTGTTGAGCTTGATGGAGATCTAGCGAGGAAACTCAAAAATACTTTACTAAATAAATACATAGGCCAAACACTAAGCACTACCCCCTTAACCCTTTGGCTGTGGCTATGTTTGGGCTATTTAGGGCATATTCAGGCACTCCTGAATGATAAATCAAGCATCTGCATTAAATGAAGTGTATTCTGCCGAAAACTAGGCGAAAATAGCTTCAAAATGACACCAGAACGGACCATGTACGTGGTCTGGTTCACCCGCAGTGGTGCCAGTGAAACGCGGGAACCCCGCTATTATGTAACACTCGCTCGCTTGGCTACACTGGTGAGAGAGACAGAGAGAGACCCGCGCGAGACACAGCCTAGCTCAGTGAGCCGCTCGGTGCTCTGAGGGTCGGAGGTGGGCCCCTCACGCTCCCGCCCACTGACACTCGATTTTTAAGGTTTTTACAGGCTTTTAAAGCCTGGAAATTGCTGTAACTTGCCAAAACATTCCAGAACGTCACCCGCAGCGAAAGGGTTAAAGCTTCCCATGTGACTCCAGTGATAGGATTGACAGTCTACTGTACAGATGGTCACCTTTGGTCACCATAGATGTACATTGTTCAGTGTTATGTTTACACACAACTGGTATTTGTGGAATCTTATAACGGGGAGAAACTAAGAGGTCTATATATAAATACAACAAAAACACAAGATGAGTTATACAATTGGTGCAAAATAACACTTTATTTATGCTCAAATATTAACCCCTACTGTACCGGCGACGTCTTTTCAATTACCTTCTAGCATTATTTAGATTTTTTTTTTTGCAGTTTAATAAGGATCTGTGGTATTAAAAGTGGTTAAGAGAGGTAGTTCGAAGCCAGTTAATTGCTGGAGGCCCTTTGGAAACTGAAGAAAATCGTCTAACAGTTGCCAGAATATAATGAAAAGTACGTTGCTGGTACAGAAGTGGTTAAGGTCTCACATAACGAGACTTCAACCTATCATCAAATTATTATGTTCTATCCAACAACCAACTCAACTCCTAAAATCGATTAATGAAATTTAACAAACACATGTGGCAGTCCGTGGACTCGAACCCAGGACGCTCACACCGAAAATCAACACCTTATGCATTGCCCCACGAAGACAGTTAATATTTAGAAGAATGCTGGACACTGCCTACGATTTATTATGCAACTTCGAATCCTGCATATCAATCTAAGCATGTACACACATCCCAACTGCAACTCACGTAGGCTATGCATATGAGAGTTATACACACAGAATACAATAACATGGAATATTATAAAGTTTGTTTGAGTTAGGGCTATATTAGGTACATGCTTGAAGGTGAATTAAAGATATCCCCTGAATATAACATGATGATATTTATGGAATTAAATATTGTCGTAGGTTGACTCAATCAAAGATTACTTGTAAGCACAATTATATGAATAAAATATATACATACTGTACAATCAAAACACATGATAAATGGTGTTTGCGAATATGCTTCTATATATTTTAGTATGTATTATATATCCACTTGTAATGTCTTTATTACCTTACTTGTACCGTACTGAATGTATTGCCTAATAATAACCTTATTAACCTGTATTATATATCCACTTGTAATGTCTTTATTACCTTACTTGTACCGTACTGAATGTATTGCCTAATAATAACCTTATTAACCTGTATTTATTTGTAATTATATATTTTCTTAATGTTATACATGTGTTTGTATTTGTATTACAATTTAGCTTTATCCACATATTTGAGCTGCATTGAATGATATTAATTATATTATTATATAGAGGTGAATGTTATGGCGGCTGTGTGAGTGAGTGTGTTTGTTATGACATGTCATGGAGTGTTCAGTGTGTGTGTAATTAAGTTGGTCATATTGGTTATGTTTGAGCTTGGGGTCGCTCACGTGTAAGATAGTGTGTGTGTGTGTGGGTGTGTGTGTGTGTGTGTGTGTGTTATTCTGATTTCCCATCATTTTGTGTGTGTTCGTGTGTGTGTTAGTTTGTTTTCCTTTTCTTTGTATGTGTGTGTGTATGTGTGTTAGTCTGTTTTTCCTGTTCTTTGTATGTGTGTGTGTGTGTGTGTGTTAGTCTGTTTTTCCTGTTCTTTGTGTGTGTGTGTCTTAGTCTGTTTTTCCTGTTCTTTGTATGTGTGTGTGTGTGTGTGTTAGTCTGTTTTTCCTTTTCTTTGTATGTGTGTGTGTGTGTGTGTGTGTTAGTCTGTTTTTCCTGTTCTTTGTATGTGTGTGTGTGTGTTAGTCTGTTTTTCCTGTTCTTTGTATGTGTGTGTGTGTTAGTCTGTTTTTCCTTTTCTTTGTATGTGTGTGTGTGTGTGTGTTAGTCTGTTTTTCCTGTTCTTTGTATGTGTGTGTGTGTGTGTGTGTGTTGTCTGTTTTTCCTGTTCTTTGTATGTGTGTGTGTGTGTGTGTGTGTTAGTCTGTTTTTCCTTTTCTTTGTATGTGTGTGTGTGTGTGTGTGTTAGTCTGTTTTTCCTGTTCTTTGTATGTGTGTGTGTGTGTGTGTGTTAGTCTGTTTTTCCCGTTCTTTGTATGTGTGTGTGTGTGTGTGTTAGTCTGTTTTTCCTTTTCTTTGTATGTGTGTGTGTGTGTGTGTGTTAGTCTGTTGTTCCTGTTCTTTGTATGTGTGTGTGTGTGTTAGTCTGTTTTTCCCGTTCTTTGTATGTGTGTGTGTGTGTGTGTGTTAGTCTGTTTTTCCTTTTCTTTGTATGTGTGTGTGTGTGTGTGTGTGAGTCTGTTTTCCTTTTCTTTGTATGTGTGTGTGTGTGTGTTAGTCTGTTTTTCCTTTTCTTTGTATGTGTGTGTGTGTGTGTGTTAGTCTGTTTTTCCTTTTCTTTGTATGTGTGTGTGTGTGTGTGTGAGTCTGTTTTCCTTTTCTTTGTATGTGTGTGTGTGTGTGTGTTAGTCTGTTTTTCCTTTTCTTTGTATGTGTGTGTGTGTGTGTTAGTCTGTTTTTCCTTTTCTTTGTATGTGTGTGTGTGTGTGTGTGTGTTAGTCTGTTTTCCTTTGCTTTGTATGTGTGTGTGTGTGTGTGTGTTAGTCTGTTTTCCTTTTCTTTGTATGTGTGTGTGTGTGTGTGTTAGTCTGTTTTTCCTTTTCTTTGTATGTGTGTGTGTGTGTGTGTTATTTTTTTTTTCCTTTTCTTTGTATGTGTGTGTGTGTGTGTGTGTGTGTGTGTGTTAGTCTGTTTTCCTTTGCTTTGTATGTGTGTGTGTGTTAGTCTGTTTTTCCTTTTCTTTGTATGTGTGTGTGTGTGTGTGTGTGTGTTAGTCTGTTTTCCTTTTCTTTGTATGTGTGTGTGTGTGTGTGTTAGTCTGTTTTTCCTTTTCTTTGTATGTGTGTGTGTGTGTGTGTGTTAGTCTGTTTTTCCTTTTCTTTGTATGTGTGTGTGTGTGTGTGTGTGTTAGTCTGTTTTTCCTTTTCTTTGTATGTGTGTGTGTGTGTGTATGTGTTCGTCTGTTTTTCCTTTTCTTTGTATGTGTGTGTGTGTGTGTGTGTGTGTGTGTGTGTGTGTGTGTCTGTGTGTGTGTGTGTGTGTGTGTTAGCCTGTGTTTCCATGTATTTGACTGTGTTCGTGTTAGTGTAAAACGGTCAACATAAAGTAAGGTTCCACTGCCCCAGTTTCACCCTCACTCTCTCTCTTCCGAATATTAACTCCACTAAATTCACCCCTGCATTAAGGGGAGATTTCCACCTGGAGGATTTTTTTCTGGACCCCTTTCTCCCTCATGTTTAGCCCCATTGCTTTTGAGATTTTAAGACGTTCGCCCCATTAGTTTGGCGATTTTAAGAACCCTCGCCCCATTTCTGTCAATTTTAAGACCATTCGTGCCATTTAGGTGTCGATTTTTTCCTGGCGAGCGATAGCGAGCCTGTAATTTAAGGGGAATCGGCCTTCGGCCGGGACATTTTTCTACCGAAAAATGTACAAATTTATCTTGAAAGGGGGTCTAGGGGGCGTAATTTTAAGTTTGATGGAAGTCTAGGGAATCAACTAAAAACCTCCCCTTAAAGGCGACGATTGTCATTTGAAAACTATAACCAGTTCGACCATTCTCATAGTAATATAAACATGAAACTTGATGTGAATAAGCCAAGTAGTGTCGTTTATACAGGCATAATGGAACTATCCTCTACGTATGAGGCTATTCCAATAAGCCAAGTACTGTCGTTTATACAGGCATAATGGAACTATCCTCTACGTATGAGGCTATTCCAATAAGCCAAGTAGTGTCGTTTATACAGGCATAATGGAACTATCCTCTACGTATGAGGCTATTCCAATAAGCCAAGTAGTGTCATTTATACAGGCATAATGGAACTATCCTCTACGTATGAGGCTATTCCAATAAGCCAAGTAGTGTCGTTTATACAGGCATAATGGAACTATCCTCTACGTATGAGGCTATTCCAATAAGCCAAGTAGTGTCGTTTATACAGGCATAATGGAACTATCCTCTACGTATGAGGCTATTCCAATAAGCCAAGTAGTGTCATTTATACAGGCATAATGGAACTATCCTCTACGTATGAGGCTATTCCAATAAGCCAAGTAGTGTCGTTTATACAGGCATAATGGAACTATCCTCTACGTATGAGGCTATTCCAATAAGCCAAGTAGTGTCGTTTATACAGGCATAATGGAACTATCCTCTACGTATGAGGCTATTCCAATAAGCCAAGTAGTGTCGTTTATACAGGCATAATGGAACTATCCTCTACGTATGAGGCTATTCCAATAAGCCAAGTAGTGTCGTTTATACAGGCATAATGGAACTATCCTCTACGTATGAGGCTATTCCAATAAGCCAAGTAGTGTCGTTTATACAGGCATAATGGAACTATCCTCTACGTATGAGGCTATTCCAATAAGCCAAGTAGTGTCGTTTATACAGGCATAATGGAACTATCCTCTACGTATGAGGCTATTCCAATAAGCCAAGTAGTGTCGTTTATACAGGCATAATGGAACTATCCTCTACGTATGAGGCTATTCCAATAAGCCAAGTAGTGTCGTTTATACAGGCATAATGGAACTATCCTCTACGTATGAGGCTATTCCAATAAGCCAAGTAGTGTCGTTTATACAGGCATAATGGAACTATCCTCTACGTATGAGGCTATTCCAATAAGCCAAGTAGTGTCGTTTATACAGGCATAATGGAACTATCCTCTACGTATGAGGCTATTCCAATAAGCCAAGTAGTGTCGTTTATACAGGCATAATGGAACTATCCTCTACGTATGAGGCTATTCCAATAAGCCAAGTAGTGTCGTTTATACAGGCATAATGGAACTATCCTCTACGTATGAGGCTATTCCAATAAGCCAAGTAGTGTCGTTTATACAGGCATAATGGAACTATCCTCTACGTATGAGGCTATTCCAATAAGCCAAGTAGTGTCGTTTATACAGGCATAATGGAACTATCCTCTACGTATGAGGCTATTCCAATAAGCCAAGTAGTGTCGTTTATACAGGCATAATGGAACTATCCTCTACGTATGAGGCTATTCCAATAAGCCAAGTAGTGTCGTTTATACAGGCATAATGGAACTATCCTCTACGTATGAGGCTATTCCAATAAGCCAAGTAGTGTCGTTTATACAGGCATAATGGAACTATCCTCTACGTATGAGGCTATTCCAATAAGCCAAGTAGTGTCGTTTATACAGGCATAATGGAACTATCCTCTACGTATGAGGCTATTCCAATAAGCCAAGTAGTGTCGTTTATACAGGCATAATGGAACTATCCTCTACGTATGAGGCTATTCCAATAAGCCAAGTAGTGTCGTTTATACAGGCATAATGGAACTATCCTCTACGTATGAGGCTATTCCAATAAGCCAAGTAGTGTCGTTTATACAGGCATAATGGAACTATCCTCTACGTATGAGGCTATTCCAATAAGCCAAGTAGTGTCGTTTATACAGGCATAATGGAACTATCCTCTACGTATGAGGCTATTCCAATAAGCCAAGTAGTGTCGTTTATACAGGCATAATGGAACTATCCTCTACGTATGAGGCTATTCCAATAAGCCAAGTAGTGTCGTTTATACAGGCATAATGGAACTATCCTCTACGTATGAGGCTATTCCAATAAGCCAAGTAGTGTCGTTTATACAGGCATAATGGAACTATCCTCTACGTATGAGGCTATTCCAATAAGCCAAGTAGTGTCGTTTATACAGGCATAATGGAACTATCCTCTACGTATGAGGCTATTCCAATAAGCCAAGTAGTGTCGTTTATACAGGCATAATGGAACTATCCTCTACGTATGAGGCTATTCCAATAAGCCAAGTAGTGTCGTTTATACAGGCATAATGGAACTATCCTCTACGTATGAGGCTATTCCAATAAGCCAAGTAGTGTCGTTTATACAGGCATAATGGAACTATCCTCTACGTATGAGGCTATTCCAATAAGCCAAGTAGTGTCGTTTATACAGGCATAATGGAACTATCCTCTACGTATGAGGCTATTCCAATAAGCCAAGTAGTGTCGTTTATACAGGCATAATGGAACTATCCTCTACGTATGAGGCTATTCCAATAAGCCAAGTAGTGTCGTTTATACAGGCATAATGGAACTATCCTCTACGTATGAGGCTATTCCAATAAGCCAAGTAGTGTCGTTTATACAGGCATAATGGAACTATCCTCTACGTATGAGGCTATTCCAATAAGCCAAGTAGTGTCGTTTATACAGGCATAATGGAACTATCCTCTACGTATGAGGCTATTCCAATTAGTTCGTAAATCAATAACAATACTGCCGGTTCCAATAACAACAAATAATTAGATTATTATATTTAGTATCGTGTTGTGCGATAGTTAGGTACATGTTGGCACTAAATGTTTTAAGGGAGCCCACCTCGCTTTATTTCTCGTTCTCTCCCTCTCTATTTGGCTTGTATATATTCGGCCCCATTCAGCCTACTGTTTTAAGACGTTTACCCCCATCCAGGTGTCAATATTTTCCTGGCGAGCGGTAGCGAGCCTGCATATATATATATTTATTTTGACAGCAAGCTAAATTTGTAAATTTTTCGATAGAAAAATGTCTCCGGCCAAGCCGGATTTCTCCATACAATGCTGGCTCGCTATCGCTCGCCAGGAAGAAATCGAAACCTGGATGGGGATAAACGTCTTAAAACAGTTGGCTGAATGGGGCCGAATAGATATAAGCCTGGGAAAGAGAGAAAAGGAGAGAAAGATAAAAAACAAAAAAACGGCTGCCCCCTTAATCTAACTAATAGCTTTGTGGGTTGGCATCGCTGGCCACGTAGGAATGGTGTAGTTTACCCTACTGGTGTTAGTTGTGGCGTCAGTAAGGGACCCCATCGCTGGCCACGTAGGAATGGTGTAGTTTACCCTACTGGTGTTGGTTGTGGCGTCAGTAAGGGACCCCATCGCTGGCCACGTAGGAATGGTGTAGTTTACCCTACTGGTGTTAGTTGTGGCGTCAGTAAGGGACCCCATCGCTGGCCACGTAGGAATGGTGTAGTTTACCCTACTGGTGTTAGTTGTGGCGTCAGTAAGGGACCCCATCGCTGGCCACGTAGGAATGGTGTAGTTTACCCTACTGGTGTTGGTTGTGGCGTCAGTAAGGGACCCCATCGCTGGCCACGTAGGAATGGTGTAGTTTACCCTACTGGTGTTAGTTGTGGCGTCAGTAAGGGACCCCATCGCTGGCCACGTAGGAATGGTGTAGTTTACCCTAATGGTGTTAGTTGTGGCATCAGTAAGGGACCCCATCGCTGGCCATGTAGGAATGCTGTAGTTTACCCTACTGGTGTTAGTTGTGGCGTCAGTAAGGGACCCCATCGCTGGCCACGTAGGAATGGTGTAGTTACCCTACTGGTGTTAGTTGTGGCGTCAGTAAGGGACCCCATCGCTGGCCACGTAGGAATGGTGTAGTTACCCTACTGGTGTTAGTTGTGGCGTCAGTAAGGGACCCCATCGCTGGACACGTAGGAATGGTAAGGGACCCCATCGGATTTTTTTTTTTATCTTTCTCTCCTTTTCTCTCTTTCCCTGGCTTGTATCCATTCGGCCCCATTCAGCCAACTGTTTTAAGACGTTTATCCCCATCCAGTTGTCGATTTCGTCGTGGCGAGCGATAGCGAGCCAGCATTGTATGGAGAAATCCGGCTTCGCCGGAGAAATTTTTCTATTGAAAAATGTACAAATTTAGCTTGCTGTCAAAACAAAACAAATATATATGCTGGCTCGCTACCGCTCGCCAGGAAAATGTTGACACCTGGATGGGGGTAAACGTCTTTAAACAGTAGGCTGAGAGGTGCCGAATTGATACAAGCCAAAGAGAGAGGGAGAGAAAGAAAAAACAAATGCGGTGAGCCTCCTTAATGCAGGGGTCACTTTAGTTTGGCATGTATTACTCCCAGGCGATGTATTGCTTCTTTGCTCCTTCAGTTCAGGCATACTCTTGTTTGTTTGATATACTGGCTAACAATACAGTATATGTGGTCCATTGAACTCTATGAAATAAAAGAGTAATATTGCTTCAGTTCACCCTCTGACTCGTACACATCCTCCCATAATTTAATATAGCTGTTTAATAATAGCTAGAATAAAATTAGTATACATGTTATCCTTGTGAAAGTGTGAATCATGTTATGTAATCGAAAGTTGTGTAAAGTGAAACTATCGTAATGAGATTCCTTAAATCGCCATGAGTAATTAACTTGGTGAACAGGTTCTCTGCGAGAGGGTTGGTTATCCCATAGAGGACCGTGTCTCTCCAACAAACTCCCGCGGCGAGTAAGAGACATGAGGGGCGTCTCGTTAGACAGTTTCAAGAGAGCCCTCAATGTCGAACTGCAAAAGGTGCCAGACGAGCCCATCTTCGCAGGGGAGCGTGCTGTCCCTTCGAACAGTCTGCTGCACCAAATCACCACCCAAAACGAGGGGCGACGCGCTCCTGGGTGCACTAGGTGAGTGGCGAATCCTACCTTAAGTAACCTAATCCGGCAGTGTGGGGCGGGTGAAGGGCGATCTTAACCCTCTCCGACATATGACGCAATTTTGAGCCTATTAGGGATACTTTAACGCCTTTATTACCATTAGGTTTTTTTACAAACCTTTATTTTAGTTACTTCAACCTCTGCAGTTGTCTTTGAGTTAGCTGTGGGCAGAAAACTAATTGTGGAGAGGTAATTATAAGAGTGAGAGAACTCTATTTCTTATTGCTAATCTGGCAACCTCTGCGTCATATATGTCTGAAGGGGTTAAGATGGACCTGGTAACAGGTAGTGTGTGTGTGTGGGGGGGGTGGGGGAAAGAGGTATGTGGTGTGGAGGGGTGCAGGTAGGTGGTGGGTGGGGTACAGGTGAGTGGTGTGTGGGAACAGTGGGGGTGGGGGTATAGGTGGATGGTGTGGAGGGGTACAGATGTGTGACGTATAGGTGGAAGGGTACATGAGGATGGTGTGGAGGGGTACAGGTGGGTGGTGTGTGAGGTACAGGTGGGGAGGTACAGGTCTGTGGGAACAGGTGGGTGGTGGGTGGGTGGGTTTGTGTGGAAATATATATAGGATTATGTATTTATTTTCGTACACTGGAGTCAAGGGTCAAATGTCTCTGTAGCTATTGGCCCTTTACATTGAAAGAGTGATAAGAGCCGATCTTATGGGGTGCTCTAGACGAGTGGGGTGTGGTGGGTGGATATACAGGTGGGTTGAGTGTGGGCATACAGATGGCTGGGGCGTGGGCATACAGATGAGCTGAGGGGCAAGGTACAGATAGGTTGGGTACATAAAGGGTAGCTATAGGCTATATGTGTGGCATATGGTGGGGATAGTTGGGTCTGGGATGGATGAGATATATGGACATATAGGTGGGTGGGGGTTGTGGAAGTGTGACACTACAGGGGTGTGAGGGTACAGATGAGTAGATACAGATAGGTGTTAGAAATAGATAAAGTAGATAGGGTTTGGTTTAATTTGCTGGGTGGGGTGTACAGGTAGTCTAGTGTGGGCGTACATTATCGCGGCCGTGCAAGCAGGTAGGCGTACGTGCGGGCGTGCGGGCGTGTTGTGTTGGGACCTGCGCCGTACAACCAACCCAGGACAGCTATTGATCCTCATGTGGTGGTGGTAGGTAGTCAGTCCGCGGCCGCTGCTGCTGCTGCTGCTGCTGGCCTCTCCTCCCTCCTCCTCCTGCTGTTGTTGTTGTTATAATACTGTTGTGGGTGGTAGCTGTACACCTCCTACCATACACACACCATAACCACTACCATACACGCTGGAATGGTAGCTGTGTGTGGTATTATGTGATCCCGGAGTCTGGCAGGTGGGTCGTATTCCCTGTGTTGTTTTCCCCCTGGTGACATACAGACATATACACACATACACATTCACATATGTACCGCCAAGCATCTGTATATGTGTCTGTGTGTAGGTTCAGTACTAACTAGTAGATGTGTATATACCCCCAATGCTTTCTTACTAGTAACACTTATTATCTATGATAATATAATAGTATGGGTGGTATCTTAGTTCCCGGGAACCAAGCCGCTACCACACAGCTGTACCACCAAGCATCTGTGTGTAGGAGTGTAGAATCCAGTATAGTAGGTGCGTCATTACACTTTTTTCATTCTTCTCTAGACACTTGTACACTCATCTGTCTTTGTAGTATCCAAGATGGTAGATGAGTTGCCTGGTACCACACATCCCGCTACCACACTTCTGAACCACCTACCATGTCTGTGTATATACTTAAGGTTCACTTCTAAACAAAATGTGTAGTTCGCCTTTTCTTCTTCCGTTGACACACACACACACACACACACACACACACACACACACACACACACACACACACACACACACACACACAAACATAGCACACGTCTGACTATTGTGATCTATATGGTGATAACTAAGTTCCTTGGTACCACACAAGTCAGTACGGTATCAACCAACCGGTACCACACGATTGTGCCACGTACGGTGTGTCTGTATAGTTTTAGCTTGAGATCTAGATACCGGTATATGTACACTTCCCTTCTGTTGTGTCACCTCTTGGTACACACACACCCATACATCTACCTTGGCTGGAGTTAACTACACATCCATGCAAGTATATGGACCTTTATAGTCAACCTCGGAGCATTTGTGATTCACTATAGCACTGTTTTATGACGTCTGTAGTTGAATCCAATAAATGTAATATAGGCTATGTTTACTATGGCTCGTGAGGGTATCCGGGGCGTTACTTCAGTTATCCTTGTACCATTAACTACCGCCATCACAACAATAAATGTAATATAGGCTATGTTTACTATGGCTCGTGAGGGTATCCGGGGCCCCCGTTAGTTCAGTTATCCTTGTACCATTAACTACCGCCATCACAACAATAAATGTAATATAGGCTATGTTTACTATGGCTCGTGAGGGTATCCGGGGCGTTAGTTCAGTTATCCTTGTACCATTAACTACCGCCATCACAACAATAAATGTAATAGGCTATGTTTACTATGGCTCGTGAGGGTATCCGGGGCGTTAGTTCAGTTATCCTTGTACCATTAACTACCGCCATCACAACAATAAATGTAATATAGGCTATGTTTACTATGGCTCGTGAGGGTATCCGGGGCGTTAGTTCAGTTATCCTTGTACCATTAACTACCGCCATCACAACAATAAATGTAATATAGGCTATGTTTACTATGGCTCGTGAGGGTATCCGGGGCGTTAGTTCAGTTATCCTTGTACCATTAACTACCGCCATCACAACAACCACTTCAGTGACTATTTGTTCAGTCGGTTATTTTCAGGTTAAGCTTTACAAAACATATTCGGGCATCACGCATACTTTATTAGCACTGAAATCATATACCGGTACCTTTCTAATGCTACAAATACCGGTATATCAACTTGAAATGTTGTGAATAATCTATAAAATCAACTGTGGATAAACTGACCCAAAATCAAAACTATCGGGATACAAGATAAAGTACGTTTTTGACATTATATACAAATAGATAAATAAATCTATAAACCAAACTGGTACTGTAAAAGAGACCCTGTGAACACAGCACTGTGCGGACATCGGTGTTTGTTGTTCAGTATAGCCTATAGTCTATTCGCTGTAAGTAGGCGAGAAATTATGACCTCTTAACCTCTGTAACTCAAAAACGACTAGAGTAATCGATATAATATTTCTACCATTAGGGAAGAGTCGGTCAAGGAATAGATGTGGAAATTTACAGCCCATTTGCTTTAGCCCATTTTGAGTTACAGAGGATGGAGGTCATGATTTCTCGCCTACTTACAGCGAATAGACTATAGTAGGTAGGGGAGCTTGACCAACCTTATTATCCCTGAGAGAGAGAGAGAGAGAGTGTGTGTGTGTGTGTGTGTGAGAGAGAGAGACTGAGTAAGGGTGTGTGTGTGTGTGTGTGTGTGAGAGAGAGTGAGTAAGGGTGTGTGTGTGTGAGAGAGTGAGTAAGGGTGAGAAGGAGCAAACACACCACACTCTCTCTTTGTCTCTCACACACATCTTTACCATTGCGCAGGTGTTGTTCATCAGAATAGCAAGTGTTTTATAGGCATTTTTAAAATCTATTCGGATCTTGCACATACCTACTACTGTGCGATTGTGCAAGTGTGTGGCCATTGGTGATTATGTAAGAGTAATGTGTACTGGGATTGTACAAGGGTGTGGTATCTGGTGATTGTGTAAGAGTAATGTGTACTTGGATTTTGAACACTAAGTATGACTAGCGTTGTTTTTTACAAGATGGATGATGATTGGTGCAAGGATTGTGTAGACTATGTTATTTTGTGCAAGGATTGTGTAAGCTGGGAGTTGATTGGTGATTATGGAAGCTGGATAATGATTGGCATAGTGGTTGTGTAGGTTGTGTGTTCTATTGTGTAGGTAGATACAACCACAACCCACTCTCACGCACTCCAACCCACATCTATCTCCTGCCGCCCACACATGCCGGTATCCACTCTGACCCACCTCCCATAATATTCAACCCACTCCCGCTAACCTCAACCTACCTATTCTATACCCCATCTGTATCCACCAGCCTCAACCATGTCAATACTTCACTATCCCCCCACCATCCTTCACTAACCCCCCACCAACCTTAACCCATCTACACATCCCAGTCTATTTGGACCTAGCACGACCCATTCCCACCCCTACCAAACCCCACTAACGCCCCCCACCCCTCCCCCTCGTCACATTCGCCCATAACCGGCCATAAATCAGCCAAATTGAGCAGGACCCCCACAAATCCGACCATAACCCAAGCCATCGACCGGGGCCCATCACACCGTCCCAGTCACCCATATGTCCACCACGCTCCACCACACACGCTCACAACCCTTCACAACTATTAACAACGCCCACGAGAACCTTTACTAGCCACCACAACCACTCACCATTTACAACCGCTAATAACTCATCTACAACCACTCATAACTTACCACTACTACCCTTAAGGGGGGTGGTCACCTGCTTTATTTTATCTTTCTCTCCTTTTCTCTCTTTCTCTGGCTTGTATCCATTCGGCCCCATTCAGCCAACTGTTTGAAGACGTTTATCCCCCTTCAGGTGTTGATTTCTTCCTGGCGAGCGATAACGAGCCAGCATTGTATGGAGAAATCCGGCTTCGCCGGAGAAATTTTTCTATCGAAAAATGTACAAATTTAGCTTGCTGTAAAACAAAAATATATATATGCTGGCTCGCTACCGCTCGCCAGGAAAATATTGACACCTGGATGGGGGTAAACGTCTTAAAACCGTAGGCTAATGGGGGTGGAATGTATACACCAGAGAGAGAGAGAGTGAGAAAGAGAGAAACAAAAACGAGGTGGACCCCCTTAAGGAGCTAGTCACAACCACACACACACACACACACACATATATACTGTACATTCCACTACCAATACTCCAGAACCCAGTACATTTCTTCACATCATAGCATAATAGTTGATATATCCCGCCATCGATCCCCCATCACCCGCCCCGGTCACCCATATGGCAACCAAGCTCACCCACAACTTTAGGCTGCTAGTTTGAACTTAGGGGGGGTCACCGGCTTTTTTTATCTTTCTCTTCTTTTCTCTCTCCCCCTGGCTTGTATCCATTCGGCCCCATTCAGCCAACTGTTTTAAGACGTTTATCCCCATCCAAGTGTCGATTTCTTCCTGGCGAGCGATAGCGAGCCAGCATTGTATGGAGAAATCCGGCTTAGCCGGAGACATTTTTCTATCGAAAAATGTACAAATTTAGCTTGCTGTGAAAACAAAATATATATGCGGCTCGCTACCGCTCGCCAGGAAAATATTGACACCTGGATGGGGGTAAACGTCTTAAAACAGTAGGCTGAATGGGGCCAAATGGATACAAGCCAAAGAGAGAGGGAGAGAAAGATAAAACAAGCGAGGTGGTCTGGCTTAATACAATAACTCACAACCTATCTTAACCCCTACAGTACCGGTGCCGTCCTTATCTTAACCCCTACAGTACCGGTGCCGTCCTTATCTTAACCCCTACAGTACCGGTGCCGTCCTTCTTAACCCCTACAGTACCGGTGCCGTCCTTATCTTAACCCCTACAGTACCGGTGCCGTCCTTATCTTAACCCCTACAGTACCGGTGCCGTCCTTATCTTAACCCCTACAGTACCGGTGCCGTCCTTATCTTAACCCCTACAGTACCGGTGCCGTCCTTATCTTAACCCCTACAGTACCGGTGCCGTCCTTATCTTAACCCCTACAGTACCGGTGCCGTCCTTATCTTAACCCCTACAGTACCGGTGCCGTCCTTATCTTAACCCCTACAGTACCGGTGCCGTCCTTATCTTAACCCCTACAGTACCGGTGCCGTCCTTATCTTAACCCCTACAGTACCGGTGCCGTCCTTATCTTAACCCCTACAGTACCGGTGCCGTCCTTATCTTAACCCCTACAGTACCGGTGCCGTCCTTATTAACCCCTACAGTACCGGTGCCGTCCTTATCTTAACCCCTACAGTACCGGTGCCGTCCTTTAACCCCTACAGTACCGGTGCCGTCCTTTAACCCCTACAGTACCGGTGCCGTCCTTATCTTAACCCCTACAGTACCGGTGCCGTCCTTATCTTAACCCCTACAGTACCGGTGCCGTCCTTATCTTAACCCCTACAGTACCGGTGCCGTCCTTATCTTAACCCCTACAGTACCGGTGCCGTCCTTATCTTAACCTCTACAGTACCGGTGCCGTCCTTATCTTAACCCCTACAGTACCGGTGCCGTCCTTATCTAACCCCTACAGTACCGGTGCCGTCCTTATCTTAACCCCTACAGTACCGGTGCCGTCCTTATCTTAACCCCTACAGTACCGGTGCCGTCCTTATCTTAACCCCTACAGTACCGGTACCGTCCTTATCTTAACCCCTACAGTACCGGTGCCGTCCTTATCTTAACCCCTACAGTACCGGTGCCGTCCTTATCTTAACCCCTACAGTACCGGTGCCGTCCTTTAACCCCTACAGTACCGGTGCCGTCCTTATCTTAACCCCTACACAGTACCGGTGCCGTCCTTATCTTAACCCCTACAGTACCGGTGCCGTCCTTATCTTAACCCCTACAGTACCGGTGCCGTCCTTATCTTAACCCCTACAGTACCGGTGCCGTCCTTATCTTAACCCCTACACAGTACCGGTGCCGTCCTTATCTTAACCCCTACAGTACCGGTGCCGTCCTTATCTTAACCCCTACAGTACCGGTGCCGTCCTTATCTTAACCCCTACAGTACCGGTGCCGTCCTTATCTTAACCCCTACAGTACCGGTGCCGTCCTTATCTTAACCCCTACAGTACCGGTGCCGTCCTTATCTTAACCCCTACAGTACCGGTGCCGTCCTTATCTTAACCCTACAGTACCGGTGCCGTCCTTATCTTAACCCCTACAGTACCGGTGCCGTCCTTATCTTAACCCCTACAGTACCGGTGCCGTCCTTATCTTAACCCCTACAGTACCGGTGCCGTCCTTATCTTAACCCCTACAGTACCGGTGCCGTCCTTTTTTACTTTACTCTCGCTTCTATTACACCATTATATTCAGTTTAAGAAGGGCCTCCAGCAATTAACAGTTTAAGAAGGGCCTCCAGCAATTAACAGTTTAAGAAGGGCCTCCAGCAATTAACAGTTTAAGAAGGGCCTCCAGCAATTAACAGTTTAAGAAGGGCCTCCAGCAATTAACAGTTTAAGAAGGGCCTCCAGCAATTAACAGTTTAAGAAGGGCCTCCAGCAATTAACAGTTTAAGAAGGGCCTCCAGCAATTAACAGTTTAAGAAGGGCCTCCAGCAATTAACAGTTTAAGAAGGGCCTCCAGCAATTAACAGGCTTTGAACTATCTCACTTAATCATTTTTACTACCACAGATCCTTCTTAAACTGCACAAACTCGTCTAAATATAAACTGCACAAACTCGTCTAAATATAACTGCACAAACTCGTCTAAATATAAATATAGCTAGAAAAAACATTTACAAGACGTCGTCGGTAGAGAAGGGGGTTAACCACTCAAATTCCACCTTAAGACGTCGTCGGTAGAGAAGGGGGTTAACCACTCAAATTCCACCTTAAGACGTCGTCGGTAGAGAAGGGGGTTAACCACTCAAATTCCACCTTAAGACGTCGTCGGTAGAGAAGGGGGTTAACCACTCAAATTCCACCTTAAGACGTCGTCGGTAGAGAAGGGGGTTAACCACTCAAATTCCACCATTAAGCATTCCCAATCCTCCACAAGTCTCCACAATTCCTCACACCAAACATATAACTCCCCAAAACAACCGACTATTCTATCAACCACCACCACATCCGACCCCAACCTCTCAAACTACCTCACAACCCCTCATAGCCTATTACAACCTACTTCATCTACTCGCAAGTTGCCTTAAGGGGAGGCTGGCCGTTTGTTTGGTCTATTAATTAATTTATTCATATTTTTTTTTTTTTTTAGTTTCCTCCCTAGACCTCCATCAAGCTTAGAAAAAAAACCTAGACCCCCCTTCAAGATAAATTTGTACATTTTTCGGCAGAAAAATGTCCCGGCCGAAGGCCGATTCCTCTTAAAATTGCAGGCTCGCTATCGCTCGCCATGAAATAATCGACACCTAAATGGCACGAAGGGTCTTAAAATTTACAACGAAATGGGCCGAAAGGTCATAAAATCCCCAAACTAATGGAACCAACGTCTTAAAATCTCAAAACTGGTGGGGCTAAACATTAGGGAGAAGGTGTCCAGAAAAACGGTCTGCCTCCCTTTAACATGCTACAACCCACCCAACTCCCCCAAGCAACAAACGGTCTGCCTCCCCTTAACATGCTACAACCCACCCAACTCCCCCAAGCAACAAACGGTCTGCCTCCCCTTAACATGCTACAACCCACCCAACTCCCCCAAGCAACAAACGGTCTGCCTCCCCTTAACATGCTACAACCCACCCAACTCCCCCAAGCAACAAACGGTCTGCCTCCCCTTAACATGCTACAACCCACCCAACTCCCCCAAGCAACAAACGGTCTGCCTCCCCTTAACATGCTACAACCCACCCAACTCCTCCAAGCAACAAACGGTCTGCCTCCCCTTAACATGCTACAACCCACCCAACTCCCCCAAGCAACAAACGGTCTGCCTCCCCTTAACATGCTACAACCCACCCAACTCCCCCAAGCAACAAAACGGTCTGCCTCCCCTTAACATGCTACAACCCACCCAACTCCCCCAAGCAACAAATGGTCTGCCTCCCCTTAACATGCTACAACCCACCCAACTCCCCCAAGCAACAAACGGTCTGCCTCCCCTTAACATGCTACAACCCACCCAACTCCCCCAAGCAACAAACGGTCTGCCTCCCCTTAACATGCTACAACCCACCCAACTCCCCCAAGCAACAAACGGTCTGCCTCCCCTTAACATGCTACAACCAACCCAACTCCCCCAAGCAACAAATGGTCTGCCTCCCCTTAACATGCTACAACCCACCCAACTTCCCCAAGCAACAAACGGTCTGCCTCCCCTTAACATGCTACAACCCACCCAACTCCCCCAAGCAACAAACGGTCTGCCTCCCCTTAACATGCTACAACCCACCCAACTCCCCCAAGCAACAAACGGTCTGCCTCCCCTTAACATGCTACAACCCACCCAACTCCCCAAGCAACAAACGGTCTGCCTCCCCTTAACATGCTACAACCCACCCAACTCCCCCAAGCAACAAACGGTCTGCCTCCCCTTAACATGCTACAACCCACCCAACTCCCCCAAGCAACAAACGGTCTGCCTCCCCTTAACATGCTACAACCCACCCAACTCCCCCAAGCAACAAACGGTCTGCCTCCCCTTAACATGCTACAACCCACCCAACTCCCCCAAGCAAGAAACGGTCTGCCTGCCCTTAACATGCTACAACCCACCCAACTCCCCCAAGCAACAAACGGTCTGCCTCCCCTTAACATGCTACAACCCACCCAACTCCCCCAAGCAACCAAACCATTCACCCTTACGCTTAACTATAACATATATTAACCCCATACAACCCTATATAACCCCCTCATAACCTCCACACAACCCCCTCATAACCCCGTGACCTCTCCCTCTCGTCTAGTTTCCAACATTATTAGGGCTCTTCCGGACAAAATTGGACTCTAACTACTGGGAAATATGTCATGGCCCCATTTTCGTCCCACTTTTATGACTAATGGTCGCTAAACAACAAGTGAGGTTAGCATTTTTTGTTTTTGTCTCATATGTTCCATGTTTATTATACGGTCCATTTGTTATTAGCTTTATAGTTGAATAGCGATTGTTTTGTTACGTTTACAATTGGATGGTAACCATTATATTATGTTATGGTCTGACAATAGACTGTTATGTCATAGTTTTATTTTGATCGTTTATTTTTTATTTTCGGTAGAATGGGGAGTTTGTATATATGTTTGTACTAAGTATTCCTTTACTTTGTGTATAAGTATTGGGTAAAGTGTGGTTCCTTTTTCATTTCACTTTGATGATCATAGGGACCACTAACCATTGAGAAGTGCGCAGTATATATATATATATATATATATATATATATATATATATATATATATATATATATATATATATCCAAGTTAATGGATTACATTATTAGAGGAAAACTTTAAACAATGGGAAGGAGGACAGCCCTCCACCTTTTACTCTGCTACTTTTCTCTTCCTTTCCTCCTTTCCTTCTCTCTTATTCTAAAGAGACTTCTCACCTCCCCAACCTGTCTATCCCCCTAAACTTTAACTTATCACCTCCCCAACCTGTCTATTCCCCCTCAACTTTAACTTCTCACCTCCCCAACCTGTCTATCCCCCCCTCAACTTTAACTTCTCACCTCCCCAACCTGTCTATCCCCCCTCAACTTTAACTTCTCACCTCCCCAACCTGTCTATCCCCCTCAACTTAACTTCTCACCTCCCCAACCTGTCTATCCCCCCTCAACTTTAACTTCTCACCTCCCCAACCTGTCTATCCCCCCTCAACTTTAACTTCTCACCTCCCCAACCTGTCTATCCCCCCTCAACTTTAACTTCTCACCTCCCCAACCTGTCTATCCCCCTCACCTTTAACTTAACTCATCTCCCCAACCTGTCTATTCCCCTCAACTTTAACTTAACTCATCTCCCCAACCTGTCTATCCCCTCAACTTTAACCTAGCTCCCCAACCTGTCTATTCCCCTCAACTTTAACTTCTCACCTCCCCAACCTGTCTATCCCCCCTCAACTTTAACTTCTCACCTCCCCAACCTGTCTATCCCCCCTCAACTTTAACTTCTCACCTCCCCAACCTGTCTATCCCCCCTCAACTTTAACTTCTCACCTCCCAACCTGTCTATCCCCCCTCAACTTTAACTTCTCACCTCCCCAACCTGTCTATCCCCCCTCAACTTTAACTTCTCACCTCCCCAACCTGTCTATCCCCCCTCAACTTTAACTTCTCACCTCCCCAACCTGTCTATCCCCCCTCAACTTTAACTTAACTATATATTTTATTCAGATTTTGAAGGTGTTTTAATTAATTTGTTAAGTTGAGAAAGGCACTGGTATGCTGTTTTTGTTTTGTGTGACTGAAATTAAGTCATTCTATTAATTGATTTAGTTATGCTTAAAGATCATTAGATTAATATTATGAGCATTAGGCTAATAATTGTCATGCTGATGATAAGGATGGAGCATTCATCTATTTTATTAATCCTAAATACGACATACAATCGATTTTATTGGGTTTAAAAGGTAACATTTGACGATTTTATTAAATGTAAAAAGGACAATTATCCATGTTATGCAACTTAGAAAAACTATACTTGTTCATGCAATATCCATGAATTGTATGACCTTATGCAGTAACTTACGTTCATGAAAAACTATACTTGTTCATGAATTGTATTCGGCCTTCGACGGACCTTATGCAGTAACTATACTTGTTCATGAATTGTATTCGGCCTTCGACGGACCTTATGCAGTAACTATACTTGTTCATGAATTGTATTCGGCCTTCGACGGACCTTATGCAGTAACTATACTTGTTCATGAATTGTATTCGGCCTTCGACGGACCTTATGCAGTAACTATACTTGTTCATGAATTGTATTCGGCCTTCGACGGACCTTATGCAGTAACTATACTTGTTCATGAATTGTATTCGGCCTTCGACGGACCTTATGCAGTAACTATACTTGTTCATGAATGTTCGGCCTTCGACGGACCTTATGCAGTTACTATACTTGTTCATGAATTGTATTCGGCCTTCCGTTCATGAATTGTATTCGGCCTTCGACGGACCTTATGCAGTACGGTAACTAGAGAATTGAAGAATACTTCTTTTATAGTAATATTTTGAGGATTTGTATTACATTACTTTCAGGCGATTTTCTCCAGCAGTGTATGAAATATCTCCAGTAGTTATAATGACTAAAGTTGTCGCTTGTAATGCTGATTCACACGTGATTATTTATTTGGCTGAATTGTGTTCAACGATTCTTGTCTGATTGGTTTCCGAATTAAAGTTTGGTTGGATATCTTTCACTGAAAATACCAATTGCAATGCTAAATAATCCGGAAAGGTTGCCAAACATGTTGTCGATCAAACGCTTGTGTGATTTATATTTCACTTTAATTACAGCTTAACCCTTAACCCCTTCATATAGATGACCGCTTCTTTACTTTATTAATGCTACTTCCAGAGGATTTTACTTGACTTAGGAAGGGCCTCTAAGAAACAAGGATTAAAGACAAGCAGGTGGTTTGGGGGAATAAATGAGTTCTAAAATACAGAAGTTCTGCATTGTGGAGGAGACAGGGGTTAATCATGAGCGTTACCCAGGTGCACAAGTATCTCGGGAAAAGATGCTAATAGGTGGCACAATTGAGGCAAGTTCATCTGAATATTTACCATAAAAATATCCATAAAATAACGCAAGGGATGCAGCATCTCTTCGTATGTATAAGGGGTGATACTAATTTGTGTTAAAAGGGTCATTGATAATTCTTATTACTGTACTTTGTCCAATTGTCTTAATGCTACCTCACCACACGTTTATATATACTGTATATATATATATATATATATATATATATATATATATATATATATATATATATATAACATTATTGATTTAATGTACAGGTACTCGTTTTTACTCTTAATTACATACAAATATAACAAAGTAAAGCAACATTCTTCAGGTAAAAAAAAAGACTAGCCCTATACTTATATGTAGTAATAACTCCTGCAATTATCCGTGGGCAATATTACACATTATGCTGTACCGGTACTGAAATACAGTCTCCAAGATAGCATAGTAAGACAGTATAGCCAATTATGCTGTACTGGTACTGAAATACAGTCTCCAAGATAGCATAGTAAGACAGTATAGCCAATTATGCTGTACCGGTACTGAAATACCGTCTCCAAGATAGCATAGTAAGACAGTATAGCCAATTATGCTGTACCGGTACTGAAATACAGTCTCCAAGATAGCATAGTAAGACAGTATAGCCAATTATGCTGTACCGGTACTGACATACAGTCTCCAAGATAGCATAGTAAGACAGTATAGCCAATTATGCTGTACCGGTACTGAAATACAGTCTCCAAGATAGCATAGTAAGACAGTATAGCCAATTATGCTGTACCGGTACTGAAATACAGTCTCCAAGATAGCATAGTAAGACAGTATAGCCAATTATGCTGTACCGGTACTGAAATACAGTCTCCAAGATAGCATAGTAAGACAGTATAGCCAATTATGCTGTACCGGTACTGAAATACAGTCTCCAAGATAGCATAGTAAGACAGTATAGCCAATTATGCTGTACCGGTACTGAAATACAGTCTCCAAGATAGCATAGTAAGACAGTATAGCCAATTATGCTGTACCGGTACTGAAATACAGTCTCCAAGATAGCATAGTAAGACAGTATAGCCAATTATGCTGTACCGGTACTGAAATACAGTCTCCAAGATAGCATCGTAAGACAGTATAGCCAATTATGCTGTACCGGTACTGAAATACAGTCTCCAAGATAGCATAGTAAGACAGTATAGCCAATTATGCTGTACCGGTACTGAAATACAGTCTCCAAGATAGCATAGTAAGACAGTATAGCCAATTCAGGTTCATATTATGCAAAACTGATGTTATTGAAAATTGGAACCATAAATAACCTACTAAAATATTACCATGTACCGCTGATATACAGTATATTACACGATTGTAGCTATGTCCGTGTTAGTCGTTGATAACTTACTATAAGATGGTAGTAGAGCTGGTTTATCTATGAATTACGTTCATATTAGAAACTCACCAAAATAGTAATCGAAAGCTTTATGCTGTCATTATCCCCTTCACACCATATTATTGTACTATCGGAAAGTGCATGCACACAATTTATCATTTATCGACATTAATAAGATAATATGATAGCCTATAGCAGTAATCTAACTTTGTGTTCCACGTTAATTGTGATAAAAGTATTCTTTTGAATATTTAGCCCATAATCTGACAGACCAGTGATGACGATAACAATTGAGGGTAGATACACTTGTGTGATACCGGTATAACACTAGTGTTATTGTTATATTAGTTACACATTCAATAACACTTTCCTATGCTTAACAGACCAGAAAAATGATCAAAATACTGACTGTTTCTAAACTGTCCAAAATAGTGAAATAGCTGGGTTGACAACAATCTGTTATACTGTATAAAGAATTGTTATGTTTGACTGAAATATTCTATAATAGTCTGCTTACATTAGATCCATCACTATCATCCCCCTACATCACCAACACAGACCGATATTATTAGAGCGTTAAGGGGGGATGGCCGTATATATTTGATCATTTATGTATCTTTTTAATATTGTTTTTTAGTTTCCTCCCTAGACCTCCATCAAACTTAAAAAAACACCCTCCTTCAAGATAAATTTGTAAATTTTTCTGTAGAAAAATTTACTGGCCGAAGGCCGATAACTCTTAAAATATAGGCTCGCTTTCGCTCGCCAGGAAGAAATCGACACATAAATGACACGAAAAGTCTTAATATTGACAAAGAAATGGTGCAAAAGGCCTTAAAATCGCCAAACTAATCGGCCGAACGTCTAAAAATCTGAAAACTAATGGAGCTAAGCATGAGGAAGAAAGGGGACCAGAAAAGCGAGCCAATTCCCCTTACATAATTGTGTCGAGTAATGATAGATTAATGAGTGGGGGATTACCACCGGGATTTGTGTGACCACCAGCAACCAAACTGAATTTATACAGTACGAATATTTTACTGCAATATTTCAATGTGTAACGAGAAAATATGTTAATTTTGGTTAAAGGCTTCAAAGTAGTACTGTAGATTATTTTGGTTGAATATTTCTTGAGTGTTGAGAGAGAGATACAGTTTGGTATCCAATGGTTTCTTTATTATAGTATAATATTTCCAGTGTGTTGAGCAATAGATATTTTATATTTGTTGAAATGTTTCCCAGTGGTATAATATTTTAGTCTGCCATATTGTTTTTTTTTCTATTATTCTTTTGTTAACATAATTCTGTTGGTTGCTGGTCCCACACCCTGTTGACAGATTATGGAATGAGCTACTAACTGGTTGACATTGTTCGGTAATAGTTTTCCTTTTATTGTGTTACATTGCCCATACAGCTACAACCCACACTTACACACCCCATCACACAACCACCATAAACAACCATCGTCCTTCATATTACCACAACCACCACATTCCACCCAACTCCACACAACCACTACAATAGCACACCACCACAACCCTAATGCTGGGTTCACACATTCACGTATATGCTCCCGTATGCTCCCGTACGAAGGTTTATTGGTAGTTGGCAACCGAATACGTAAAACGTAAGGGCTTAGTACGCAAAACGTAAATGAAATTGTGTCTAGTCGTGGGGGTTGGTACGCATGGCGGGAGTAGCCACGCTTGTCTGGGAGGTGGTGGGTGCGGCCAAGGCCGCCCGGTATGTTTTGGATTTCGAATCAAATACGTGTCTCGCGCTCACGTATGTCAAAAGTCGGGAAAGCATACGTTTTACCGGGCTAGCTGCTACGTCTTACGGGAGCAGCCCGGTAAGACGTAGAAGCTAGCCCGGTAAAACGTATGCTTCTCCCGCCAATCGTACAATGTTCCCGTAAAACGGGAAAGAGAAAGTAAGTCCGGGCGCATCTGGCTACAACGTCGCACTGCGTGTTGGCGGGAAGACTCGGCAACGTTGTACGGGAGGTATATAAGGACCAGCGGGTGACACTCCAGTCACACCTCTCACCACACCGGAGCAGCAAACAACAAGCCAACCCTGCCACCTGCTTGCCACCCTCTGCACCCTGCCCTGCCCTGCTTGCCACCCTCTGCACCCTGCCCTGCCCTGCTTGTCACCCTCTGCACCCTGCACCCCTGTACCATGCATAAGAAAGGCGTGAAGAAGGCCAGGAAGGCTTCCCCTGCCACCTCAACGTCTGCCACCTCACCGCCTGCCAGCTCACCTGTTGACCCCTCTCAGCCTGGCCCCTCCAACTCTGACCCCACTCAGCCTATCCCCTCCAACTCACCGCCTGCCCTCTCGACGCCTGAGGAAGATGAAATTGTTCTCGACCTCGGCCCCGATAGTGGAGAGCTCGAGGTTGAAGTGGATGAGAGTGATGAGGAAGAAGAGGATGAAGAAGTAGAACCTGCACCTACCAACAGCGTACAGGCTCCACCAAAGAAACGGCGCCGGAAGAAGACAAACGTAATACTAACAGAGGAGACTGAGCGGATGCTGGCTGATTGGATTGAGCTGGATGTGCCTTTCATTTATGACAAGGGTGACCCCAGGCACAAAAACAAGGAGCATATAGAGGCTGTATGGGGGGAGAAGGCTGTGACCATGGACCCACCAATGTCCGCCTTCGATTTGAAGACCTGGTGGGGATCTCTCCGCTCCAGGTTCGGCCGGCTCAGCAAGTTGAAGAGTGGTGATGGGGCCAAACGACTGACTGAGAGGGAAAAGTGGATCCTCAACATGTTCCACTTCATGAAGGCACACATCGTCCGTCAAAGGAAGCCCCGGTCACTTGGTATGCCTGAGGTACGTTGATATTTTTTATGTTTTAAAACCCTTCCACAGTGACAGTGTCAGTTTTTTTATTTTTTCGTAATTATTTTGCTTATAATGATGCTATTATTGTGTTCATTTTATCGTGTTAACTTCAAATATTTGTTAATGAAACGCATAATAACTCCAACCAGTTTATTCATGTTATTTGAAAGGTTAATATTATTCATGTTATTTGAAAGGTTAAACAAGGATGAATGCTTATGTGGAATTTTATTTTAAAGTTCATCAATAATGTACATGTTACTAATTATACATTCATGTCACAACAGTCTGCTGCCCAAGCTGCAGCACCGGAGCCTGCTGCTGTTCCTGTCCCTGACCGCACCCCAACACCTCCCGTCCCAGTCTACGAGGTGGATGACCCCTCTGCCGGCAGTCAGGAAGAGGAGGACACACCCCCAGCCATCGCCCAGCCTGCGCAGAAGGTGAAGAAGGGGAAGCCTCCTGGTGCTGTCCCTTCAACTTACACACACAGGACCCTAGAGCAAGTGAGTAGAGAAAATATTAGTTACATTGTTCATTGGTGGCACCCCATTGCAATTCCATGCTATTATTAGATAAAGTGTTTCCGTTTCCAAAGTTATTAGAATAACATAAATTAATAATAATACTATAGATGTCATGATTTCACACCATAGTATCAACAATAACTTTGAACATTTTTGGTTCCCAGAATACCACAACCTTTCATTTGTTAAAATAAATTTGTGGTCAAATATGAAAATATTATGTTTCGTGTGTTTAATGTTCTCTTGTTCCTTGTTCAAGGTCCTCGTAAATTCTGAGAAGCTGCGCCAGAACCTGGGTCAGGCGTTCGATGTGGTCGAGGACCAGGACCACAAATATTGGCGCTACTCCCTGGAGGGCATGGTGAAAGACTGTGTGGGGCTGCCTCCAGCTTATAACACCACACTGAAGATGGAACTCTTGGCAGCCATCGACCGGTTCAAGGTTTCCCATGCGGAGGGAGTGCCCCGGCCTGGTCCGGACCTCTTGCTCCACGCCCACAGGAGCTTTGGCTTTCCGGCGCCCCTACCCCAACCCGTGGCACAGCAGCATCCGACAGTGATGTACCAGGGCACTCCGGGAACCACCCTGCCTCCTCCCACCATGCCGACCCAGCCCCAGCCTGGTCTTGGGGGCATTGTGCTACCTGCACACCAGGTTGCAGCCTTGCAGTCGTTGCTGGTGCAGCCACGTGCAGCGACACCCCCTCGCCCATTCCTCCCGCCTACTGCCTCCACACCCAGCCGCACGTCGTTCGACCTGGGGCAGTTTGGCCACACATTCATAGAAATGCTGACGGCACAACAATCACCTGCACCTTTGTCTATCATAGATACCCTGAACGAGACCCCGGAGATCCCCAAGAACTAATCATACCCTATGTATATATATAAATAAATTTTAATGTGTATTTTTAAAAAATATATGTATTTGGGTAATGACGTGTGTTTCTATTACCAATATTTTATCATAATTGTTGATTAATAAGATGACAAATAAAATTTATAATGAAAGTAATGAACATACCAAATAAATAATTCATTTAAACACAATAATGATAATATGGTTAATACTAATTATGAAAATCATTGATGGATAACTTACATTAAATATAACTGTTAGACATAAAGTACAAAACAAAGGAAACATGGAAGACTCGATAACTTAAATGTAAGATGAAAATAAAATATAAAACAAAATAATAAGTAAACAGGGGAAAATCTTAAAATTTTAAATGATGTATTTAAAAGTAAATGTAACTCACCTAAATCCGGTCATCCTGCCAAGCCACAGATCCTTGAGGGGAATTGAAGTAGGTCTTGAGGTAGTTGCGTTGAGCCTTGGCAAGCATGGTTGCAGTGTTGCGGGTCACGGGTGGGAGGTTGATTCCTACAGGTGGGTCACTCCTCCAGGAGGCAGGTATGAGTTGGTGGGTGTGTGGGTCCTCTTGATCTACCTCTGATTGTGGTGGGCATCGTCCTCGTAGGATGTTGTGCAGAATGCATGAGGCCAACACAACAACCTCTACACGTTCAGGTTTTAGAGATATTGCAGTGTGGAAAATCCGGAAGCGGTTGGCAAGAATGCCAAAGGCGTTCTCTACCGTCCGGCGGGCCCTGCTGATTCTGTAGTTGTATATTCGTTCCTGTTTCGTGAGGGATCGTAGGGGGTAGGGCTTCATCATGTAGGCGCGCAGAGGGAATGCATCATCACCTACTAAGAAGTATTCCGTGGGTGGTCCAGTGGGATCGGTAGAGATGACCTCGGCGGGTGGCAGATTTGCGTTCTGTTTCTCAAGCAACTTAGACAGACTGGTGTGTGCAAAGCCACCACCATCAGACTCTGACCCTATGGCACCAACGTCGACGTATATGAACTTGTAGTTGGAGTCAACAATTGCCATCAGGACAATGGAAAAAAAACTTCTTGTAGTTGAAGTAATATGTGCCACCAAAGTTTGGGTTTCGGATCCGTATGTGTTTGCCATCAATGGCTCCTACACAATGCGGCAGATTCCATCGTTCCTCATAGCCGCTGGCAACCTCCTTCCATTCAGCAGGCGATTGTGGCGTCTTGATCTCCTGATCTCCGTAGACAGAAATGATGGCCTGGCAGGTGTCTGGAACAATTTGGCTGATGGTGTTGTGGGCAACACGAAAGTTGTATTGCAGGCTCTTATAGGACTCACCCGTAGCGAGGAAACGTAGGGTGATGGCCACCCGCAGACCAGGAGGAATGGGGTTCCGCCAGAACGTAGGTTTCCTCTGAATGAGGGGGGTGACACATTCCACTATCTCATCAAATAGTTGTTTGTCTACCCGGGTGAAGTTTTTGTACAGTTGTGGACATTCTGTGGCCAACTCTTGCATCAGCTTCTCATAATGGCCATGTTCAGGCCTTCGTTGTAAATATGGCCACACCCACAGTCTCCTCTTGCGCCTTTCCTTCTTCTTCTCTTGTTCATCTTCATGGATGGAGTTTGCTATTGCAAGCAGTTCTAACATTTCTATGTAGGAAATGATCCATTGAATGAGCCGAGTGTTATGCCTGTTCTCCGGTTTGATTAGGGAGTTCACCATCTTGAACTCCTCCAGGATGTATTCCGTTATGTTCTTCATGGTGCCGAGTCAGGGGTGGGAATGGGAACGTTGTGGCCTGCCCTGGCCTTTTCTAGTTCCCAGATTCCAACCAAGACCTACGTGGTTGACAAAGACTGTCTATGCCTGTGTTTGGACAGACGGGGTGTGCCTACGATTGTCCGGCAACGGTCCACGTAAGTCCTACAAACTCCCAAGACGTACGGCCTCAGCTACGCATGTCTTGTGGGGGCGTGGCCATGGGCGTGGCCTGTGTTCCCGCAAATCGGGCAGCCCAGGCGGACTAACGGGGACATGCTTACGCAAGTCGCAAGCACGTACGTAGGTCCATACGACTACATTACGTCTGATGTAACACTGGCCCCGTTATGGTACGTATGTCGGGAAGTGCAATAGTCATAGTCTATACGGGCGTACACGGCAGGACTACACCCGTCATAACACAAAATTGGCGATCACGCCTGACGGGAGCATACGGGAGCGATATACGTGAATGTGTGAACCCAGCATAAATCACTTCCACCACAACCACACCATCACCAACCCCCTCACCACAACCAGTCCACCAATACCGTATTCCACCCAGCACCACACAACCACTACAATAGCAGACCATCACCACCACAACCCTTAATCACTTGCACCACAACCACACCATCACCAACCCCCTCACCACAACCACCACGTTCCACCCAGCTCCATACAACCACTACAATAGCACACCACCACAACCCTAAATCACTTCCACTATAACCAGACCATCACCAACCCCCTCACCACCACTACCACTACCACAATCCACCACCACAAACTACCACCAGCCTCCCCAAGTCTGTGAAGTACCACCAACATACCTTGAAGACAAACACACCAAGTTGAAATGGGTTAGGGGAAGAGTTACCACCGAGTTACACCACCAACATTTACACCATTCTTTTTCTGTTTTGCTACATTCTGGGCCACTAGAATGGAGGGAAATTATTGTAGGCAGTCACATGCTTCTATATCTCCTGTGACCATCTTTACATGATCACTTTCTTGTCAGCAACCTAGACCGTCAACTCGGGTCTAACAGGTTCGGAAATAAAATACACTTTGATAAGGAGTCAGACACCCCAAATAATATCCCTTCTGCCTAGTTGCCGATATACAAGTGCAAAACACCTCCAAAATGTTGCATCAATATATAAAGTTGCTGGGAAATATGTCGGGTGTGACTCCGGCCATAATATTACCAGTTGTGTTTACCGAGACGAGTGATTGTTATTGTTTGTTTGTTGTTGTCTTGGGAGAAGGGGGGGGGGGGGGTTGATGTTTTTGTTATCCCTGGTTGCCTTCAAGTTTGTAAGAGTTATTTGGCTGACTTGGAAGCGTATTGTTCTGAGGTATTCAATTGATGTTTTGATAGTCTGTGGGGGTGGGTGGGGCTGTGTTATTTGGCTTATTTGGGAGGGTACGTTTTTTTCTGGTTTGTGTGGATTTGTGTGTTTAAAGTGAGGGCTGCGAATGTGTGTGTGTTTATTATTTAGTTTTGTGTGTACAGGAAATTAAATTTTCCCAGAAATATACCGGTACTTGTTTTGCAACTTAAAGGTTGGCAAAACTTGTATCGCACCTTTATTTGACCCCAATTTCCTGTCACGCTGTTACTATTTAACTTTACTTTAATCTTTAGTTCCTCCTGTACTATTATATTGTTCACTACTCCATTGCGTAAACCACTCCTATCCCTTTACCCTACGATGATGTCTATTTCGTTTGATTCTGGCCATCAATAGGCAATTTTAGTCAGTTTAGCAAGAACCATTGGGAGTGAGAGGTTTAAGGCTTAATATAGAAAGTATTTACTTCCTTTGATTTTTAGAGGTTCTTTGGAAACAGCATAATATCGTCGAATGTCTGCCATAATGTAATCATAAATGACGTCATCATAGTGAAAGGTTTAATACTTGTATAATGTTTCTTATTCTATCCACTGACTCACTTCCTTTACAAAATAATTACTTTAATATTGTTACGGTACCTCTCAATTTACATGCATCCCTTATACTGTATTTAATATTATATTTTACATTTATCGGGAAGTTTCTATTTACTTTGAAAAATACTTCCTTTGATGCCATTGTTAGAATCATATTCACTGCTGCCTTGTGTTAGTCAATAATTCCTTAAGATAGTCATATTTACTTTGAAAACTACTTCCTTTGATGCTATTGTTATAACCATATTCACTGCTGCCTTGTGTTAGTCAATAATTCCTTAAGATAGTCATATTTCCTCAGTATTCAGCATTTGTTTACGTTAGCCACTTAATGATAGCCAGAATAAACGGTCAAAATGCGTCATCATTTTCAAATGGTTAACTTTGAAAACTACTTCCTTTGATGCTATTGTTATAAATTCACTGCTGCCATTCTAAAGCATTCTCTTTATGGGGGCTATGAGCATTCTCTTTATGGGGGCTATGTTTTAATTCTAAAGCATTCTCTTTATGGGGGCTATGTTTTAATTCTAAAGCATTCTCTTTATGGGGGCTATGTTTTTAATTCTAAAGCATTCTCTTTATGGGGGCTATGTTTTTAATTCTAAAGCATTCTCTTTATGGGGGCTATGTTTTTAATTCTAAAGCATTCTCTTTATGGGGGCTATGTTTTTAATTCTAAAGCATTCTCTTTATGGGGGCTATGTTTTTTTCTGGACCCACTTCTTCATGTTAAGCCCCATTAGTTATGAAATTTTAAGACGTTCGCCCAATTAGTTTGGCGATTTCAAGATATTTCGCCCCCATTTCTTTGTCCATATTAAGACCTTTCGTGCCATATACAGTAGGTATCGATTTTTTCCTGGCGAGCGATAGCTAGCCTCTAATTGAATAGGAATTGGCCTTCGGCCGGGACATTACCGAAAAATTTGCAAATTTGTCTTGCGAGTGTTTGTTTAGGCTTGGTAGAGGTCTAGGGATCAAACATAAAAATATGTATAATAAATAAATCAAAATAGTAAATATAATCCTCCCCCTCCCCCTCCCCCTCCTTAATGTAACTATTACTTTATATGCTTCTCTATATTATATTCTGGCCTGGTTTATTATCCGTGGTGATGCCCGCGATATTTCCTGTTATTCCCGTTTTGATTTTAGCCTCTCCTTTCAACACCAAGCTCTCATTTTTCACTCGCTTATTTTCGCCATTTTTTATGTGTCACTTAGTAGGCTCCTTTTATGTTTTTTTTTTTTTTTTTTTTTTTTTTTTTTAAAAGAGTATTTTTCTGGAATTATTTCAGTGTTAGTATTTTGTCGTACCAGTTTCTTCGTTATATTTCGTGATTTTTTTTTTTTTTTTTTTTTTTTTTTTTTTTTTTTATATATGTGCAGGATTGTAGTTTTCATAATGAGGTTTCATATTGTAAATTGTTCGGTCTGTTTTTCCTGTCTGCCTTTGTGTATGTGTGTGTCTATTTAAAGTATGTTGACTATATATTTGTGTGTATGTATATGTGTTTGTTTATGTTTACATGTACACGTGTTTCCATCTAGACCTGATGGCTTATATAACCAGAGTTCGAACCCTAAACACCATAATATATATATATATATATATATATATATATATATATATATAATCTGTGGGTGGTCTTCTTGGGCTACCTCTGTTTCGCCCAATTATTTTGGTTATTATAAAACGTTTCATCCCATTAATTGGGTGATTATAAGACGCTTCAGCCCATTCAGTTATGGATTTTTTCTGGACGAGGTAACGTTAGCGAGCCTGCAAAATAGAGAAAGCCTGCCTTGGGCCGGCATATTATTCTAGCTAACAGTTAACAAATATACTGTAGGTCCAATGAGTGGCTGGAGAAGTTTTGTTTAGCTTGAAGGAGGCAAACTAATAATGTATTGCTCGAAAGTGACAACACCAATAAGTTACCTCAATAATAATGGTACAGTGCACCCAAGGGGTCGGCTGGGGTAGTGTTAACATTTACCACTACACCACAGTTAGTTGATGATTATAACCAAGAATAACTACAACATACAACTAAAGAGGCACTCGGTAGAGTCACCGACGCTGGCGGAGGTATGCGCTCCACCGATCGACTCCATTATTGAATCACCTCCTACTTAGGGCATATCCTATCTGCACACCAAATTTCGTGAATATTGGTTTATAACATTTTGAGATATCTTGTTTACAGTCAGACAAGACACGGAGGCAAAGATGGAGGCAAAGATTCGTTGCGGAGGTAATTACAGTACCGGTATGAGGCCCTCAGGTCGAATTGTGGCCGTGCACATATAAAATCTCTCTCTCTCTCCTCTCTCTCTCTCTCTCTCTCTCTCTCTCCTCTCTCTCTCTCTCTCTCTCTCTCTCTCTCTCTCTCTCTCTCTCGTGTTTTTATCGCCCCAGCACTAAATGAAAAATCCAGTATTAATGTTTGGGATCAATAAGGGAGGATTGGCTTGGCGATGGCCCGATTACTGCTGCCCGCGTTTAAGGGGGTAGTACTCGCTTTTTATGGACCCCCTTCTCCCTCATGTTTAGCATATTAGTTTTGAGGTTTTAAGGCGGCCGTTTCGTTTGTTTGGCGATTTTGAGACCTTTCGCCTCATTTTGTTATCAATACTAAGACCTTTCGTGCCCTTTAGGTGTCGATATTTTCCTGGCGAACGATAGCGAGCCTCTAATTTTAGAAGGAGCCGGCTTTCGGCCGGGACATTTTTCTACCGGAAAATGTACATTCTAATCTTGAAAGGGGGTCTAGGGGGCGTTTTTCTAAGCTTGATGGAGGTCTAGGGAGGAAACTAAAAAAATATATGAATAAATGAAATAATAGACCAAACAAACGGTCAGTCTCCCCTTAATAGAATAGAATTGGACGTTTGGAGATTGGAAGTTTGTTATTTGTGATGGAGGATTTATATAGATGCACGAGTGGACGTTTGATATTATGTGATGGGTGATTAGCTGTTGGTTATAACTGTCGATATTGAGGATTGGCCGTTTTGTTATATTAAAGTTGAATGGTTAATGATTGGAGGCACGGAATTGGATGTTGAGAATTTTGTGATTGGTATTTGGGAGTGGAGATTTTGGATATATCATTGTGTGTGTTTTTTTTTTGTTTTTTTTTTTTAGTATTGGCTGTTTGTGATTATAATGGACTTTCTGGTCATGGAGATTTAATGGGGCCCACCTCTTTTTTCTTTTTTCTCTCTCTCCTTCTCTCTCTGGGTTGTATCCATTCGTCCCCATTCAGTACACTGTTTTAAGACGTTTATCCCTATCCAGGTGTCGATTTCCTCCTCACGAGCGATAGCGAGCCAGCATTGTATGGAAAAAGACGGCTTCGTCGGAGACATTTTTCTATCTAAATATGTACAAATTTAGCCTGCTGTCAAAAATATCGACACCTGGATGGGGACAAGCGTCTTATAACAGTAGGCTGAATGGGGCCGGGGTAGACCTTAACATTGACGTGGTACAACAGTACAGGGGGTAGACCTTAACATTGAGGTTGACCCCCTTAAGACATTTAGGAGTGAAACATTGACGTGGTACAGTTACAGCACAGGGGGTAGACCTTAACATTGACGTTGTACAGTTACAGTACAGGGGGTAGACCTTAACATTGACGTTGTACAGTTACAGTACAGGGGGTAGACCTTAACATTGACGTTGTATAGTTACAGTACAGGGGGTAGACCTTAACATTGACATTGTACAGTTACAGTACAGGGGGTAGACCTTAACATTGACGTTGTACAGTTACAGCACAGGGGGTAGACCTTAACATTGACGTTGTACAGTTACAGTACAGGGGGTAGACCTTAACATTGACGTTGTATAGTTACAGTACAGGGGGTAGACCTTAACATTGACGTTGTACAGTTACAGCACAGGGGGTAGACCTTAACATTGACGTTGTACAGTTACAGTACAGGGGGTAGACCTTAACATTGACGTTGTATAGTTACAGTACAGGGGGTAGACCTTAACATTGACGTTGTACAGTTACAGTACAGGGGGTAGACCTTAACATTGACGTTGTACAGTTACAGCACAGGGGGTAGACCTTAACATTGACGTTGTACAGTTACAGTACAGGGGGTAGACCTTAACATTGACGTGGTACAGTTACAGCACAGGGGGTAGACCTTAACATTGACGTTGTATAGTTACAGTACAGGGGGTAGACCTTAACATTGACGTTGTACAGTTACAGTACAGGGGGTAGACCTTAACATTGACGTTGTATAGTTACAGCACAGGGGGTAGACCTTAACATTGACGTTGTACAGTTACAGCACAGGGGGTAGACCTTAACATTGACGTTGTACAGTTACAGTACAGGGGGTAGACCTTAACATTGACGTTGTATAGTTACAGTACAGGGGTAGACCTTAACATTGACGTTGTACAGTTACAGCACAGGGGGTAGACCTTAACATTGACGTTGTACAGTTACAGTATACAGTTACAGTACAGGGGGTAGACCTTAACATTGACGTTGTATAGTTACAGTACAGGGGGTAGACCTTAACATTGACGTTGTACAGTTACAGTACAGGGGGTAGACCTTAACATTGACGTTGTACAGTTACAGCACAGGGGGTAGACCTTAACATTGACGTTGTATAGTTACAGTACAGGGGGTAGACCTTAACATTGACGTGGTACAGTTACAGCACAGGGGGTAGACCTTAACATTGACGTTGTATAGTTACAGTACAGGGGGTAGACCTTAACATTGACGTTGTACAGTTACAGTACAGGGGGTAGACCTTAACATTGACGTTGTATAGTTACAGTACAGGGGGTAGACCTTAACATTGACGTTGTATAGTTACAGCACAGGGGGTAGACCTTAACATTGACGTTGTACAGTTACAGTACAGGGGGTAGACCTTAACATTGACGTTGTATAGTTACAGTACAGGGGGTAGACCTTATTGTATAGTTACAGTACAGGGGGTAGACCTTAACATTGACGTTGTATAGTTACAGCACAGGGGGTAGACCTTAACATTGACATTGTATAGTTACAGCACAGGGGGTAGACCTTAACATTGACGTTGTATAGTTACAGTACAGGGGGTAGACCTTAACATTGACGTTGTATAGTTACAGTACAGGGGGTAGACCTTAACATTGACGTTGTATAGTTACAGTACAGGGGGTAGACCTTAACATTGACGTTGTATAGTTACAGTACAGGGGGTAGACCTTAACATTGACGTTGTATAGTTACAGTACAGGGGGTAGACCTTAACATTGACGTTGTATAGTTACAGTACAGGGGGTAGACCTTAACATTGACGTTGTACAGTTACAGTACAGGGGGTAGACCTTAACATTGACGTTGTATAGTTACAGTACAGGGGGTAGACCTTAACATTGACGTTGTATAGTTACAGTACAGGGGGTAGACCTTAACATTGACGTTGTATAGTTACAGTACAGGGGGTAGACCTTAACATTGACGTTGTATATAGTTACAGTACAGGGGGTAGACCTTAACAACATTGACGTTGTACAGTTACAGTACAGGGGTAGACCTTAACATTGACGTTGTATAGTTACAGTACTGGGTGTAGACCTTAACATTGACGTGGTACAGTTACAGTACAGGGGGTAGACCTTAACATTGACGTTGTATAGTTACAGTACAGGGGGTAGACCTTAACATTGACGTTGTATAGTTACAGTACAGGGGGTAGACCTTAACATTGACGTTGTATAGTTACAGTACAGGGGGTAGACCTTAACATTGACGTTGTATAGTTACAGTACAGGGGGTAGACCGGGGGTAGACCTTAACATTGACGTTGTATAGTTACAGTACAGGGGGTAGACCTTAACATTGACGTTGTATAGTTACAGTACAGGGGGTAGACCTTAACATTGACGTTGTATAGTTACAGTACAGGGGGTAGACCTTAACATTGACGTTGTATAGTTACAGTACAGGGGGTAGACCTTAACATTGACGTTGTATAGTTACAGTACAGGGGGTAGACCTTAACATTGACGTTGTATAGTTACAGTACTAACATTGACGTTATATAGTTACAGTACAGGGGGTAGACCTTAACATTGACGTTGTATAGTTACAGTACAGGGGGTAGACCTTAACATTGACGTTGTATAGTTACAGTACAGGGGGTAGACCTTAACATTGACGTTGTATAGTTACAGTACAGGGGGTAGACCTTAACATTGACGTTGTATAGTTACAGTACAGGGGGTAGACCTTAACCTTAACATTGACGTTGTACAGTTACAGTACAGGGGGTAGACAGGGGTTAGACCTTAACATTGACGTTGTATAGTTACAGTACAGGGGGTAGACCTTAACATTGACGTTGTATAGTTACAGTACAGGGGGTAGACCTTAACATTGACGTTGTATAGTTACAGTACAGGGGGTAGACCTTAACATTGACGTTGTACAGTTACAGTACAGGGGGTAGACCTTAACATTGACGTTGTATAGTTACAGTACAGGGGGTAGACCTTAACATTGACGTTGTATAGTTACAGTACAGGGGGTAGACCTTAACATTGACGTTGTATAGTTACAGTACAGGGGGTAGACCTTAACATTGACGTTGTATAGTTACAGTACAGGGGGTAGACCTTAACATTGACGTTGTATAGTTACAGTACAGGGGGTAGACCTTAACATTGACGTTGTATAGTTACAGTACAGGGGGTAGACCTTAACATTGACTTCATTGATAGTTGTATAGTTACAGCTTAACATTGACGTTGTATAGTTACAGTACAGGGGGTAGACCTTAACATTGACGTTGTATAGTTACAGTACAGGGGGTAGACCTTAACATTGACGTTGTATAGTTACAGTACAGGGGGTAGACCTTAACATTGACGTTGTATAGTTACAGTACAGGGGGTAGACCTTAACATTGACGTTGTACAGTTACAGTACAGGGGGTAGACCTTAACATTGACGTTGTAGAGTTACAGTACAGGGGGTAGACCTTAACATTGACGTTGTATAGTTACAGCACAGGGGGTAGACCTTAACATTGACGGTAGACCTTAACAGTACCGTAGAGACAGTTACAGTGTTGTAGAGTTACAGTACAGGGGGTAGACCTTAACATTGACGTTGTATAGTTACAGCACAGGGGGTAGACCTTAACATTGACGTTGTATAGTTACAGTACAGGGGGTAGACCTTAACATTGATGTTGTATAGTTACAGTACAGGGGGTAGACCTTAATATTTAGGAGTGAAACATTGACGTTGTACAGTTACAGTACAGGGGGTAGACCTTAACATTGACGTGGTACAGTTACAGTACAGGGGGTAGACCTTAACATTTAGAAGTGAAACATTGACGTTGTACAGTTACAGTACAGGGGGTAGGCCTTAACATTTTAGTGCTTCGAATATGTTATTGGGATTTTGGTATTGAGGATTGGTAGTTTGGGATTGGGCGTATTGTATTGATGATTGGGCGTGTTGTATTGAGGATTGGGTGTATTGGTTTGGAATTGGTAGTTTGGGAATGGGAATTATGACATTAGGGATTAGGTGTGTCTGAGATTGGTGACTGGTCGTTTGGAATGTGTGACCTGGCCTTTGGGAGTGTGTGTGTGTGTGTGTGTGTATGGGTGTGTTCTCTTCATACCTGCATTTAAACATGCAGTATATTGCAACACACACACACACACACACATATACACAGTCACACACATACACACATGCACGCACGGACTCCACATAAAAAGAACGTGTTTTGCATTTATGGATGAAGATTTTAGTATCCATGAAAATATGTATGTACCATATAGTATAAGAATATGTATGTACCATATAGTATAAGAATATGTATGTACCATATAGTATAAGAATATGTATGTACCATATAGTATAAGAATATGTATGTACCATATAGTATAAGAATATGTATGTACCATATAGTATAAGAATATGTATGTACCATATAGTATAAGAATATGTATGTACCATATAGTATAAGAATATGTATGTACCATATAGTATAAGAATATGTATGTACCATATAGTATAAGAATACATTTTTACGTCTGTATGTCGGCCTATAAATGTATATATGTGAGTATGTGTACGTCTGTATGTCGGCCTATAAATGTATATATGTGAGTATGTGTACGTCTGTATGTCGGCCTATAAATGTATATATGTGAGTATGTGTACGTCTGTATGTCGGCCTATAAATGTATATATGTGAGTATGTGTACGTCTGTATGTCGGCCTATAAATGTATATATGTGAGTATGTGTACGTCTGTATGTCGGGCCTATAAATGTATATATGTGAGTATGTGTACGCTTAGGGTATGGTTCAACCTTATTATGCATGACTTCCACTGTTTACGTGACCAGGGGTTTTACTGTAATGAAAGAATGAGAGAGAGAGACAAAGAGAGAGAGAGAGAGAGAGGGAGCGAGAAAGAGAGAGGGGGAGGGGGAGCATATACTGTATGTGTCTCTGAGTGTGTTTGCTTGTTAGTGTTGTTGGGTTTGTTCAGTGCTGTATTGTATTGGTTCAGACCCCCCTCTCTCCCTCTCCCTCTCTCTCTCTCTCTCTCTCTCTCTCTCTCTCTCTCTCTCTCTCTCTCTCTCTCTCTCTCTCTCTCTCTCTCTCTTTCTTTCTCTCTCTTTCTTTCTCTCTCTCTTTCTCTCTCTCTCTCTCTCTCTCTCTTTCTCTCTTTCTTTCTCTCTCTCTCTCTCTCTCTCTTTCTTTCTTTCTTTCTTTCTTTCTTTCTTTCGCTCTCTCTCTCTCTCTCTCTCTCTCTCTCTCTCTCTCTCTCTCTCTCTCTCTCTCTCTCTCTTCAATTTTACAGTACACACAAGGGTAATTCTTTTTATCTATTCCTATCTAGTTATGTACACTTATCTATTTGTTTATCTGTTTATGTATATCTACAGTATGTATGTATCTATTTGTATCTGTCTGTGTATCATATCCCACCTCATCAACTAATGTATTCGTACTTGCATTAAGCCTACCTACTTACCTACCAACCAAGTGAACCACCAACTAGACTACTAACCAACTGAACAACTAACCAACCAACCTAGTTATCAACTTGCCTACCAACCATCCCTTCTACCTTTAATAATTACCTCGCTCTCCTACGCTACCTACTCCCTTCCTTATCGATCTACATCCGTACATCCTTACCTATCTACCTACCTACCTACCTACCTACCTACCTACCTACCTACCTACCTACCTACCTATCTAGGCTATATGTTTACCTGCTTATCATCCTACCTGGCCACCTTACCTGATTATCTTCCTGCCTATTAATTTACCAACCTACCTACATGTTTACTGGTTTATCTACTCACCAACCAACCTATCAATCTACTTACCCGCAACCCAAGCTAACAACTTACTTGTCTACTAAACCAACCAATCAGTCATCCATCCAACTAACTAACCAAACAACCAAGCTACTAACAAACATCTACCAACCACCCAGCCAACCTACGTACCTGCCAATTAACTAACCAACCAAGGTACAATCTGGGGTATTAAGTGTTATCATAGATTCCAGTTGTTTTCGCACAACATTTGTTATTGGTATCTTTTTAGTTACTGGGAAAAGTGTTTATCCCTCAGAGTATTAGTCAGTGTCCGAATCTTTGTGAAATATATGACAACACTTATTAACCTCGACTGTACTCTCTACCTACTTATAATAAGTGTGTAGGTTCATTAGGGCACCTAGGGTACTCACCTCTATCGATCTACCGTTGTCTTACCTACACATCTCGACAACAAACAATATCGTCTCCCCTGCGTTTTAGAATCATAATAATAATGGAGAAAGGAAACACATATTCATCGAAATATGTGCACTTAATGGCGTCCTTCATTCGCGTAGAATATATGTAAAGTTGTTTATATACGTCAACACGTTGATAATTCGTATTTTTATTTTTTTATCATTAGACAGTATTATTTAGCTTACAATGTACCTCTATGACTCAAATGTTGCATATGACAATACGATAACATAGGAGTCTTAAGTTGCATAAAATCACCTAATGTTAGCCAGAATTTAAGGTTAAAAGGTTGTCATCATACTGAAAGGGTCAAGTGAAGTTAATTAAAGATTGATTTAGTGTTACTCTTCGGAATTAAGTTTGATAGAAAGTTGGTTCCGGATATGAATATTTTATAAAAACTTTACTTCCTCATGGAGGAGTGATGTTAAGTGATAAACGTTAACATATGTCCTACTACCACAGGGAAAAAATATGAAGAGCTGCCACAGTTCAGGCAACTTCAACTGAACTTTTACTATAGAACTATCTGCACCAATGCAAGAAATGTAACATCACTTCTCTATTGTTCCTACCTACCTGCATATTTACCGACTTATCTACATATACTTACATAATTACATACCATATGTAATTACATACATACATACATACATACATACATACATACATACATTTAAGCTTCCACCTACACCTTCGTAGTTAATTCCGTCCTAATCTTCTCTTGCTCACCTTCATGTACCGTATGTGGTTCTTGAATTCTGTTGGCTACCAACCTACATACATATCTACATACCTACCTTTTATCCACCCATCCATCTACTATCTCTCTGTCAAACTACCTATCTCCCTACCTACCTACCAAAAAACACTCCTCCATATCCATATACCTACTTGCTTAAATATCTAAGTACCAACATACCTACTAACTCACCTACCTACCTACCTATTTTTGGGGGAGGGGTGGGGGGGAAGTAAAGTCAGAAATAATTAAGGAATTGAGGAAAGTAAATGTTTGCGGTCATACCACTTTGCTACCCACCTACTCTATTGTCCACTCATCCATTGATATACCTGCCCACCATACCTTCCCTCCCTACCTTCCTAGCCACCCAAGGGCATACTGGACACCAGAGGATATACATGATAAATGAGTATGGGAGGAAGCAAGCATAGGAAGAGAGAATATTGCACAGAGGTCACGGGATGTAACTCCTTTGGTGTTCACACTATCTGGAGGAACCGGACCTTCAGCTATAGTGCTGGCAGAAAAGTGAAGTGGTCGACTGGATTAGGTGAATGCTCTCCCTTTATCTTCTCAGTTCTGCATTCTTGTGCCTGAGGGGAACTACACTGTATAATGTGTGTGTGAAATATAAAACATTCTTGTGCCTGAGGGGAACTACACTGTATAATGTGTGTGTGAAATATAAAACATTCTTGTGCCTGAGGGGAACTACACTGTATAATGTGTGTGTGTGAAATATAAAACATTCTTGTGCCTGAGGGGAACTACACTGTATAATGTGTGTGTGAAATATAAAACATTCTTGTGCCTGAGGGGAACTACACTGTATAATGTGTGTGTGAAATATAAAACATTCTTGTGCCAGAGGGGAACTACACTGTATAATGTGTGTGTGAAATATAAAAACATCTTGTGCCTGAGGGGAACTACACTGTATAATGTGTGTGTGAAATATAAAACATTCTTGTGCCTGAGGGGAACTACACTGTATAATGTGTGTGTGAAATATAAAACATTCTTGTGCCAGAGGGGAACTACACTGTATAATGTGTGTGTGAAATATAAAACATTCTTGTGCCTGAGGGGAACTACACTGTATAATGTGTGTGTGAAATATAAAACATTCTTGTGCCAGAGGGGAACTACACTGTATAATGTGTGTGTGAAATATAAAACATTCTTGTGCCTGAGGGGAACTACACTGTATAATGTGTGTGTGAAATATAAAACATTCTTGTGCCTGAGGGGAACTACACTGTATAATGTGTGTGTGAAATATAAAACATAGACTGTACCGTAATAAATATAAAACATAGACTGTACCGTAATAAATATAAAACATAGACTGTACCGTAATAATATAAAACATAGACTGTACCGTAATAATATAAAACAGACTGTACCGTAATAAATATAAAACATAGACTGTACCGTAATAATATAAAACATAGACTGTACCGTAATAAATATAAAACATAGACTGTACCGTAATAATATAAAACAGACTGTACCATAATAATATAAAACATAGACTGTACCGTAATAATATAAAACATAGACTGTACCGTAATAAATATAAAACATAGACTGTACCGTAATAATATAAAACATAGACTGTACCGTAATAATATAAAACAGACTGTACCGTAATAATATAAAACATAGACTGTACCGTAATAATATAAAACATAGACTGTACCGTAATAAAAGTGGCTCATATAATTAGTGTGTAAAATTCGTTATTCATATTGAGGCTTTTTGAACACATGATCAATAAATATTAAAATATGTTATGTAATGAATGTCAGATTATTGAATCTGTCTAAAATGTGGACTTTAGTACGAGACGGTGTGTTCTGTTATGTAAAGACAACTTTAAGAGTATACGTCATCCCCGTTAAAGAGGACAATGATGAGGGATGTGGACTATATAAAGGTCATGTTAAAGAGACACACTGACAAATGGCTTAGGTCATATGTTAGGTGTTCAATAAGATGCCGTTACATGAAAATTGTGTATTATGTTAATAAAATATTATTATTGTAATATATTAACACTATGATATGTAGGATAAAGCTACCTAACGGCTTGGTCCTCACTACCAGCCAGCCAACCGACCTATATGTCTATAGGATAGTTTTGGTTAAACAAAATTAGCTCGGTGAATTTTTCCCTTGCTCGTTTTTGGCTAGATAATTCTATATCATGCTGATTGTGTATGATACTGTGTAATCTAACTAGTGTGTCTGTTTTTGCAACCGATAGATGTTATTCGGACACTGTACCATCAGCAAATCAAGTCAAAGTAGTTATCAAGGCCATACTTAAGACCAACAGCAAATTCTCCATGGTTAACAAGCTGCAAAAAACGCGAATAAGAATATATATATATATATATATCCTCACCTACTTACCTTCCCATCCACATATCTACCCATCAATTAACCTACCGTACCATTTCTTACCTGCCATTTCTCCATACCTACCTACCCTAGGCTACCTACAATCTTACATACCCTAGGCTACCTACAATCCTACCTACCCTAGGCTACCTACAATCTTACATACCCTAGGCTACCTACAATCCTACCTACCCTAGGCTACCTACAATCCTACCTACCCTAGGCTACCTACAATCCTACCTACCCTAGGCTACCTACAATCTTACATACCCTAGGCTACCTACAATCCTACCTACCCTAGGCTACCTACAATCCTACCTACCCTAGGCTACCTACAATCCTACCTACCCTAGGCTACCTACAATCCTACCTACCCTAGGCTACCTACAATCCTACCTACCCTAGGCTACCTACAATCTTACATACCCTAGGCTACCTACAATCCTACCTACCCTAGGTTACCTACAATCTTACATACCAATCACCTTAGGCTAGCTACCTACCTGCCACTCCCTGTCTGTCATTCCAACTACTTGTTAGGTTGACCGATTCCTACCTTCCTGTCTCATCTCCTGCATTCACAATATCCTGCAGGGAGGTCTGGCTCACAAATTTAGGAGTGTAGATATTGGAACTGAGGTAGACATACATATATATAAATATTCCCATATAGTCATACAGTTTTACAGTACCAGTATAATAAAAACAGGCTCTTACTTTGATTGAAACAATAAGAAATTGAAGCTGAGATAGATATGCATATTTAGATATCTATTTATTTACTGTGTTTTAATTTAACTGCAATACATTATGCAATGTACTTTCAATCCCAAAACTTTACTGTTTATTGCCTTGGTAGTTATAATGTAAAGCAACACACGATGGTATATGAAAAAACATGGATATATAATATATATACCGGTACCTGTATATGTGAATGAGGTCCCCATTGTTTCTCAAATGTTGTTTCATGCTGGAACTAACTAAAAGGTAAAAATAGGCTTTGAAGCGAGTGTGCAGTCGCGGTCACTATTTCAGGTACTTTGTGAGCGAGGCTTTGAGGTACATATAATAAGGTAATAATATTCAATAGAAGATTTGGTTCAGCCTGAGATGTTATAGATACCATTAATGACCAAGAATATACCTTTTATAACATTAGTAAAGAGCAATGGAGTCCTTGCTCCTGGGATAATCATGTTGGCAGAGTGCTGGAAACAATGGAGTCCTTGCTCCTGGGATAATCATGTTGGCAGAGTGCTGGAAACAATGGAGTCCTTGCTCCTGGGATAATCATGTTGGCAGAGTGCTGGAAACAA
>CM064504.1:44286520-44319020 GCA_032716605.1 Paralithodes platypus | reverse complement strand
CCTTGACCAACTGTACCATCATAATGCTATATAATTATTCTCCCACAACTCTCGCACATCATTCTTCCTTAGAGTACCCATGTGCAGGTTCCTAATGAATTATACTGAACTGAACTGCATAACTGAGACACAGATAGTTGTTTTGCTTAAGTGATTGTTGGCCCAGTTAGACTGGATCAGATTGTTGCCTCGTGTACATAACAGTGTACCGGTACCACGAATATGTGTACACGAATTTACACCAGTGCTATAAGGTTGGAGCGACATGAGGGGTTAGATGCAACAAAACACACACACTAGTGCTTCAAGAGTTATCCCCAACACTAAATAAATACAGTAGGATATAATGTAGTTACCCATTTGATAACATGTTTAGTGTGCATGTGTCCAGTGTCTAACGCCATCTGTTGACCTGCAATAAATACAGTAGGATATAATGTAGTTACCCATTTGATAACATGTTTAGTGTGCATGTGTCCAGTGTCTAACGCCATCTGTTGACCTGCAATAAATACAGTAGGATATAATGTAGTTACCCATTTGATAACATGTTTAGTGTGCATGTGTCCAGTGTCTAACGCCATCTGTTGACCTGCAATAAGCCTCATGGTTTTCCAATATACTGGATCATATAAGAAATATATATATCCTAATGCCCCACTCCTGTTTTCTGGTTCTTGTACTCTGTATGTACTTCATCCCATTGAGGTTTGCATTGGATCCTAAATTAGTGTGTATCGATGCATCTGATTGGTTGGGAGAATAATTGTGTCGAATTAATACAGATATGTTCTGTATTTCTTGTTTATCCGTTATAGGTTGTTATTACAATATTTCTTGTTTATCCGTTATAGGTTGTTATTACAATATTTCTTGTTTATCCGTTATAGGTTGTTATTACAATATATAACAACAAGTATAATAGTGAATATTATCCTAACCCAAAGGCATTTAAATGTAATATATTATTAAGGTACGTATCATGAAATGAACAATAGATCCACACACTGTCATAAAGTTCCGGGATTGAGACACAAGCTCGCTTGAAGCATGCCCAAGCATTTTAGTCAATCCCAGCGATGTAAAAATCTGTCACCTTTGACACAGTGTTTCCCCTCATTGAGCTACACAACATCACTTTGACACAGTGTTCCCCTCATTGAGCTACACAACATCACTTTGACACAGTGTTTCCCCTCATTGAGCTACACAACATCACTTTGACACAGTGTTTCCCCTCATTGAGCTACACAACATCACTTTGACACAGTGTTTCCCCTCATTGAGCTACACAACATCACTTTGACACAGTGTTTCCCCTCATTGAGCTACACAACATCACTTTGACACAGTGTTTCCCCTCATTGAGCTACACAACATCACTGACACAGTGTTCCCCTCATTGAGCTACACAACATCACTTTGACACAGTGTTTCCCCTCATTGAGCTACACAACATCACTTTGACACAGTGTTTCCCCTCATTGAGCTACACAACATCACTTTGACACAGTGTTTCCCTCATTGAGCTACACAACATCACTTTGACACAGTGTTTCCCTCATTGAGCTACACAACATCACTTTGACACAGTGTTTCCCTCATTGAGCTACACAACATCACTTTGACACAGTGTTTCCCCTCATTGAGCTACACAACATCACTTTAACACAGTGTTTCCCTCATTGAGCTACACAACATCACTTTAACTTTATGTTCATGTATTACATTTTACCATAGCAATAATAATTAGTATTATTCATTTACGCTGCCCTTACCATAAGTACGGTTAAACTTCCTGAAACCAAAATCACTTCTGAAAAAAGAGATATAGTATTTTGTTCTACATAATGAACATTTTATCTTCCCATTTATTTATTGACATATTTAGTTAATGTAATTTGGTGCTGATTATATACTAGGCAACTGTAGGAAGAGATAATATGTTTATCAACATTTTGATAAATTAACAAATATCAGAAAAGATTATCCATTTACTTTGTTTACAATAATCTTGCCTATGGTACAGGTTGCAGTATATTACTTAAATGAGTGAATTGTGATATAAATATTAGTTAGCTATGTTTTTAAGTCTAACAATATACTGTATATTAATGCTAATACCTTCAAACTTCCTACATCCAACTTGCAATTTGTTCAAATGTAATACTTTCTTTTTCTATTTGAACGATATTTATATGTGATTGTATTATATAGTTAGCTAAGTGACATACAATACCGGTAGTTCACTTCAGCTTTTCATTTGATATAACAACACATCTCTTTGTGATATTAACACATCCTTTAAGTCCTTTATGATATGTTTATACCAGTAGTCAAAGAAGATTAAGCCATGCCGAACGACTCTATGCTGCAGGTGACCGATTGTTGGTGGACTATCCTGAGGTTCCATCACCAATAGTTTTGTTAACTTTGATATATTATTTCTGTATTCACTTTATGTCTACGTTAATATGGTTTTAGAGGGAGTTGTGCTAATGTCTCAGGGTTCTAATATCTTATTTTACTCGCAACACTTAATCTATATAATATTTTCGATTGGCTGTGTGTGTGTCTGTTCTTAATAGACGGCCGCAGTTTTGGACCTGGGGAGCTGAAACTTTGCATGTGGGTGTCAATTGACCTGGGTCAGGTCATAGAGGGGGCGAGGCCACGATCGGAGGTCGTTTCGAGGCCGAAATTGAAAAAAAAAAAAAAAAAAATGGCCGTTTGGGGCAGAAGGAGGCCTCCGATCGAAAAGGTGTATGGAACGAAAGTTGTTCGCAGCCCCCCAAAAATTAGGTCAGATCCAAAATCGGAGGTCATTTAGTGGCCGAAATCGAGGTCGCCGTTTAATGAGGCACAGGGAGGTCGAGGCCGGTGATTATGGTAGTAGTAGTATTGTGATGATTGTGGTAGTAGTGATTGATGATGGTGATTATGGTAGTAGAATTTAAACCCGGGCAACGCCGGGTACCCCTGCTAGTAATATATATAAAGAAAGTATCTTACATAACCCGAGATATTTCAGTCTGCCAACCAATTAGCTGTGTTGGCACAAAATACGTACGGCTCAAATGGCAAAGTTGAACGATACTTTAATATGCCTGTTGTTTCCATCTCTTATACCACAGGTCGTCCGTGTCTGTCAACTCCATTATTCTGTCCTTGTGAGCCACCTACCTGTCTTCATTACTCGCACCCAGTCACCATCAACCGCCTTCCTCCATACCACTCTTTAGTTTGTTCTTATTGTCCACTCCTCTCTTCTTTGCTCACTACTTTCCTCTCCTTTCATAGCACAATACCTCCCTTTACTCTCTTCTTTCTGTCTTCTTGTCCAATTATCTTGTCTTTCTATTCATTTGTTTTTCTTTGTTGGTAGCAGTGTCATTATAATATGTTCCGTGATCCAGGTGTCTATATAACTCGCCCTCATTCCTTCAGGTCATCCTTCACTGTCAACATCTCGCTCCTTCCTCACTATCACTGTCTGTCCTTGTGTTGTGTGGACCCCTTTCTTTTTCCATTTATTTCTTCTTATATATTCGTGTTCATTACTTTTCCTTTGTTTTCTTATCCATTCCTTTCTTTTTATGTCTGGGTTCATTCGTTTTTTATTTGTCTTCATATCCATTCCTTTTTTTCTTATGTATTTGTGTTCATTATTTTGTCCTTTTTCTTATGTATTCCTTTTGTTATGTCTGTGTTCATTACTTTTGTTATGTCTGTGTTCATTACTTTTGTTATGTCTGTGTTCATTACTTTTGTTATGTCTGTGTTCATTACTTTTGTTATGTCTGTGTTCATTACTTTTGTTATGTCTGTGTTCATTACTTTTGTTATGTCTGTGTTCATTACTTTTGTTATGTCTGTGTTCATTACTTTTGTTATGTCTGTGTTCATTACTTTTGTTATGTCTGTGTTCATTACTTTGTCACTTGTCTTTAATCTATTCCTTTCTTCCTATGTATTCGTGTTCCTTAATTTTCCTTTGTTTTCTTATCCATTCCTTTTTCTTATGTCTTTGTGTTCATTACTTTTTGTTTTGCCATTACTTTCTTCCTCAAGTGTTGGTGTTAATTTTAGTGTTGGTGTCCTTTAGTATTTCCCTTTCCCTTCTGACTACCTGGGTTTCTTCTGGTAGTGTCGTATATTCTATCTTGTGAACCACCTGTCTTCATTAGCTTCAGTTAGGGAGTCCATCCGTCATCCTCCACATCGCTCTATCACTCGGCCTTCTCGTCTTAATATATCAATTGCTTCTTTCTCCTTTTTTTACGGTGTTCCCATTCTTGGTCATCATCAGTCATTCCGTTTACTGCCCATCAATGTGTTTAACAATAGATTTAGATAGCGACATACAGTACCTCCAAAGGGATCTAGATACCTTACACGAATGGTCAGTAAATTGGCAGATGAATTTATTTTAACATTGACAAATGCAAGGTATTAAAGATAAGGAAGATGAATACATCTGCAAAATATAAACTAGTTGATATGGAATTAGAAAACTCAGACTGTGAGAAAGCTCTAGATGTGTTTGTTAGCAATGATTTGAAACCTAGAAAACTGTATAAGCATTCGTAACAAGGCAAACAGGATTCTCGGGTTCATCTCTAGGAGTGCGAGTAACAGAAGTTACAGAACTGCTGATGTTATCTTAAAACTTGACATGTCATTAGTGAGACCACATATGGATTATGCTGTTCAATGTTGGTGTCCTTATTACAGAATGGACATCGATTCCTTGGAGAGAGTACAACGTAGAATGACAAAAATGATCCATTATATTAGAAATCTTCCATATGAAGAAAGGTTGAAGAAATTAGGCTTACATTCGTTAGAGAGACGCAGAGTTAGAGGGGATATGATAGAGATGTTCAAGTTGGTTAGTAGGATTAATAAAGGGGACATGAAAGATGTACTAAAGCTCAGTGATAGCGAAAGGACTCGAACAAATGGTTTCAAATTAGATAAATTTAGTTTCAGAAAAGATATAGGCAAATATTGGTTTGGTAACGGAGTTGTAGATAGGTGGAATAGGCTACCAAGTGCTATAGTGGGATCAAGAACGATAGAGAGCTTTAAGAAAAAATTATATAGGCATATGGACGAGAAGGGTTGAGTGTGAGGGGGATCTGCCGGATATGGGCCAATCGGCGCTCTGCAGACCTTCGTTTTTTTTGTTTTTTTTTTTACCTCTGACCGGTTTGGTGAGGTCGGTCCTCATGGTATTAGTGAGCTGGGCCTATAATTAGGCCTTGTAATTTTTGTTTTCTTTTCTATGTGAGTGAGGGAGGCATAAGGCAAAACTGCCTGTAGCGAGTGCCTCCCCCAGAGTTGGGGTTGGGTGTGAGAGGGATCTACCTTGTCTGGGCCAATCGGCTTTCTACAGACTCTCATTTTCTTATGTTGTTATGTTTTCCCTGTTATTTTATTGTGGTAATGTACGATCACCCTTTCTTTTGTGTTGTCGTTATTGTCCTCACTTGGGCCTTTACTTTATCCGTACTTCTTCTTGTCAGTATTACATCAGCATCGTTAATCATTATTATTCAATATCTCTTTCTGCGAGCTCCATCATATTGTCCTTGTAATTCCCCCACCCTCTCTCTCTCACTCTCACACTATCTCTCTCTCTCTCTCTCTCTCTCTCTCTCTCACTCACTCACTCACTCACACTCTCTCTCTCTCTCACTCACTCACTCACACTCTCTCTCTCTCTCTCATTTCCGCAATCTCTGTTTTCCTCATTTGTATATAGATTTCGTTTCTTACTTTAATGTTTTATTTTTTGTCTTACACATCACTCGTTCTTGATATTGTCTTCCTTTGTATTTATATAACTCCGTCTCCACTTTTTCGCATATTATTTTTTCTCGTGGTCTCTGTTTCTCCTTTGAGTTCCTTCACGTCTTTCGCCAAAGTCAGTTCATCAGTCTTTGTTTGGCATTGCTTTCATTTTTAATATCGCAATTTCGTTATTTTCGTTAATTGTTTTTATTCAGTGTACTCAGTCACCCATTCACTTCCTACACCACTCATGCACTCATTACACTCTTACTCACTTTACTTTATTACTCAGCCATTCTACTCCCTCCCCTACTCACTGACTCACTCACATGTATGGTCTTCCAGTTAGCCTACTCCCTGACTGACTCACACACTCCTACATGCGAGTTTTCGGGTAAATGTAAGTTTATGGGTTAACGTGTGTATTCCCCGGAAGAGGTTAAGGGGGCTTCTCTCAAGTGTGTGTGTGTGTGTGTGTGTGTGTGTGTGTGTGTGTGTGTGTGTGTGTGTGTGTGTGGAATAGAGAGGGTAACTGGGTAGGTTTGTACATACTGTAAGTAGTGAGGGAGGGAGTTTGTAGATAGAGAAGGAGATTGGTGGGAAAGGAGTGAGGGAGAGAAGGTAGTAGGTTAGTAGGTAGGTAGATAGGTTAATTATAGGTAGATTGTTTGGGAAAGAGAGAGATAAGTAAGTAAACTAGCAACCAAGGTGTGATGTATATACAGTATGTAGAGGTAGTTTGCATATTCACACACTCACTGACTTCCTAACTTTCTAACTGACCCACTTTCCCGCTGTCAGTTTACGGGTGTGGCTTAAGGGGGTAGTGGTTAGTTTTTGGTCTAGTTTTTTATTTATATATACTGTATATATATATTTTATAGTAACCTCACTAGACCTCCCTCAAGCTTAAAGAACATCCCCTAGACCCTCATTCAAGCATAAAAGAACACCCCCTAGAGTCCTAGACCCTCATTCAAGATATATGTGTACATTTTTCGGTAGAAAAATGTGGCTTGTTCCTACTGAATTACAGGTTCGCCATCGCTCGCCAGAAAAATCGACACCTAAATGGCACGAAAGGCCTATATATTGACAACGATTTTGTTTTTTTGTTTTTTTTAAGAGACAATGAACGGAGGAAGGAAAAACACAGATAAAACAAAAAGGTCCATGTGCCTAAAGGCATCCTCCATTCATAAAATGTTTGTAACAACTGGATTTAAACTGTTGTAGATTGTAAGTTTGTGGAAAACAACTCGAGGGAAGTGAATTCCAAAGAGTAGTAGTTCTAGGGATAAATGAATTTTGATAAGCAGAAGTTCTGCATTGTGGAGGAGAAAGTGTAAATTCATGGGCGCTCTCAGCTGCCCTAGTTCTACGGGGCAAGATGTGGAGAGGCGGCACAATTGAAGCAAGTTCTTCGGAACAATTGCTGTGAAAATATCTGTAGAATAATGCAAGGGATGCAACGTTTCTTCGTATGGATAATGTAGGAAGGTCCTGTGTGATTGCAGGGTTATTGATTAATCTAATAGCTTTATTTTGAATTTTGTCCAACTGCCTCAATGCAACCACTCCACTTCCACTCCACAGAGGTGAACAGTAATCCATCTGAGAACGCACATGACTTTTATATATTACGGCCAACTGCTCGCCAGTGAAGAATTCTCGAACTCTGTACAGGAGTCCCAGTTTTTTAGAGGCATTCTTAGCAATGCTTCTAACATAATGTGTCCAGCTCAAGTTAGTAGTTAATGTTACACCGAGAATGTCAATACTAGGGGAAGTGGGAATATTTACATCATTAACAAATATATGGGAGTCAGTGAGATTCTGTCGGTTAGAAAATTGAATGTACTTGGTTTTCTGTGCATTAAAGGAAACTAGATTCTCTTGTCCCCATTCATTAATTCTAGAAAGGTCCTGGTTCAGAGAAATTGCAGTGTTTATTTTTGAATTTATAAGATCGGGTTGGGTGAAAGAATTGGTAAATGTGAAGGAACTGTGGAGTGTTGAATCATCTGCGTAGGAATGTATTGGATTATGAGTGGTAGATATGAGATCATTGATATGAATGAGGAACAGAGTTGGGGCCAAAACTGATCCCTGGGGAACACCAGCATTTATTGAGTGAAATTGAGAATAAAGGCCATCTACCATTACACGTATTTTTCTGTTATGAAGATAAGAAGAAATTAGTGGAACTAATGATGCAAGGCCGTAGTGTGACATCTTCGACAATAAGGATTGATGCCAGACTCTATCAAATGCCTTTGATATATCCAGTGCTATTGTATGTGTTTCACCATGTTGGTCTGTAGCTTGGTTGATTTGATGCGTAAGAAGGCAAAGCATGTCTGCAGTTGATCGACATCGTCTAAAACCATATTGCCTATCACTGATTAATTTATTATTCTCCAGATTCTTAATTATGTGATTATTTAATCTAATTTCAAAGACTTTACCAAGAGTGGAAGTTAAAGCTATTGGTCTGTAGTTTGATGGATCTGAAGAGGCACCTTTTTTAGGAACTGGATGGATGTTTGCTTCTTGCCAGGATACTGGGAAGCATGAGGTATGAGTACACAGACGAAACAAATTTGCCAATACAGGAGCGAGCACCAAGGAGCAATTTTTAAGTACTATTGGCGGAATTTCATCTGGACCAGGAGCCTTATCTAGTGAGAGATTCTGCAAAATAGTTTTGACATGTCTGGTGTGGATCTTAAGTGAGGGAATTTCAGGCGAATTAAAATTAAGTGCAGGGACATCTTGATTTATTTCATCTAAGGTTGAGTTGGTGGAAAAAATATCCGCAAGAAGGTTAGCTTTACCTCGTGGATCACTTACAAGATTGCCAGTCGGAGATTTTAATGGTGGAATGGATGAAGCAGTAGTGAAGTTGGATTTGAATGAGTTAAGAGTAGACCAAAATATTTTGTTATCATTTGGATTATTTAGAAGTTTATTTGCCTGCTTGTGGAGAAAGTTTGATTTAGTTAGATTTAATACAACTTTGGCATGATTTCTGATGTTTCTAAAGTAATTAAAGGCTTCATGTGTTTTTGATCTTGTGTATGCATTGTAGGCTATTGCTTTTTGTTTAGTTACTCTAGCACAATTATGGTCGAACCATTTAGGTGAATTAGATCTTTTACTGTACTTTTGATGAGGAATAAAAGTTTCCATTCCAATTTTTATAAAATCTTGTATGTGGCTCAAGGTGGAGTGTGCATCATTAGAAAAGAAAGAGGTCCAGGGAATATCAATAAAGAAATTGGGCGAAAGGTCTTAAAATAGCCAAACTAATGGAACGAACGTCTAAAAATGTCAAAGCTAGTGAGATTAAACATGTGGGAGAAAACGCAGCTAGCTCCCCCTTAACGTGTGTGTTCCTCCATAAAACGCAGCTAGCTCCCCCTTAACGTGTGTGTTCCTCCATAAGACGCAGCTAGCTCCCCCTTAACGTGTGTGTTCCTCCATAAGACGGAGCTAACTCCCGCTTAACATGTGTGTTCCTCCATAAAACGCAGCTAGCTCCCCCTTAACGTGTGTGTTCCTCCATAAGACGCAGCTAGCTCCCCCTTAACGTGTGTGTTCCTCCATAAAACGCAGCTAGCTCCCCCTTAACGTGTGTGTTCCTCCATAAGACGCAGCTAGCTCCCCCTTAACGTGTGTGTTCCTCCATAAGACGCAGCTAGCTCCCCCTTAACGTGTGTGTTCCTCCATAAGACGCAGCTAGCTCCCCCTTAACGTGTGTGTTCCTCCATAAGACGCAGCTAGATCCCCCTTAACGTGTGTGTTCCTCCATAAGATGCAGCTAGCTCCCCCTTAACGTGTGTGTTCCTCCATAAGAGTTGAAGGGGGTTGCTCAACAGTGGTATTGTGTTGGGGGGGGGGGGGGGGGAGTGGGATTTAAGTGGCTAGGTTGGTTGGTTGGTCTGCAGGATTGAGGGATAGAGGGAAAGATGTTGGTTGGTAGGTTGGTATGGTTGAGGGGACAGAGGGAAAGATGTTGGTAGGTTGATTGGTTGGTTGGTTGGTAGGTTGGTAGGATTGAGGGGATAGAGGGAAAGATGTTGGTTGGTTGGTAGGATTGAGGGAGATAGATTGTTGGTTGGTATGTTGATTAGTCTGTCTAGGATTGAGGAGATAGAGGGAAAGTTGTTGGTTGGTTGGTAGACAGGAAGGGTAATTTGGTTACTTGATTAGTAGTTCTGTATGGATTGAGGGTATTGGTTGGCTAGCAATGTCGGTTGGCAGCTTGTTTGTATTGTCCCCTTCCAATGTACTCACTCACTCGGAAAACTTACGGGTCCATGGGTTAATTTGTGTATTCCACCAAACCCGATTAAAGGTGCTTCTCAAGAGGGTTATCGGTGAATGTTAGTCGATGAGGTCGATATAGGTGGAAGGTAGGTTGGGTGGTAGGGAGGGAGGGGGAGTAGGAGGCTGGTGGGTTGCTTGGCAGGGATGGATTGAAGTACCGGTAAGTTAATTGGTTGGCACGTTGGGAATACGGTAAGTTAAATAACTTGGAATGGTTGGTTGGTTATTTGGTTGGAAATTAATTAGGGGTAGAGAGTATATTGGTTGTTAAGTTGGTAGTTTATGTATCCCCGTATAATATAGTGACTCAGCCACTGAATGACTCCGTGACTGACTCTCCCCACCACCGATACCGTGATAATTTACAGATATGGGTTAACGTGTGTGTTCCCTCGGGAGAGTTGAAGGGTGCTTTACAGGAGTGTTATTGTGTCCGAGGGAACAGTAGAGGTCGAGTGGCTAGCTGCAGGAAGGGAAGTAGGTCGTTGGGTGGTCCATAGTAGGTTGGTTTCTTAGGTAAGTAGGTTGGTTGGTAGGTAGGTAGTTTGTTTTAGGTAAATAGTTTGTTTTAGGTTGGTAGGTAGGTAAGTAGTTTTGTTTCTTAGGTAGATAGATTTAATGGTAGGTTAGGTATTAGAAGAGGGATGATTTGTATTGGTTATCGTCATACTCTTATCTCTCTCCTCTTTCTCCTTGATCTCTATCGCTCATCTCTCTCTCGTCTCTCTCTCTCTGATCTCTTCTCTCTCTCTCATCTTCTCGATCTCTATTTCTCTCTCTCTCTGTCTCATTCTCTCATCTCTCTCCGTTCATCCCTCTATTTCTCTCTCTCTCTCCTCTCTATTTCTCTCTCTCTTCTCTCTCTCTCTCTTTCTCTCCTCTCTCTCTTCCTCTTTTCTCGCTCTCTATCTCCTTCTCTTCTCTCTCTCTATCTCTATCTCTCCTCCTCCTCTCTCGTCCTCTCTCTCTCTCTCGCTCTCTCTCTCTTCCTCTCTCTCTATCTATCTCTCTCTCTCTATCTCTCTCTCTCTCATCACTTCTCTCTTCTCCTTTCCTCTCTCTCTCTCTCTCTCTACTCTTCTCTCTCTCTTCTCTCTCTCGTCTCTCTCTCTCTCTCTATCTCTACTCTCTCTCTCTCTCTATCTCCTCTCTCTCATCCTCTCCTCCTCGTCTTCTCTACTCTCTATCTCTCCTCTCTCTCTCTCTCTCTCTCTCTCTCTCTCTCTCTCTCTCTCTCTCTCACAATTTACGGGTATGGGGTAACGTGTGTGTTCCCCAAAAGTAGGTTAAGGGTGCTTCTCAACAGTGTTATTGTGTGAGTATGGACCCCTGGAACTGTACAGGCTACTGAGAGGGGTAGGATGGTGGGTAGAGAAGGAGGTAAGTAGTATGGAAGTTGGTGGGTATAGAAGAAGGTAGAAAGGCTGGTAAAAAGGTTTGTAGGTAAGTAGGATGGTTGGTTGGTCGGTAGGGAGGTAAGTTGATTGGTAGGTAAAACTGGAAGGAGGGTGTTCGGTTGGCTTGGTTGGTACCGAGGGCTGGTTGGTCACTAGGGTAAGTAAGGTAGGTAGGGTAGTAAGTAGGTCAGTTGGTAGGTAGCTTAGTTTGTCATCCTCTACCAATAAACGTACTCACTAATTCGCACTCATGCACTTGACTAACTCGCCCTCTGACTCACCCTCTGACCCCTCCCCTGTGAGTTGGCGAGTATGGGCTAACTTGGGTTTTCCACCAGTTAAAGTTAAGGGAGCTTCTCAGTAGTCTTATGGTGTGTGTGAGGGTTTTTGTGTGTGTGTGTGGGGGGGGGGGGGGGGGTGTACGTAGGTTGGGTATGGTTGGTTGGTTGGTAGGAAGTGAAATGGTTGGTCGGTATAAGTAGAAAGAGGAGAAAGGTAGTGGTTGGTTTATTGGTTGGTTGGTTGCCAGGGAGGGAGATAAATGCATTAGCGATCCTATAGTATACTGTACTGTAAGATCTAGAGTATGAAGGTCGGTCTTTAGTGAGACAGATCCTATATTATACTGTACTGTAAGATCTAGAGTATGAAGGTCGGTCTTTAGTGAGACAGATCCTATATTATACTGTACTGTAAGATCTAGAGTATGAAGGTCGGTCTTTAGTGAGACAGATCCTATATTATACTGTACTGTAAGATCTAGAGTATGAAGGTCAGTCTTTAGTGAGACAGATCCTATATTATACTGTACTGTAAGATCTAGAGTATGAAGGTCGGTCTTTAGTGAGACAGATCCTATATTATACTGTACTGTAAGATCTAGAGTATGAAGGTCGGTCTTTAGTGAGGACAGATCCTATATTATACTGTACTGTAAGATCTAGAGTATGAAGGTCGGTCTTTAGTGAGACAGATCCTATATTATACTGTACTGTAAGATCTAGAGTATGAAGGTCGGTCTTTAGTGAGACAGATCCTATATTATACTGTACTGTAAGATCTAGAGTATGAAGGTCGGTCTTTAGTGAGACAGATCCTATATTATACTGTACTGTAAGATCTAGAGTATGAAGGTCGGTCTTTAGTGAGACAGATCCTATATTATACTGTACTGTAAGATCTAGAGTATGAAGGTCGGTCTTTAGTGAGACAGATCCTATATTATACTGTACTGTAAGATCTAGAGTATGAAGGTCGGTCTTTAGTGAGACAGATCCTATATTATACTGTACTGTAAGATCTAGAGTATGAAGGTCGGTCTTTAGTGAGACAGATTTGTAAACCCATTTGGGGGCCATTTGAGTCTATGGAGTGGTTACTAACATGTTAACGTATAGTCTATGGAGTGGTTACTAACATGTTAACGTATAGTCGTCAACAACAATAAATATGAGTCCTACTGTAAGTTATACCACTGTCACTATAAACACTGTATTCTGATTCACCTCCTGTATTTTGTCTCAAACCCCGAGGAAGATCCAACAAACCTCTTACTCTCTCTCTCTCTCCCCCCCCCCCCCCCCCACACACACACTAACTTGGGTACGACATGGGTTAACGTGTGTGTTCCACCACATCAGGTTAATGGTGCTTCACGTGAGTGTTATCGTGTGTGTGTGTGTGTGTGTAGGGGGGGGGGGGGACCAGTGTTAGTAGAGGGGGTGGGTAAGGAGGTCGATTGATTGATAGGGAGAAAGGTAAGTAGGCAGGGAGGGAGGGAAGTAGATAGGTTGGTTGGTTGGTTAGAAGAAAGGGAGGGGGGAGTGAAGGTAGGTAGGTTGGTAAGTACGGATAGAGAAAGGTAGATAGAATGATTGGTAGAGAGGGACGAAGATACAGTAGGTTAGTTAATTTGAAATTCGTTAATTGGTTGGTTGGTTGGTTGTTAGATAAGTTAGTTGTATTAGCTGGCTTTCCTTGGTTGGTTAGTAGGTAGGCTAGATATAGAAGAACGAATGTAGAATGTGTTTTTTTTTTGGGGGGGGGGTTTGGTTGGGATAGGAGATTGTCTTTATACAGAGATTGGTTAGAAGGTTCTGTCCTATCTCCAGTGATTTTACTAATAATTATTTATGATCTTCTCAACTGTACCTCTAGTTCTATCCACTTGTATGCCGATGACTCTTCCTTACACTATTAAACTATATTTACTGTACACAACGGTACCATGCAGTTACTTCAAAACTCACGTGGTGAGGCCATAGCATACTTATCTTCTGATCTAGCAACTATTTTGGATTGAGGCAGACCTACCTATGTTTACCTACCTATGTTGAGTTCGCCACTCTGCTAGTGGCACCGAGGAACGCACCGACCTTTGTTGTTGTTTGAAAAACCTTGTTGCTTTCAGTACTTCCAAAACCCAATTTTTCCATCTGTCTACTCGTCACAAATCTTCCACACGACTATCCTTTACTCTTCAACAGTACACAGATCAACCCTTCATCATCTCTCAATATTCTTGGTGTTTCCTTTTCTTCTGATCTTTCTTCGAAAGATCATATACTACTACTCTTGCTAATTCAGATTTCCCGAAGTTAGCTGTGCTCAACCATCTCTGTATCTCCGTGGGTTCTTTACCCCCGCACAGCTTCTTGCTCTGTACTGGGGTACTGTGCGCCCATGTATCGAGTACTGTTCGTATGTGGTTCTACCAAAATCAAGCTTCTCATATGAGTAGAGTCAAAAGCCTTTTATCTCATCAGCTCACCTCCTCTTAATAATTCTCTACAATCTCTCTCAATGCGCCGCATTATTGCATCTCCCTCAGTCTTCTACCGCTATTACAATAATCTGTGTTCTTCAGAGCTTTTTCAGTGTATATCTCCTCCAGTATGGAAAGTAGGTGGCACCCGCCTTTCAACATATTTCCGTCACTATTCTGCCCAACTCTCTAACCCAAGAGTGACATTATTTTCCCAGTCTTTCTACCACTCAACAAGTAAAGCCTGGAACTCTCTCCTTCAATCTGTCTTTCCCTCATCCTATAACTTAGACTGCTTCAAGCTCTGTTTATCCAGACATTTGACTCTAAAAGTACTTTGAATTTGGTTCCCTATCACTCTTTCTCTTTTTTTTTTTTTTTCTTTTCTTTTTTTGCGAGAACACTTGTTACAGGCAGCTTTGCCTTTTGTCTCCTTCATACAAATAGGAAAACAATGCTTGATAAACCAGTTTGTGGACCGGTAGGTAGGTTGATAGGTCGGGGAAGGAGATTGGTTAATACACAAATTGGTTAATAATTTGGTTGGTTGGTTGGAAGAGGGATTTGTGGCTCTATTAAAATATATTTAAAATAATATGTTGACTATTTGTATAGGTAGGTGTTTGAAGAACCCAATTATGTGCCATAGAAGAGTTATTGAAGTAGAGAGATAAAGTGAGTGAATAAAAAGGTATTAGATAACAAGTGAAGGAGGCTAATTATATATAAGAGCTAGATGGGAGATTAGTTAAAGCCCCTTATATTTATCTATATATCTAGTCTCTCTCTCTCTCTCTCTCTCTCTCTCTCTCTATATATATATATATATATATATATATATATATATATATATAGAGAGAGAGAGAGAGAGACAGAAGGGGTAGGGGGTTGAGGGATGATTAATATACTGGGAATGAAGGCAAGCCAGTTTGCTTAGTGTACGGTATTTATAAAGAGAGAATATAGGACAGAGGAGAGAGAGAGATAGTGTGAGAGAGTGGAGGGGGTCAATACCTTCTTAGGTGGAATAAAATTATCTTTTGTTGGAAAGAGTTGACATTGTAGTTTGTTAAGAGATAAAATGGGGAACAGGTAACCGAACATATTTGATGGGAAGGAAGGAAGGACTTAGGGACTCGGGAGACAGGAGGAAAATAAGATAACGAAGGAAGAAAATATGGAGTGAGCAACGACGAACAGAAGAAAAGGTATATATGATTGGAAAGGAGAATAAGCAGCAGGTAGAAAAGAACAGGAGAAAAGGTATATATGATTGGAAAGGAGAATAAGCAGCAGGTAGAAAAGAACAGGAGAAAAGAAGGAGGAAACTATATAGAAAAAGTCATGCAAACAAACGGAATAAAGGCAGATTTACAACGATGGGAAACAAGAAGTATCGGATAAAATTGTGCGCACGAAGATGTAAAACTACTTAAATAGGAATAATTACTGGTAAACCACTGAAAGATACATAATATATAACATACAGTATATAACGGTGTATTACTCAACGGGTAAATGTCTACAAAGGAATACATAACTGTATTAAAACACTGTTTGAGGTAAGAACCTACAAAGACTAATGTAATTCCATCGAACTGGACTTGTTTAGCATTATAATAACTTATTAAACACCCACATATATATTATTACACCCCTTATTTTCCCGTGATAAACCGATTACTGTATGTACTATTTACTGTATGTACTATTTACTGTATGTACTATTTACAATACCCCACTGATCCCACTACAAGCCAAAATTCACATTATTATGTCTATTATGCCAAAACATTAATGTTATCATAAACTTTGTTCCTGATGAAAATAACACATGTGTTAGACTGTAGACTCGTAGAGGTGATGTTTGTAATGTAGGATACCGGTAACTGTATGTGTTCCTAATATCTGGTGCTCAGTCACCATCATTGGGTCTACCAGAACAACTAGTAATATATGGTACCGGTATGTGTTTTTATGTTGGATTTAATAATACAGAGACAGTTGTATTAAATAGATCTTTGTTGGTTATATCTGGATGGTTGTCAGTGGGCCCATAAACTTTCGTATAGCCTTCCGTAGCCTCAGGATATTGTCCATTGTAAGCTAGTGTAAACAATAATTATCATCATCACACATAATGGAATAAATGGTATAAGAAAGTGGAAAGAAGACGATAGATAGTTAAATAGTTACTTGTTATGTAATGCATAGATTGATAATCAATAATTAAGCTAAATATGAACAGGGATATACTGTATAACCATATCAAGTTAATATGAACAGGGATATACTGTATAACCATATCAAGTTAATATGAACAGGGATATACTGTATAACCATATCAATTACAATAGGACAGGGATATACTGTATAACCAATATCAAGTTAATATGAACAGGGATATACTGTATAACCATATCAAGTTAATATACAGGATATACTGTATAACCATATCAAGTTAATATGAACAGGGATATACTGTATAACCATATCAAGTTAATATGAACAGGGATATACTGTATAACCATATCAAGTTAATAGACAGGGATATACTGTATAACCATATCAAGTTAATATGAACAGGGATATACTGTATAACCATATCAAGTTAATATGAACAGGGATATACTGTATAACAATATCAAGTTAATATGAACAGGGATATATACTATAACCATATCAAGTTAATATGAACAGGGATATACTGTATAACCATATCAAGTTAATATGAACAGGGATATACTGTATAACAATATCAAGTTAATATGAACAGGGATATACTGTATAACCATATCAAGTTAATATGAACAGGGATATACTGTATAACCATATCAAGTTAATATGAACAGGGATATACTGTATAACAATATCAAGTTAATATGAACAGGGATATACTGTATAACCATATCAAGTTAATATGAACAGGGATATACTGTATAACCATATCAAGTTAATATGAACAGGGATATACTGTATAACCATATCAAGTTAATATGAACAGGGATATACTGTATAACCATATCAAGTTAATAAGGACGATTATTATATTGGGTAATAGATAATGGAAATGGTGGATAATTGAAGAGAGAAACGGGTGGATAGACAGTAACTACCGTATATTTAAGGGGGGTCACCGTTTTTTTTTTATCTTTCTCTCCTTTCTCTCTTTCCCTGGCTTGTATCCATTCGGCCCCATTCAGCCAACTATTTTAAGACGTTTATCCCCATCTAGGTGTCGATTTTTTCCTGGCGAGCGATAGCGAGCCAGCATTGTATGGAGAAATCCGGCTTCGCCGGAGACATTTTTCTATCGAAAAATGTACAAATTTAGCTTGCTGTCGAAACAAAAATATATATATGCTGGCTCGCTCCCGCTCGCCAGGAAAATATTGACACCTGGATGAGGGTAAACGTCTTAAAACGATGGGCTGAATGGGGCCGAATGGATACGAGCCAAAGAGAGAGGGAGAGAAAGCTAAAAAAAAAGTGAGGTGGTCTCCCGTAACCACACACAACTTTCGTGTCTGGAGAATAAGGAGAGAGAAAAAGCAAACATCCTAATAAAAGAGATGAAATAAAGTAATGTAAAGGATATAAAGACATATTTGATACAATGAACGAAACCAAATCTTTTACATGGAGAAAGAAACGTGTCTGAAGAATTAACAAATACCAAAGGCCAACATCATTATATAAGATATAGAATAAGCGAACGTAAGAGATGTGAAGAAATATTTGGTTGAAGGAATAAAACCAAACACTTAACATTAATATAGAAGAGAAAACAATCATATATCTACAGTAGATAGAATGAGCTAGAGAGAGAAACAAGGAACTTAGATACAAAGAGGCGAATTTGAAGAAAGTGAAACCGAGCTTAAAAGAAAAACATGTATGTCAGATACAGAAGATAGAGTGAGATATAAAACGAAAAAAGAAGAAAGTGAGAGATAAAGAAGAGAGTGAGAGAGATAAAGAAGAGAGTGAGAGAGATAAAGAAGAGAGTGAGAGAGATAAATAAGAGAGTGAGAGATAAAGGCGAGAGTGAGAGAGATAAAGAAGAGAGTGAGAGAGATAAAGAAGAGAGTGAGGGAGATAAAGAAGAGAGTGAGGGAGATAAAGAAGAGAGTGAGGGAGATAAAGAAGAGAGTGAGAGAGATAAAAAAGAAAGTGAGAGAGATAAATAAGAGTGGGAGATAAAGGAGAGAGTGTGAGAGATAAAGAAGAGAGTGAGAGAGATAAAGAAGAGAGTGAGGGAGATAAAGAAGAGAGTGAGAGAGATAAAGAAGAGAGAGAGATAAAGAAGAGAGTGAGAGATAAAAAAAAGAGTGAGATAAATAAGAGAGTGGGAGATAAAGGAGAGTGTGAGAGATAAAGAAGAGAGTGAGGGAGATAAAGAAGAGAGTGAGAGAGATAAAGAAGAGAGTGAGAGAGATAAAGAAGAGTGAGAGATAAAGAAAAGAGTGAGAGAGATAAAGAAGAGATATATAAAGAAGAGAGAGAGAGATAAAGAAGAGAGTGAGAGAGATAAAGAAGAGAGTGAGAGGGATAAAGAAGAGAGTGAGAGAGATAAAGAAGAGTGAGAGTTAAAGAAAAGAGTGAGAGATATAAAGAAGAGATATATATAAAGAAAAGAGTGAGAGATAAATAAGAGAGTGGGAGATAAAGAAGAGAGTGGGAGATAAAGAAGAGAGTGAGAGAGATAAATAAGAGAGTGGGAGATAAAGGAGAGAGTGAGAGATAAATAAGAGAATGAGAGATAAAGAAAAGAGTGGGAGATAAAGAAGAGCGTGAGAGAATAAAGAAGAGCGTGGGAGAATAAAGAAGAGCGTGGGAGAATAAAGAAGAGCGTGGGAGAATAAAGAAGAGCGTGGGAGAATAAAGAAGAGCGTGGGAGAATAAAGAAGAGAGTGAGAGATAAATAAGAGAGTGGAAGATAAAGAAGAGAGTGGGAGAGATAAATAAGAGAGTGGGAGATAAAGAAAAGAGTGGGAGATAAAGAAGAGAGTGAGAGAGATAAATAAGAGAGTGGGAGATAAAGGAGAGAGTGAGAGATAAAGAAGAGAATGACAGAGATAAAGAAGAGAGTGAGAGATAAATAAGAGAGTGGGAGATAAAGAAGAGAGTGGGAGAGATAAATAAGAGAGTGGGAGATAAAGAAAAGAGTGGGAGATAAAGAAGAGAGTGAGAGAGATAAATAAGAGAGTGGGAGATAAAGAAGAGAGTGGGAGAGATAAATAAGATAGTGGGAGATAAAGAAAAGAGTGGGAGATAAAGAAGAGAGTGAGAGAGATAAATAAGAGAGTGGGAGATAAAGGAGAGAGTGAGAGATAAAGAAGAGAGTGAGAGAGATAAAGAAGAGAGTGGGAGAGATAAATAAGAGTGGGAGATAAAGAAGAGAGTGAGAGAGATAAATAAGAGAGTGGGAGATAAAGAAGAGAGTGAGAGAGATAAATAAGAGAGTGGGAGATAAAGAAGAGAGTGAGAGAGATAAATAAGATAGTGAGAGATAAAGGAGAGAGTGAGAGATAAAGAAGAGAGTGAGAGATAAAGAAGAGTGAGAGATAAAGAAGAAAGTGAGAGAGATAAAGAAGAGAGTGAGAGAGATAAAGAAGAAAGTGAGAGAGATAAAGAAGAGAGTGAGAGAGATAAAGAAGAGAGATAAACAAGAGAGAGATAAACAAGAAAGAGATAAAGAAGAGAGAGAGCTAAAGAAGAGAGTGAGAGAGATAAAGAAGAGAGTGAGAGAGATAAATAAGAGAGAGAGTGTGAGAGAAAGAGAGGTCTGAGGGAGAAGGAGGTTAATATAGAGCGGATGAAAGAGGCCAAGTTTGTTGAGGACATTTTTAGACGGGGTGTGAATGTATATGAGAGAGAGAGAGAGAGTGATAAAATATAGTAAAATCTGTGAGAAATAAGCAAATATATATATATATATATATATATATATATATATATATATATATATATATATATATACCGGGTATATATATATATATATATATGGGGGGGGGGGATATTGAGGTGATCCTCTGTTAACGAGTGTTTGATAGTTCCATCTATATATCATTGCTGGAAACCTCACTCCGCTTTATGACCTGTCCCTGGTGAGAAAGTCAACCCATGCCAGTTTCTTCAAGGACTTACAGGATTGACCACTTAACTTAGGGTACGTCCGACTCCGAGGCCCTCTATGTATATATTTACCACTATTTTCCAACAGTGGTGTATGGCTACTCCATCCACCATCCTGCTTCTCCCTTAGGTGAGCAGTAAGGATTCCTATAAGATGTACTCCCCTTGATGGGTTCTGCCATCTGGTCTGGTCTGGGTTCTGAACAAGGTTGACGAGTCCCATCCACCAGAAAGTCCCATCCACCCTGTTTGCTTAGATATTGACCATATATAATTATTACAATTATGGCTGGGATTGTATTAAAATTGGCAAATAATATTTTGTTTTCGGTTTTTATTAACGTTAAGAAATTATTATATATGATCAATCATTATATTATAACCGATTTGGTGTTTGATACGATAGCACTATGTTAGGTGAATCATGGTTTTTGGTATGGCTGTATACTTGTTACCAGTACTGTGTAGTCTATACTGTAGGGCTAGGGATGGTGGTGTAGTATACCAGTACTAGTTTAGGCTATGGGGAAATAGACCAGTACTGTAGCTATATGGGGAATATACTGTAGGCTATATGGGGAAATATACCAGTACTTGTAGGCTATGGGGAATATACCATATGGGAAATATATACTGCCAGGCTGGTTGGGAAATAACCAGTACTGTAGGCTATATGGGGAAATATACCAGTACTGTAGGCTATATGGGGAAATAATAACCAGTACTGGGATGCTATATGGGGAATAATACTGTCTCTATATGGGGAAATATATATATGTAATATTATATATACCAGTACTGTAGGCTATAGTGCATATTAACCATACTGTAGGCTATATGGGGGAATATACCAGTACTGTAGGCATATACGTGAAATACTGTAGGCTATATGGGAAATATACCAGTACTGAAGGCTATATGGGGACATATACCAGTACTGTAGCTAATGGGGAAATATACCAGTACTGTAGGCTATATGGGGAAATATACCAGTACTGTAGGCTATATGGGGAAATATACCAGTACTGTAGGCTATATGGGGAAATATACCAGTACTGTAGGCTATATGGGGAAATATACCAGTACTGTAGGCTATATGGGGAAATATACCAGTACTGTAGGCTATATGGGGAAATATACCAGTACTGTAGGCTATATGGGGAAATATACCAGTACTGTAGGCTATATGGGGAAATATACCAGTACTGTAGGCTATATGGGGAAATATACCAGTACTGTAGGCTATATGGGGAAATATACCAGTACTGTAGGCTATATGGGGAAATATACCAGTACTGTAGGCTATATGGGGAAAATATACCAGTACTGTAGGCTATATGGGGAAATATACCAGTACTGTAGGCTATATGGGGAAATACCAGTACTGTAGGCTATATGGGGAAATATACCAGTACTGTAGGCTATATGGGGAAATATACCATACTGTAGGCTATATGGGGAAATATACCAGTACTGTAGGCTATATGGGGAAATATACCAGTACTGTAGGCTATATGGGGAAATATACCAGTACTGTAGGCTATATGGGGAAATATACCAGTACTGTAGGCTATATGGGGAAATATACCAGTACTGTAGGCTATATGGGGAAATATACCAGTACTGTAGGCTATATGGGGAAATATACCAGTACTGTAGGCTATATGGGGAAATATACCAGTACTGTAGGCTATATGGGGAAATATACCAGTACTGTAGGCTATATGGGGAAATAGTAAATGTGGAAAGACGAGGTTAAAAGTAACACGAAAGAGAAAGGGAAAAATAACTAAACAATAGAAAAGGAGATGATATAAACAAAGAGAGAGAGAGAGTGTAATATATAGCGGAAGAAGAGGAGACAGTTTGTAGAGGCTATGTGTGTGTGTGTTTGTGTGTGTGTGTGTGTGTGTGTTGGAAGATGTGAGAGCACGAGAGAGCGAGGATGATTAATGTGTAGAAAAATAGTGTATCGTACGTTACATCATTATTTGTCTCCAAGTTGAAGGTTTCGATACAGGAACCAATATATATATATATGTGTTTTTCTTCCAGCAAACATTTTGTCTTCAGTCTGTGAATGGAGTGTTGGGTCAAGGAGCTAATTTATAAAGCTATCTCTAATATATTTGTTTCATATACTCAGTACCTTCTAATTTGTTCTGCCTTCTCTCAATGCTGTATAATGAACTATACAATAATTGATTTAGTAATAGCTAATTAACTTTTTATTGCAATAGCAATTTCTTCCTATTTGTTTTCTCTTATTATTTACTCATATTTGTATCCTATATTAATTATTTAACATTCATATTCTCCATTATTTCGTGTATATATTATTTAAATGTAATATATTCCTATGCCCTAACCATATTATATTTGTAATATATTCCTATGCCCTAACCATATTATATTTGTAATATATTCCTATGCCCTAACCATATTATATTCCTATGCCCTAACCATATTATATTCCTATGCCCTAACCATATTATATTCCTATGCCCTAACCATATTATATTCCTATGCCCTAACCATATTATATTCCTATGCCCTAACCATATTATATTTGTTCTAATATTTTCCTTTCTACTTATTTTACTTATTGTGCTCGTATTCGTTTCCAATTCTTGTTTGTTTTTCTTTTCTGTTTTATTCCTTCTATTTTGTTCGTTTATATAATTGTCCTCGTGCTTATTATGTTAGGAGTCCAAGTTAGGGATTTGTATGTGTTTCCAGTTACATTACAGTGTTCTTGACTTTATATTGTTCTCGAATGTTAGTATTATTTTACCCGCATTTTGTTCTAGGATTATTTTTCATATCCTCGTATCTTTCATCAACAACACACACACACACACACACACACACACACTCTCTCTCTCTCTCTCTCTCTCTCTCTCTCTCTCTCTCTCTACACACACACACTCTCTCTCTCTCTCTCTCTCTCTCTCTCTCTCTCTCTCTCTCTCTCTCTCTCTCTCGTGTGTTCATTTCCTCCACACCATTGTTCCCTCATTCTTTTAGTGATCACATTTTACACTTTTTCCTGCTTTATCTTTATATTCCTTTTTATATGGTTTCCCTTCCTTCTTCTTCTTCCCTCCTTATTTGTGTTTTTTCTCTCTCTCTGTTTCTTCTTACTTACCTTTCCTCCTCCTCTTCCTTTCTCTTTTCTCCCCCTCCTATTCCTTTCCCTCCTCCTCTTCCCTTCCCTCCTCCTTTATCTCCCCACATTCCTCCTCCTCCTCATCACCATCATCGTTCCCTAATTCTACATAAGTTTACCCTCCTCCTCTTGTTTATTACTATTATTATAATTCTACATAAGTTTACCCTCCTCCTCTTGTTTATTACTATTATTATAATTCTACATAAGTTTACCCTCCTCCTCTTGTTTATTACTATTATTATAATTCTACATAAGTTTACCCTCCTCCTCTTGTTTATTACTATTATTATAATTCTACATAAGTTTACCCTCCTCCTCTTGTTTATTACTATTATTATAATTCTACATAAGTTTACACCTCCTCCTCCTCTTGTTTATTACTATTATTATAATTCTACATAAGGTTTACCCTCCTCCTCTTGTTTATTACTATTATTATAATTCTACATAAGTTTACCCTCCTCCTCTTGTTTATTACTATTATTATAATTCTACATAAGTTTACCCTCCTCCTCTTGTTTATTACTATTATTATAATTCTACATAAGTTTACCCTCCTCCTCTTGTTTATTACTATTATTATAATTCTACATAAGTTTACCCTCCTCCTCTTGTTTATTACTATTTTATAATTCTACATAAGTTTACCCTCCTCCTCTTGTTTATTACTATTATTATAATTCTACATAAGTTTACCCTCCTCCTCTTGTTTATTACTATTATTATAATTCTACATAAGTTTACCCTCCTCCTCTTGTTTATTACTATTATTATAATTCTACATAAGTTTACCCTCCTCCTCTTGTTTATTACTATTATTATAATTCTACATAAGTTTACCCTCCTCCTCTTGTTTATTACTATTATTACAGGCTTCTTCCTTCCTTTATTACTATTATTACTTTATTACTATTATTACAGGCTTCTTCCTTCCTTTCCCTCATTCTGTCTAGCTTTTATTTTTCATCTTCATTCCTTTTTCATCCCTTCCTCTCTCCCTACTCTCACTCCCCCATACTTCTCCTCTTACCTTCCTCTTCTCATTTCCCTCCTATTCCCTCTCTTTCTTTTCCTCCTCCTCCTCCTCCCTCTCTTTCTTCCCTCCTCTCCACCCTCCCTTACCCCTCCTCCCTCCTCCTCCTCTTACTCGCCTACCTCACCTTCAACCTTATGCTCTCTCTCTCTCTCTCTCTCTCTCTCTCTCTCTCTCTCTCTCTCTCTCTCTCTCTCTCTCTCTCTCTCTCTCTCTCTCTCTCTCTCTCTCTCTCTCTCTCCTGCCTCCTCTCTCTCTCTCCCTTCTCTCTTCATAACCGTTCTCTCAGGGTGTATCATCATATACACCATTAGTTCTATCTCTGTTATAGTATCCATATATCTAACCACACTCACAAACCCACCAGTCTAGTTATTTTAGCGTAACCAATCAAATCCCCCCAAACAAAACAAAATATATAATAGTAATAATAATAATGATAAAACTTGCACCCCCTCACTATATTTATATTATTATAATAATAATGATAAAACTTGCACCCCCTCACTATATTTATATTATTTTAATAATAATGATAAAACTTGCACCCCCTCACTATATTTATATTATTATAATAATAATGATAAAACTTGCACCCCCTCACTAAATTATATTATTATAATAATAATGATAAAACTTGCACCCCCTCACTATATTTATATTATTTTAATAATAATGATAAAACTTGCACCCCCTCACTATATTTATATTATTTTAATAATACTGATAAAACTTGCACCCCCTCACTATATTTATATTATTATAATAATAATGATAAAACTTGCACCCCCTCACTATATTTATATTATTTTAATAATAATGATAAAACTTGCACCCCCTCACTATATTTATATTATTTTAATAATAATGATAAAACTTGCACCCCCTCACTATATTTATATTATTTTTGTATATTTTGCTCTACCAGTATAATAAACTCCCTCCCAGTATATTTTGCTCTACCAGTATAATAAACTCCCTCCCAGTATATTTTTTTGTTTTTTTGTGTGTGCTCCTACAAGTAATCTCTCTCTTATCTTACTCCCTATATCATCTACGTGTCTAATTTGGTCCCAATAATATCCTTAGCAATCCATCACAAAATCCACCCTACCATATTATTATGTTGTTTCCAACCAACTTCACATCTAAACTCAATTATGAAGTCAAGAAATACATGTGGCACTCCAAGGACTCGAACCTAGGATACTCACATCGAAATTCCGCGCACTTATGCATTACGCTATCAAGACTTTTGTTGTCCTCTACTATCTTTAAATTGGCTCCTTTCCTATGTTATTTGGTTTATTATTATTTCTCGTCCAATATATTTAAGGACCCTTTAACTGAGTGTTTGCGTAATTTACCTCCTTCAATATCTGTAAGCAACCCCTCACCCAGTACCTTCCCCTAATATATCTGTCATACTTTATGTTGTTCCTCCATTATACAGTGTTGTTGCTTCCTTTGTCTGGCTCCTTCAATATCTGTAAGCAACCCCTCACCCAGTACCTTCCCCTAATATATCTGGTCATACTTTATGTTTGTTCCTCCATTATACAGTGTTGTTGCTTCCTTTGTCTGGCTCCTTCAATATCTGTAAGCAACCCCTCACCCAGTACCTTCCCCTAATATATCTGTCATACTTTATGTTGTTCCTCCATTATACAGTGTTGTTGCTTCCTTTGTCTGGCTCCTTCAATATCTGTAAGCAACCCCTCACCCAGTACCTTCCCCTAATATATCTGTCATACTTTATGTTTTCCTCCATTATACAGTGTTGTTGCTTTCCTTTGTCTGGCTCCTTCAATATCTGTAAGCAACCCCTCAACCCAGTACCTTACCCTAATATATCTGTCATACTTTAGGTTGTTCCTCCATTATACAGTGTTGTTGCTTCCTTTGTCTGGCTCCTTCAATATCTGTAAGCAACCCCTCACCCAGTACCTTCCCCTAATATATCTGTCATACTTTATGTTGTTCCTCCATTATACAGTGTTGTTGCTTCCTTTGTCTGGCTCCTTCAATATCTGTAAGCAACCCCTCACCCAGTACCTTCCCCTAATATATCTGTCATACTTTATGTTGTTCCTCCATTATACAGTGTTGTTGCTTCCTTTGTCTGGCTCCTTCAATATTTCTAAGCAACCCCTCCCACATACCTATGTTCACCTGTGTTGCGTTTGCCACGCTGCTATTGGCACCGATGAGCACAACACCTCTTGTTGTTGATTTGTGATTTGGTGCAGCAGACTGTTTGAAGGGGCGGAACGTTCCCCTGCAAAGATGGGCTTATCGAACACCTTTTGCCGTTTGACATCATGGGTTCTCTTGAAGTTGTGTAAAGAGATGAGTAAGAGACAGGAGGGGTCCTGTGTCTTACTGACCGTGGTGGAAGTTTGTTGAAGAGACGCGGTCCTCTATGTGATAACCAAGCCTCTCGTAGCGGGCCCATAGCACTCCGATTTTTCATCTGGTGAATATCGCATTCCCAGCCTCTCCTATCACTGAACTTAATGACTATTGGGGTATGTAGGTTTCGGACTAAACCCTCCGCGATTTTCCACGTTTATATTCACCTACCTACCTATTAGGTATTGTTCCTTTCTAGGCTCAGAGAAAGCTTCTGTGATTTTCCACGTTTATATTCACCTACCTACCTATTAGGTATTGTTCCTTTCTAGGCTCAGAGAAAGCTTCTGTGATTTTCCACGTTTATATTCACCTACCTACCTATTAGGTATTGTTCCTTTCTAGGCTCAGAGAAGCTTCTGTGATTTTCCACGTTTTATATTCACCTACCTACCTATTATGTATTGTTCCTTTCTAGGCTCAGAGAAAGCTTCTGTGAGTTTTCCACGTTTATATTCACCTACCTACCTATTAGGTATTGTTCCTTTCTAGGCTCAGAGAAAGCTTCTGTGATTTTCCACGTGTTATATTCACCTACCTACCTATTAGGTATTGTTCCTTTTCTAGGCTCAGAGAAAGCTTCTGTGATTTTCCACGTTTATATTCACCTACCTACCTATTAGGTATTGTTCCTTTCTAGGCTCAGAGAAAGCTTCTGTGATTTTCCACGTTATATTCACCTACCTACCTATTAGGTATTGTTCCTTTCTAGGCTCAGAGAAAGCTTCTGTGATTTTCCACGTTTATATTCACCTACCTACCTATTAGGTATTGTTCCTTTCTAGGCTCAGAGAAAGCTTCTGTGATTTCCAGTTTTCCACGTTATATTCACCTACCTACCTATAGGTATTGTTCCTTTCTAGGCTCAGAGAAAGCTTCTGTGATTTTCCCACGTTTAATATTTCACACTACCTACCTATTAGGTATTGTTCCTTTTCTAGGCTCAGAGAAAGCTTCTGTGATTTTCCACGTTTATATTCACCTACCTACCTATTAGGTATTGTTCCTTTCTAGGCTCAGAGAAAGCTTCTGTGATTTTCCACGTTTATATTCACCTACCTACTACCTATTAGGTATTGTTCCTTTCTAGGCTCAGAGAAAGCTTCTGTGATTTTTCCACGTTTATATTCACCTACCTACCTATTAGGTATTGTTCCTTCTAGGCTCAGAGAAAGCTTCTGTGATTTTCCACGTTTTATATTCACCTACCTACCTATAAGGTATTGTTCCTTTCTAGGCTCAGAGAAAGCTTCTGTGATTTTCCACGTTTTATATTCACCTACCTACCTATTAGTTATTGTTCCTTTTCTAGGCTCAGAGAAAGCTTCTGTGATTTTCCACGTTTATATTCACCTACCTACCTATTAGGTATTGTTCCTTTCTAGGCTCAGAGAAAGCTTCTGTGATTTTCCACGTTTATATTCACCTACCTACCTATTAGGTATTGTTCCTTTCTAGGCTCAGAGAAAGCTTCTGTGATTTTGAACGCTCCCAATAGTGTAGATGTTTTACTGAGTTTATATGTAAGGTGAAGTTCCTGTGTATAGTGTACTCTAAATCATGTATTTCCTCTACTCTGTATGAGGATATTAATATGTTGCAGTATGCTAGCCACGGTAGCACCAGTGATTTGAAGAGCGTTACCATAAGCAATTTACCGCATGTTCTAAATGTACGTAGAATCCAACCTGTTGGCCCTTTCGCAGCTGCAACTTTGACCTGGTAATGTTCTGTGAATCCCTTGCTTTCAGACATTTACACCCCAAGGTCCTTCACACTATTTGTATGTTCATCAATGTGGTTAGATTTTGATATGCAATTGTTGTTCCCTTTAAAAAACATTATTCTCTCCGTATCTTATTTATTAGAACTATCCATTTCCTACTTACCCTAACTTACCCCCAACATATCTTGCTTATTTTACTTTGTTTTGAGGCTCTCCAATATATTCCAGCAAGGCATCCCACATGTCTTGTTTACTGTATTCTGTGTTTGGTTGTTTTGTGTGGTTCCTCCAATATGTTACCTGAAGCCCTCCCACGTGTCTTTACTCCCCCTCTAACTTAATTATATTGGTATCTTGGTTGCTTTATCTCCCTGCTCTGCTATCTTTACCCACCACCTCGCTATTGGCCATGTTTATTTCATTAACTCACAAATTGCAGAGACGATTTTTCTTGCAGTTCCTCTCCGTGATTGCAATTTTGTCAAATAATGCATTTTAACATGGAATAATTTGATTAAGATATGATATGGTTTCATATTAATTTGATTCCATTGTTGTTGTTCCCTAAGCTGCCTGGCCGAACAGCCCATTGTACTTATTATATATATAATTGTATCTTTGGTTTGTATTATTCGTGATTGTAATCTTATCAATATAACATTTTGGCTTTCCGAAATAGTATTAAGTATCATTTACCTCATGCGATTGCATTCATTACGTTTTAAATAGTATTAAGTATCATTTACCTCATGCGATTGCATTCATTACGTTTTAAATAGTATTAAGTATCATTTACCTCATGCGATTGCATTCATTACGTTTTAAATAGTATTAAGTATCATTTACCTCATGCGATTGCATTCATTACGTTTTAAATAGTATTAAGTATCATTTACCTCATGCGATTGCATTCATTACGTTTTAAATAGTATTAAGTATCATTTACCTCATGCGATTGCATTCATTACGTTTTAATAGTATTAAGTATCATTTACCTGATGCCATGGCATTCACTACGTTTTAAATATAGTATTAAGTATCATTTACCTCATGCGATTTGCATTCATTACGTTTTAAAATAGTATTAAGTATCATTTACCCTCATGCGATTGCATTCATTACGTTTTAAATAGTATTAAGTATCATTTACCTCATGCGATTGCATTCATTACGTTTTAAATAGTATTAAGTATGATTTACCTCATGCGATTGCATTCATTACGTTTTAAATAGTATTAAGTATGATTTACCTCATGCGATTGCATTCATTACGTTTTAAAATAGTATTAGTATCATTTACCTCATGCGAATTGCATTCTTACGTTTTAAATAGTATTAAGTATCATTTACCTCATGCGATTGCATTCATTACGTTTTAAATAGTATTAAGTATCATTTACCTCATGCGATTGCATTCATTACGTTTTAAATAGTATTAAGTATCATTTACCTCATGCGATTGCATTCATTACGTTTTAAATTGCATCGTCGGTTTTTTTCAGCTTGTTTTCATTTATGTAATTGCACCATGATTTTTTGTTTAAGCTTAATTTAATTTCAAAATACATATATATGTATATATATTTTGTCTATGTGTGTGAAGGAGACAAAAAGGCAGGTTGTCTGTAGCGAGTGTCTCCCCCAAAGCCAAAAAGTGACAGGGCCAAATTCAAGAGATGTTGGGTCAAAATGCCTGAACACACGAAATTTAAAGCAGTTTAAGTCATAGGATGAAGGAAAGATTGACTGAAGGAGAGAGTTCCAGAGTTCACTTGATGAGTAGAAGAAAGACTGAGAAAATTTGCCATTTCTTGGGTTGGAGAGCTGGACAGAATAGGAGTGGGACTGTGTTGAAAGGCGGGTGCCTCGCATTCGCCGTATGCACCGAGACAGCTCCGAAGAATACTGATTGTTGTAACAGCGATAGTAGAGTGAAAGTGATGCAATATTGGGTGTGTAGAAAGATATTGCAGGGAACTAGTAAGAAGAAGTGAGTTGATGAGACGAAATGCTTTGGACTCTACTCTTTCAAGAAGTACGGTATGGGTGGAGCCTCCCCACACATGCGAACAATACTCAATACAGGGGCGCACTGTGCCCCGATACAGAGCAAGAAGGTGTGTGGGGGTGAAGAACCCACGGAGACGATTGAGCACACCTAACTTTTGGGAAGCTGTTTTAGCAAGAGTGGTAATATGATCTTTCCATGAAAGGTCGGATAAAAGGGATACACCTATATTATTGTGAGAAGATGAAGGGTTGATTTGTGTAATGTTGAAGAATAATTGATAGTCTTGGAAGATTGTGACGGGTAGTTAATTGGAGAAATTGAGTCTTGGAGATATTGAAAGTAACAAGATTTCTCTGCCCCAATCAGAAATAATTGATAGATCAGATGACAGGTGTGTTATGGCCTCGTTACCTGACTTTTAGAGTGATGCAGGATATGCTTTATTATGCTTTGTCTACAATCTCTCCTCCTTTCGTCTGAGGATACGTTTTTCTTCTTCCATTGTTTCTTTCACATTTTGTTTATCCTGTATTCGTTTGTCTGTTATATACAATTTTTGAAAGTTTCTTATCAGTGCGCATATTATTTACTTTATTAGCGCATCATAGTTGTCTGAGTGCTTTACTGTATCTATCTTTATTTTATATACAATATCTCCTTTCCAGTCTCTCGTTTAGAATATAGGGGTACCATTTTCTTCTGTCGTGTTTTCTTTTACCATTTATTAAATGTGTGTTTATATTATGTTCACAATATCTCCTCCCCATGTACTTTATTAATGTGTGTTTATATTATGTTCACAATATCTCCTCCCCATGTACTTTATTAATGTGTGTTTATATTATGTTCACAATATCTCCTCCCCATGTACTTTTGTTATTTTATCTTTATATTACTCACTTCTCCTCTGCCTATGGTTAAATTTATATATTTTATATATATTTTCAAGTTATTCTTTTATAGTTTGCTATATTTGCTCTCGTATTGGTACAAATGTTTTTTTTTCCATGGCCTATTATCCACACTATCCTGTATCTTTAATGTTTTAGTTACAATTGTTCTTGCTAGTTTTTCTTCCTCCTCCTCCTCCCTCGTCTTCCTCCTTCTTCTTTTTCTTCTTCTTAATCTTCTTTCTCACGTCTGGGTACACATGCTAATTTCTTTCTTCAGTGACCTACTTATTGGTCATATTGTCTTCTGTATTATATCTGGATTATGGTTTTATGTACATTATTGTTATCTATTCTTATTTTCCCCTCTGTTATCTCATTTGAAGTTGTTTATAATCTCAGTGTTATTTTTGTTATCTTTTCTCCTTTTATTAAATTCTGCTTGTTTTGTTGTGCCTTATTTTCATATTTGTTCTCAGTTTCCCTTTTCCCTTCTATTCATATTGTTATTTATTATGTACAAGATTTCCTTATCTCGCCTATACATTATTGCCCATTTATCTATATTTCTATTAATTATTAAGGGCCATTTTATCTGGAACTGTTATCTCTGTGTTAGCATCCTAGAAAACAAATGGTTGTATTATATTGTAAATTACGTACGGTATACTTAACATCCACATACACACGTGGCTTCGAGGGATTGTGTGAGTTGCCCAGGCTCGAGTCCGCGGGAGAGGTCTTGCAAAACATAATGTATAATATTTATTTTATAAAACATATGTATTACAGTTTCATCAACAAATGCCTCATACTTGAATCGCTGTGA
>CM064504.1:44192468-44286420 GCA_032716605.1 Paralithodes platypus | reverse complement strand
CTCTGTCCTCTCTTAAAGAGGACACACTCAGTGTGTACAGTGTGACCAGTCGTGTTGTGTATTGGTACATATGTCCTCTCATAATAGTGGTCTGTGGGATTTGGCCACTCTATTCTCTCTTAAGAGACAATCAGTGTGTCCAGTGTGGACAGTCGCCATAATATTGTCTGTGTATTTGGCCACTCTATCCTCTCTTAAGAGACTATCAGTGTGTCCAGTGTGACAGTCGCCATAATATTGTCTGTGTATTTGGCCACTCTATCCTCTCTTAAGAGACTATCAGTGTGTCCAGTGTGACAGTCGCCATAATATTGTCTGTGTATTTGGCCACTCTATCCTCTCTTAAGAGACTATCAGTGTGTCCAGTGTGACAGTCGCCATAATATTGTCTGTGTATTTGGCCACTCTATCCTCTCTTAAGAGACTATCAGTGTGTCAAGTGTGACAGTCGCCATAATATTGTCTGTGTATTTGGCCACTTTATCCTCTCTTAAGAGACTAACAGTGTGTACAGTGTGATAGTCGCCATAATATTGTCTGTGTATTTGGCCACTCTGTCCTCTCTTAAGAGGACTATCAGTGTGTCCAGTGTGACAGTCGCCATAATATTGTCTGTGATTTGGCCACTCTGTCCTCTCTTAAGAGACTATCAGGTGTGTCCAGTGTGACAGTCGCCATAATATTGTCTGTGTATTTGGCCACTCTGTCCTCTCTTAAGAGACGATCAGTGTGTCCAGTGTGACAGTCGCCATAATATTGTCTGTGTATTTGGCCACTCTGTCCTCTCTTAAGAGACTATCAGTGTGTCCAGTGTGACAGTCGCCATAATATTGTCTGTGTATTTGGCCACTCTGTCCTCTCTTAAGAGACTATCAGTGTGTCCAGTGTGACAGTCGCCATAATATTGTCTGTGTATTTGGCCACTCTGTCCTCTCCTCAATTTTATTTCAACACATTTTTCCCTACGCCAACCTTTTATACACCTTTTGTGTTTTCTCATCATTTCTCTCCAGATAGATCGCTTTTTAATTTATTGTAATCCAGAAGCAAATCCCTCTCTGTTCTTTGGACTTTTTATTCCAATCCTGCCTTATTTTTACTTCAGTTTTAAATAATTCATTTTTATTTACACTGGGGAGAGAGAGAGAAAGAAAGAAAGAAAGAGTAGGATGCGCGCGCGCGCGTGTGTGTGTGTGTGTGTGTGTGTGTGTGTGTGTGGGTGTGTTATGTGTGTGTATGTGTGTGAGAGAGAGAGAGATAAATCTATGTTAGTATAAATAATTAAATTTCAATAATCTAACCTTTTTCCACTGGCTCATCTCGAAATATTTACCTTCATTTAAATATGCATTTCAGTTTATACTCCCGGGTTTCTTTTGAACATTAATACATAATTTCCATGGAAAGCTTTTGATCACAAATTTAAATATTGGATTAACTATTTTTTTATAAAATAAACGCTCAACCTTTTTTGGCTCGTTATTTTTGCAAGTGGCTACTTCAACGATCCACAAAATATGCAGGTGTATGTTTATGATAAATGTATAGTGTGTGTGTGTGTGTGTGTGTGTGTGTGTGTGTGCGTGTGTGTGTGTGTGTGTGTGTGTGTGTGTGTGTGTGTGTGTGTGTGTGTGTGTGCGTGTGTGTGTGTGTGTGTGTGTGTGTGTGAGACGAAGATCACCGAGAGGTGGTGTTGGTGTTGTATTCATAGATTACGGTAGATCATTAGAATGAGGATGATCAGTTAATTTTGATTTGTCATCGTATTTGTGGACATACTGATAACAATTACTACTAAGCCCTAGTTATTGGGTATTTGTGGACATACTGATAACAATTACTACTAACTCCTAGTTATTGGGTATTTGTGGACATACTGATAACAATTACTACTAAGCCCTAGTTATTGGGTATTTGTGGACATACTGATAACAATTACTACTAAGCCCTAGTTATTGGGTATTTGTGGACATACTGATAACAATTACTACTAAGCCCTAGTTATTGGGTATTTGTGGACATACTGATAACAATTACTACTAAGCCTAGTTTATTGGGTATTTGTGGACATACTGATAACAATACTACTAAGCCCTAGTTATTGGGTATTTGTGGACATACTGATAAACAATTACTACTAAGCCCTAGTTATTGGGTATTTGTGGACATACTGATAACAATACTACTAAGCCCTAGTTATTCGGTATTTGTGGACATACTGATAACAATTACTACTAAGTCCTAGTTATTGGGTATTAGTGGACATACTGATAACAATTACTACTAAGCCCTAGGTATTGGGTATTTGTGGACATACTGATAACAATTACTACTAAGCCCTAGTTATTGGGTATTTGTGGACATACTGATAACAATTACTACTAAGCCCTAGTTATTGGGGTATTTGTGGACATACTGATAACAATTACTATTAACTCCTAGTTATTGGGAATTTGTAAGGTTGTATCTGGGTTAGAACAACTGTGGTTACCTGGATAACAGTACGAGGTAAGCTCTTTCTTATTATAGTAACTCACTCACTAAAGGCTTCAATGCTGCAAAAATACTGAGATAAAGAGCGGGCGGCAAAGCCTAAGGGCCGTTCCTTTAACACCTTAAGAGCGGCCTATGCGGTTTATTTATATGTACCGCCCCAGCGGGGTGTTTTTAGCCAAAATAGGGCTGTTTACGTGATCATTTTCATGCCTAAATAAGACCCAGAAACGTTAAAACAAGTATCTATCCCTGAAAGGGCATAAACAGAGCTTTCGAATGACACCATAAACGATCCTTTTATGATGGCTAGTTTTCTTGCAATAACCGTGCAAACACGAGTGCAAAAAGCATGTAATTAGCCACTTTCCCGATACAATTCCTTATATAGCGAGTGAGAGAGGGAGGAGGGAGCTGCGATTCGTGTCAGTATGTTCGCCGCGGTGGTCTGGAGCAGTCATACGCTCGCTACTCTCCTGCCACCACTTGTCTCTCTCTCTCAAGCAACATTACGTGCTGAAATTGCCACTCGACTATGTCGAGCGCCGCCACATAGTCCAGCTTTATTTAACTCGACTTATGTGGTGAGCCGCTTTTTAAGGGTTAACACTTACGCTGTGGGTATATTTCCAATATATTAGGGCTCATTCATGCACTCCTGAATGATTAAGCAAGTGTCTGAATGAAATTAAATGTATTCAGCTAAAAACTAGAAGAAAATTGCTTCAAAATGACACCAGAACGAGCTTAGTAGCGCGTAGGGTTAATCCGCAGCGCTACAATAGACATCGGCAAATATTCGCTAATACTGAGCGAATGTTACTAATGTCGCGCTGCATTTGCCTCTGACAGCGATGCACATGTCTAGCACGACATGGCTGATATCCCTCAGTGCCGCAGCCGCCTGGCTGGAGAGCGGACGGGGGCCTGTCGCGCTCCCACTCACTAGCACTCATCTCCACAGGCTTTAAGGCCTGTAAATTGCTATGGCGTTCCAGAATGGTCCCCCCAGCCAGTGGATTATACATCGTAAAAGCTTTCCCTACGACCTTTCCCGACCAAGATTGACCCTTATCATTTATCTGTATAAGGGTCAATTTGGGTCGGGAAAGGTCGTAGGGAAAGCTTTTATGATGTTTAAAGGAATGGCCCTAAGTCTACTAACTATACTTTACAGTAAAGTGGCAATCAAATTTGAGTGTATAATATTACTGTAAATACGTGGACCCCAGATGATAGCCGCCAATATTGATGTTGTTACACCAGCGGCTTTTAACCTTTGTGGGAGCATGGCCTACTATCCACATACCAAGACGCAAAGGTTCCACTTCCTCATAGTACTGGTATCATAGTTTAACACAAACTAAATGGGCATAATTCAAATGTGTTATATTTTGTTATATTGTTGTATGATAGTCAAAGTAAATTTGCTGGTAACGTAATTATATATATATATATATATATATATATATATATATATATATATATATATATATACCGGTATATATATATATCGCAACAACTCATTAGCCAAACCCAAAAAAATCACTAAGGAAAAATGTAAGGTTAGCTGCATTTATTTAGCATGTAAGACGATAACAGTCATAGTTTGCCTATGAGAGGGCACACCATGAATGAGGTGCATCTTAAACTGGATGGTGTATTAGGTATATCAGTAATAACTGTATGACATATACGGTGATGTATTTTGGATTCATCGAGATAACAGAACGGAGAGAGCTACGAAAGAATCAAGCATATTTAGGAGGTAATACATAATAACTATAATACTGACATGGACAAATGTGGAGGCTTGCCAGTAGAAGGAAGAACAAGGGTAAGAATAACAAACATTAAAGGGGGAAGAGATAATAAAGGATAAATGAAGGATTTGAAGAAAGATGAATAGTCAGTGTAAGGAGAGAGAGAGAGAGAGAGAGAGAGAGAGAGAGAGAGAGAGAGAGAGAGAGAGAGAGAGAGATACATAGATACACAGACCACACAGACCTCAAGGTCCTTACTAGGCAGTCTGGCCTTACAAACTATATATATATATATATATATATATATATATATATATATATATATATATACCGGTATATATATATATAAATATATATATATACATACATATATACACATACATATATACATACATACATACATATATATATATATATATATATATATATATACATACTGTACAGCGCACACACATACACATACATGCATTTTTTTTTTTTTTCATATCACCCCAGCCCTCTGTAGATAGAGGTCAAGCCTTCCCTTGAAAGCGTTTATTGTGTCGCTCTCCACCACTGTCGCTGGTAGTTTATTCCACTCTGTCGCCACGCTGTACGTGAAGAAACTCTTTGTGACATCTAGGTTTGCCTTTTTGGTTTTTAATTTCATTCCATTTCCGCGAGTTTGATTAGTATTGCTTAAAAGAGAGAGAGAGAGAGAGAGAGAGAGAGAGAGAGAGAGAGAGAGAGAGAGAGAGAGAGAGAGAGAGAGAGAGAGAGAAAGGGGGGAGGGGGACGCGTTATTTGCACCGCCAACAGGACCTACTAAGTTACTAAATAATTCACTTGCGCCCAAATAAACACTTTACAGCCCAGGCAGGCAAATTCCCGGCCAACTGCCTCACAACACGCCCAACTACCCACCATACTAGGCCATCAAAAACGGTAACACTTAGGATATTTGAATTTGAAGCTGGCTATCACGAAATTGTAATCAGCTTAAGAAGAACCTTAAAGATACTGTAACTAATGAACTCTTTGACTCCTACAAATGCTCCATAAACTTAATAAACGTTTAATGATAGCCAAATAAAAAATCAAATAATGATTCATAATGAGGTAGAGTTAAGATACTGAAAGGGTTCACCACGTGCACACGAACAATTCATCTCTCTACCGACACTAAGGATAATCACGTCCAAACAAAACATTTCACGCCCAACTAAACTTAATCACGCCCACACCATAAAATGAAATTAACGCCCAACTAAATATTTTTACGCCCAACTAAGCCTCAGTCACGCTCAAAATGGTATGTAATGGTATATTTTTGCGACAAATAAAACGCAATAGCCTAACAGAAATAATCCACAAAAATATTGCTATAACTATATTAACTAATAACTAGCCTATATACTATATAACTATATACCAAAACATAAAACAGCACCAACACAACCAAAACAATTAAACACAGCAGCACCATCAAAACAACCACTAAAACGCTCAACACAACAATTAACCCTTTCAAGATCCAATACGCATTTTTTTCTGTTTTCGGGTAATTATTAGATTTTATTCAGATTAGGAAGGGTAGGTGGAAGTCAGAGGGTTGATTGAGATAGTCTTTACCCTCTTAATACTCACAGATCCTTTCTAATCTGCATAAAATCGTCTAATGATAGCCAAAAATATACTGCTAAAACGCGTCAGAGCTTCAAGGGGTTAATCAATCAAAACAACCACCAAACCAATAACAAAAATCCAAAATCATATAACAAACTAACACAACCAAAACCATTAAAACCAAAACATACTACGAACCACCACCAACACAACCAAAACCATTAAAACCAAAACATACTACGAACCACCACCAACACAACCAAAACCATTAAAACCAAAACACAATACGAACCACCACCAACACAACCAAAACCATTAAAACCAAAACGCATTACGAACCACCACCAACACAACCAAAACACAATACCAACCACCACCAACACAACCAAAACCATTAAAACCAAAACACAATACGAACCACCACCAACACAGCCCAACCCATTAAAACCAAAAGTCAATACGAACCACCACCAACACAACCAAAACCATTAAAACCAAAACATACTACGAACCACCACCAACAGAACCAAAACACAATACGAACCACCACCAACACAACCAAAACACAATACGAACCACCACCAACACAACAAACCATTAAAACCAAAACATACTACGAACCACCACCAACACAACCAAAACCATTAAAACCAAAACACAATACGAACCACCACCAACACAACCAAAACCATTAAAACCAAAACATACTACGAACCACCACCAACACAACCAAAACCATTAAAACCAAAACACAGTACGAACCACCACCAACACAACCAAAACACAATACGAACCACCACCAACACAACCAAAACCATTAAAACCAAAACATACTACGAACCACCACCAACACAACCAAAACCATTAAAACCAAAACACAATACGAACCACCACCAACACAACCAAAACCATTAAAACCAAAACACAATACGAACCACCACCAACACAACCAAAACCATTAAAAACAAAATACAATACGAACCACCACCAACACAACCAAAACCATTAAAACCAAAACACAATCCGAACCACCACCAACACAACCAAAACCATTAAAACCAAAACACAATACGAACCACCACCAACAGAACCAAAACACAATACGAACCACCACCAACACAACCAAAACACAATACGAACCACCACCAACACAACTAAAACACAATACGAACCACCACCAACACAACCAAAACCATTAAAACCAAAACACAATACGAACCACCACAAACAACCAAAACACAATCCGAACCACCACCAACACAACCAAAACCATTAAAACCAAAACACAATACGAACCACCACCAACACAACCAAAACCAATAAAACCAAAACACAATACGAACCACCACCAACACAACCAAAACCATTAAAACCAAAACACAATACGAACCACCACCAACACAACCAAAACATAAAACCAAAACACAATACGAACCACCACCAACACAACCAAAACACAATCCGAACCACCACCAACACAACCAAAACCAATAAAACCAAAACACAATACGAACCACCACCAACACAACCAAAACCATTAAAACCAAAACACAATACGAACCACCACCAACACAACCAAAACCATTAAAACCAAAACACAATACGAACCACCACCAACACAACCAACACCATTAAAACCAAAACACAATACGAACCACCACCAACACAACCAAAACACAATACCAACCACCACCAACACAACCAAAACCTTTAAAACCAAAACACAATAAGAACCACCACCAACACAACCAAAACCATTAAAACCAAAACACAATACGAACCACCACCAACACAACCAAAACCATTAAAACCAAAACATACTACGAACCACCACCAACAGAACCAAAACACAATACGAACCACCACCAACACAACCAAAACACAATACGAACCACCACCAACACAACCAAAACCATTAAAACCAAAACATACTACGAACCACCACCAACACAACCAAAACCATTAAAACCAAAACACAATACGAACCACCACCAACACACCAAACCATTAAAACCAAAACATACTACGAACCACCACAACACAACCAAAAACCATTAAAACCAAAACACAGTACGAACCACACCAACACAACCAAAACACAATACGAACCACCACCAACACACAACCAAAACCATTAAAACCAAAACATACTACGAACCACACCACCAACACAACCAAAACCATTAAAAACCAAAACACAATACGAACCACCACCAACACAACCAAAACCATTAAAACCAAAACACAATACGAACCACCACCAACACAACCAAAACCATTAAAACCAAAACACAATACGAACCACCACCAACACAACCAAAACCATTAAAACCAAAACACAATCCGAACCACCACCAAACACACAAAAACCATTAAAACCAAAACACAATACGAACCACCACCAACACAACCAAAACACAATACGAACCACCACCAACACAACCAAAACACAATACGAACCACCACCAACACAACCAAAACCATTAAAACCAAAACACAATAGGAACCAGCACCAACACAACTAAAACACAATCCGAACCACACCAACACAACAAAAACCATTAAAACCAAAACACAATACGAACCACACCCAACACAACCAAAACCATTAAAACCAACACACAATTCGAACCACCACCAACACAACCAAAACCATTAAAACCAAAACAGAATCCGAACCACACCAACACAACCAAAACCATTAAAACCAAAACACAATACGAACCACCACCACCAACACAACCAAAACACATCCGAACCACACCAACACAACCAAAACCATTAAAACCAAAACACAATACGAACCACCACAAACACAACCAAAACCAATAAAAACAAAAACACAATACGAACCACCACCAACACAACCAAAACCATTAAAAACCAAAACCAACACAATACACCACCACCAACAAAAACACCACCAAAACACAATACGAACCACCACCAACACAACCAAAACACAATCCGAACCACCACCAACACAACCAAAACCATTAAAAACCAAAACACAATACGAACCACCACCAACACAACCAAACCATTAAAACCAAAACACAATACGAACCACCACCAACACAACCAAAACCATTAAAACCAAAAACACAATACGAACCACCACCAACACAACCAAAACCATTAAACCAAAAACACAATACGAACCACCACCAACACAACCAAAACACAATCCGAACCACCACCAACACAACCAAAAACCATTAAAACCAAAACACAATACGAACCACACCACCAACACAACCAAAACCAATAAAACAAAAACACAATACGAACCACACCAACACAACCAAAACCATTTAAACCAAAAACACAATACGAACCACCACAAACACAACCAAACCACAACCAAAACACAATACGAACCACCACCAACACAACCAAAACACAATCCGAACCACCACCAACACAACCAAAACCATTAAAACCAAAACACAATACGAACCACCACCAACACAACCAAAACCATTAAAACCAAAACACAATACGAACCACCACCAACACAACCAAAACCATTAAAACCAAAACACAATACGAAACCACCACCAACACACAAAACCATAAAACCAACACACAATACGAACCACCACCAACACAACCAAAACCATTAAAACCAAAAAACAATACGAACCACCACCAACACAACCAAAACCATTAAAACCAAAACACAATACGAACCACCACCAACACAACCAAAACACAATCCGAACCACCACCAACACAACCAAAACACAATACGAACCACCACCAACACAACCAAAACCATTAAAACCAAAACGCATTACGAACCACCACCAACACAACCAAAACACAATCCGAACCACCACCAACACAACCAAAACACAATCCGAACCACCACCAACACAACCAAAACACAATCCGAACCACCACCACACACCAAAACCATAAACCAAAACACAATACGAACCACCACCAACACAACCAAAACCATTAAAACCAAAACACAATACGAACCACCACCAACACAACCAAAACCATTAAAACCAAAACACAATACGAACCACCACCAACACAACCAAAACCATTAAAACCAAAACACAATACGAACCACCACCAACACAACCAAAACCATTAAAACCAAAACATACTACGAACCACCACCAACAGAACCAAAACACAATACGAACCACCACCAACACAACCAAAACACAATACGAACCACCACCAACACAACCAAAACCATTAAAACCAAAACACAATACGAACCACCACCAACACAACCAAAACACAATCCGAACCACCACCAACACAACCAAAACCATTAAAACCAAAACACAATACGAACCACCACCACCAACACAACCAAAACCATTAAAACCAAAACACAATACGAACCACCACCAACACAACCAAAACCATTAAAACCAAAACACAATACGAACCACCACCAACACAACCAAAACACAATCCGAACCACCACCAACACAACCAAAACCATTAAAACCAAAACACAATACGAACCACCACCAACACAACCAAAACCATTTAAACCAAAACACAATACGAACCACCACCAACACAACCAAAACCATTAAAACCAAAACACAATACGAACCACCACCAACACAACCAAAACACAATCCGAACCACCACCAACACAACCAAAACACAATACGAACCACCACCAACACAACCAAAACCATTAAAACCAAAACACAATACGAACCACCACCAACACAACCAATACACAATCCGAACCACCACCAACACAACCAAAACACAATCCGAACCACCACCAACACAACCAAAACACAATCCGAACCACCACCAACACAACCAAAACCATTAAAACCAAAACACAATACGAAACACCACCAACACAACCAATACACAATCCGAACCACCACCAACACAACCAAAACACAATCCGAACCACCACCAACACAACCAAAACACAATCCGAACCACACCAAACACAACCAAAACACAATCCGAACCACCACCAACACAACCAAAACACAATACGAACCACCACCAACACAACCAAAACACAATACGAACCACCACCAACACAACCAAAACACAATACGAACCACCACCAACACAACCAAAACACAATACGAACCACCACCAATACAACCAAAACACAATACGAACCACCACCAACACAACCAAAACACAATACGAACCACCACCAACACAACCAAAACACAATACGAACCACCACCAACACAACCAAAACCATTAAAACCAAAACACAATACGAACCACCACCAACACAACCAAAACCATTAAAACCAAAACACAATCCGAACCACCACCAACACAACCAAAACCATTAAAACCAAAACACAATACGAACCACCACCAACACAACTAAAACACAATCCGAACCAACACCAACACAACCAAAACACAATCCGAACCACCACCAACACAACCAAAACCATTAAAACCAAAACACAATACGAACCACCACCAACACAACCAAAACCATTAAAACCAAAACACAATACGAACCACCACCAACACAACCAAAACCATTAAAACCAAAACACAATACGAACCACGACCAACACAACCAAAACCATTAAAACCAAAACACAATACGAACCACCACCAACACAAACCAAAACCATTAAAACCAAAAACACATACGAACCACCACCAACACAACCAAACCATTAAAACCAAAACAATACGAACCACCACCAGCACAACCAAAACCATTAAAACCAAAACACAATACGAACCACCACCAACACAACCAAAACCATTAAAACCAAAACACAATACGAACCACCACCAACACAAAAACCAGTAAAACCAAAACACAATACGAACACCACCAACACAACCAAAACCATTAAAACCAAAACACAATACGAACCACCACCAACACAACCAAAACCATTAAAACCAAAACACAATCCGAACCACCACCAACACAACCAAAACCATTAAAACCAAAACTCAATACGAACCACCACCAACACAACCAAAACACAATACGAACCACCACCAACACAACCAAAACCATTAAAACCAACACAATACGAACCACCACCAACACAACCAAAACCATTAAAACCAAAACACAATACGAACCACCACCAACACAACCAAAACACAATACGAACCACCACCAACACAACCAAAACACAATCCGAATCACCACCAACACAACCAAAACCATTAAAACCAAAACACAATACGAACCACCACCAACACAACCAAAACACAATACGAACCACCACCAACACAACCAAAACACAATACGAACCACCACCAACACAACCAAAACACAATACGAACAACTACACACGTATCCAAAACACAATACGAACCACCACCAATACAACCAAAACACAATACGAACCACCACCAACACAACCAAAACACAATACGAACCACCACCAACACAACCAAAACAATTACCAAAACAATCCGAACCACCACCAACACAACCAAATCACAATACGAACCACCACCAACACAACCAAAACAATTACCAAAACAATACGAACCACCACCAACACAACCAAAAAGGCATCAGACCCACCACCAAGGCAAATCAAAACAAAAAGCAAGAAAACCAAAACAACAACCCAAACCATACTGAACACCAAGAGAAATAAAACCACACACACAGAACAATTAGAACCCCCACTAAAACAATGAACCCCACACCAAACAGTAAAACAGGAACTATCCCAGGCACGTCTACGATCGTTTGGGTATGCAGAGGCTGGAAGGGGTTTAGTAGTGGGCGTATCTTCTACACGTACACGCATTCACCTAACACACACACACACACACACACACACACACACACACAGGCGTATATAGATCCTCATACATTCATTCACAACAAAAAGACACCTCCAAAATAACCATCAGACCACAATCGAAACACACACCGAAACACACTTAAAACAAAACACCAAAACACACTAAGCCACAACTAAAACAATCAAAACACACCCAAACAACCAAAACGCACCCAAACAATCAAAACACACCCAAACAACCAAAACAACCAAAACACTCGAAACACACATCAAAACAACTAATACACACCACAACAATCAAAACACACCAAAACAAACACAATCAAATAATCACACACACAACCAAATAACCACCTGTATAACCACAACCCGATAAACACCGATAAAAACCACCAAACATAATATGAAACTAACCACCAAACAACCATTAAACCCACCACCAAAAAAATCAAAACAACCATTAAATCCACCTTCAATACAATCAAACCATCCACTAAAACAGAAACTATCCCCAGCAAGTCTAGAATAGTGTGGACATACAGAGGACGGAAGGGATTTGGTAGTGGACGTTTCTTTCACCCGCACACACGTACACCCTAACATGCACCCACATACGCACAGAAACATACACATACCCACACGCATTAATTTCCACCGACAGAACACCTCTATAACATTGATAACTCATAACAAAACATTCTCAAAGAAAAAAGAAAAAAAAACTAATTAATCCTCAAACTACCACCACTACCAAAACAATAATCTATTTTCTATTTATTTCACTACAACACCAAACACTTCCCAAATAAATTAATGAAAGCAAGCATGTGATCCACCGGTATTCGAACCTGGGTTACCACATACAGGTTTTAAACACTCTAACCATTACACCATTACATCATGAAACTATCCCCGGCAGGTCTACAATGGTTTGGGTACGTAGTGGAAGTAACGGATTTAATAGTGGGCGCACCGGTATCGTTCAACCACACACACACTCATTCATTTCCACCAACAAAACGCCTCCATAGCAATCAAAACACATAACTAGAGGGGCACTCTGTAGAGCGCATACCTCCGCCTATGCTGGCTTTGTTACACAATAAATTAAATGCAAAACAATGACACCAGTGTGACAAAAGCTAAAAAGCTGATTATCTACGGATCGCCTCCTAAATTGAATCACTTCTTCCTTGGCGCATATCATATCTGAATACCAAATGTCGTGAACATCGGTTCATAACTGTGTGAGATTTCTTGTTTACAGACAGACAAACAAACAGTGGCGAAAGCATAACCTTCGTCCAACTTGGATGGCGGAGGTATTAAAACACCACCAAAGACAAACTAATGCGTAAATATCCCATACAAACACCCATAAACAAACAATAAATCAGTCAAAAGAACCAGCACTAAAACAATCACCCCACACCAAGCAGTAAAACAGGAACTATCCCCGGCACGTCTAGGATCGTAAATATCCCATACAAACACCCATAAACAAACAATAAATCAGTCAAAAGAACCAGCACTAAAACAATCACCAAACAGTAAAACAGGAACTATCCCCGGCACGTCTAGGATCGTTTGGGTATGCAGAGGCTGGAAGGGATTTAGTAGTGGGCGTATCTTCCACACGTACACGCGTACACAATCACATGCACCCACATACACACACAACACACGCGTACATACACCCACATCCATTCATTTCCACCACCAAAACACCTTCATAATAATCAAAACACCCAACAAGACAACCCTTCAAGAACACCGAAACTGTCAAAACCACCAGATATACAACATGCATTAAAGTTTTGTCTCAGCTTACATTCATACATACCGGTACTCTCAAAACTTCACCTCTATTGCACACATCACACGCTAACATACGTCAACATGCATAATTCTATACCACACACATTCATACACATACAAAACGGAAATCCATCCACAGATTCTACACACAAACCGGTAACTCAAATTTAAGCTAGCACATGCATAAATCTCTACTAACATTCACCCATTTAAGTCTGCATACAGATTCACTCACAAAGGCATATAAAATGCACATATATTCATTCAACCATATAGCTTATGCTAATATCTACTTACATGCCTCTATTCATCCACATAAGACTATATTCCTCCACATGCATCTATTCATCCACATTAGACTATATTCCTCCACATGCATCCATTCATCCACATACGCCTATATCAACCACGCCCACACCCACACCCACTGCCACATTCTCGGTAACATTCCCTTCAGTAGTTCAGGAAGATCTATCATGTTATCCTCTTCAAAACAAACACAGACGTGTACACGGAACGACACCAGTCTCGTATACACACACACACACACACACACACACACACACACACACACACACACACACATACACACACACATACACACACATACAGTACAGCAATACACACACCACAACACTATACACGTAGGCTTTCTCAATATTCAGGAATACATACACAACTATATTAAACAAAATATATAAAAAGTATATAGGCCTATGTACAGCAAAAGGTTACAATTATAACATGGACTTACACTTACACAAAACACACACATGTACACACACAAAGATTACAAACTACATACCGGTACCAGTACACACGCGCACAAACTACACACACACAATACAAACTACACACACACACACACACACACACACACACACACACACACACGAAAGGACACATCCCCTTTAAATGCCGACCCCTAAAACCTGTCCTGTCCTACCCTGTCCTGTCCCACATACCGGTACTGTGTGCTATATACCAATTATATTCTATCTAATACCAGTTATGTTCTACATTTATAAAGCCAATTATGTTCTTTATAATACCAGTTGTGTTATATATAATACCAGTATTGTCATATATAATACCAGTATTGTTATATATACCTGTAATATTGTCCTATATATAAATATTTTTGTTTCTATGTGTATGGAGGAGACAAAAGGCAGGTTGCCTGTAGAGTGTGTCTTCCCCAAATTCAAGGGACGTTGGAGTCAATATGCCTGGACACACGAAGTTTATCAATACTGTTATATATAATACCAGTATTTCGTTTCAGGAAAAATATAGGCAAATACTGGTTTGGTAACAGATTTGTAGACATGTGGAATAGGCTACCTAGCGCCATAGTGGGATCAATAACGATAGTGAGTTTCAAGATAAAAATAGATAGACACATGAACGAGATGGGTTGGGTGTGAGGGCCAATCGGCTTTCTGCAGACTCCCATTTTCTTATGTTCTTATATAGGCCTAACTTTAGAATGTCTTAAGTACCGGTACTACTGGTTCTGTTAGGGCCTATAATATTTCCATTCATTATTACCTAATGACTAAACTTCTCAGTCCGATTGCGTAATTCCTACATTTTCTGGCTAACACTCGGTGATTAGGGATGAGGCCTATTAATCCAACTAACCTCTTGACTACCAACCGTTCTTACTGTGATCAATATAATCGTTTAATGCTAGCCAGAGTCACATGAGCGCAGATATTGCCAACTTTCAATCGGTAACTATTCCAAGGAAGTGTTTTTTTAATTACTGTCGGCAACTATAGTTTTAATTACTGTCGGCAACTATAGTTTTTTTCCCAGTTGAATCCCTTAGCAGTCGATTTCCTGATAACAATATGGAACTACTAAGTCTCAGTATATTATTAAGACCAACTTTTCATAATGAACAACACATTTCATAGTTGAGTATTGAAGATGGGAGCCATGGCTATTTACCGTCCACTTAAAACAAACCCACTATAGACAGACAGTAGTTTATATCAGGTGGCTAATTACTTATAAAGTGTATATATACCATTCCAGTATACCATGATGCACGCTTTCATTGGATTCTGGCTAGTATCACGAGAATTTATCAATCTTATATTTTGTTGATGGTAGTTAAAGGGATAATTGAGATCAATTTTACTCTTTAGATCGCTAGAGATCCTTTGTAAGCTGCATAAAATTGCCACATATTAGCAAAAACAATAAGTATACTCTAATTGCCACATATTAGCAAAAACAATAAGTATACTCTAATTGCCACATATTAGCAAAAACAATAAGTATACTCTAATTGCCACATATTAGCAAAAACAATAAGTATACTCTAATTGCCACATATTAGCAAAAACAATAAGTATACTCTAATTGCCACATATTAGCAAAAACAATAAGTATACTCTAATTGCCACATATTAGCAAAAACAATAAGTATACTCTAATTGCCACATATTAGCAAAAACAAAGTAACATCTAATTGCCACATATTAGCAAAAACAATAAGTATACTCTAATTGCCACATATTAGCAAAAACAATAAGTATACTCTAATTGCCACATATTAGCAAAAACAATAAGTATACTCTAATTGCCACATATTAGCAAAAACAATAAGAATACTCTAATTGCCACATATTAGCAAAAACAAAAAGGTATACTCAAATTGCCACATATTAGCAAAACAATAAGTATACTCTAATTGCCACATATTAGCAAAAACAATAAGTATACTCTAATTGCCACATATTAGCAAAAACAATAAGTATACTCTAATTGCCACATATTAGCAAAAACAATAAGTATACTCTAATTGCCACATATTAGCAAAAACAATAAGTATACTCTAATTGCCACATATTAGCAAAAACAATAAGTATACTCTAATTGCCACATATTAGCAAAAACAATAAGTATACTCTAATTGCCACATATTAGCAAAAACAATAAGTATACTCTAATTGCCACATATTAGCAAAAACAATAAGTATACTCTAATTGCCACATATTAGCAAAAACAATAAGAATACTCTAATTGCCACATATTAGCAAAAACAATAAGTATACTCTAATTGCCACATATTAGCAAAAACAATAAGTATACTCTAATTGCCACATATTAGCAAAAACAATAAGTATACTCTAATTGCCACATATTAGCAAAAACAATAAGTATACTCTAATTGCCACATATTAGCAAAAACAATAAGTATACTCTAATTGCCACATATTAGCAAAAACAATAAGTATACTCTAATTGCCACATATTAGCAAAAACAATAAGTATACTCTAATTGCCACATATTAGCAAAAACAATAAGTATACTCTAATTGCCACATATTAGCAAAAACAATAAGTATACTCTAATTGCCACATATTAGCAAAAACAATAAGTATACTCTAATTGCCACATATTAGCAAAAACAATAAGTATACTCTAATTGCCACATATTAGCAAAAACAATAAGTATACTCTAATTGCCACATATTAGCAAAAACAATAAGTATACTCTAATTGCCACATATTAGCAAAAACAATAAGTATACTCTAATTGCCACATATTAGCAAAAACAATAAGTATACTCTAATTAATACATTTCACTTCCAACACCAAACACCTCCCAATGAAATTGGGATTCGCATCTGGGATACCACATACAGATCTTAAACACTCTGAACTATTACACAACCAAGACAGTAAAAGGTTAAGTACATGACTACAATAGTCCACGGTAGTGAAAGGGTTAATGCATCTGTGAACACTATTGCCGGAGATAGTGATCGTGTGACTCAACTCATAACAACCTTTTGGTTAACACGTCACAAATTACCTTTTACCAAATTTCAATGTATCATTATTCATGATTAATTAAGCGAGTGTCAAAGACTAATTACCCAATGACGAATTACCAAGCGTAATTATTATGTAGCTAATTAATGGATGGGTACAAATAAATATCCAACACTTTAATGAGTCATTATGGGATCGAATTTGCGTTATTAATAATAATAATAATAATAATAATAATAATAATAATACAAATAATCATAGTACAAATAACATTAACATTAATAACATTATCATCATCGCTATAATCGTGATTGTGTAAGGTCTGTCCACAACAAAAAAGATGGTGTGTCAGTATGGTACCACTATTATACAAGTGGTGGGTTGGGTGTTAGTGAGAAGTATACTGTATACAGTATATACAGTGGGTGACCTTCAACTGTTAGTGAGAAGTATACTGTATACAGTATATACAGTGGGTGACCTTCAACTGTTAGTGAGAAGTATACTGTATACAGTATATACAGTGGGTGACCTTCAACTGTTAGTGAGAAGTATACTGTATACAGTATATACAGTGGGTGACCTTCAACTGTTAGTGAGAAGTATACTGTATACAGTATATACAGTACAGTGGGTGACCTTCAACTGTTAGTGAGAAGTATACTGTATACAGTATATACAGTGGGTGACCTTCAACTGTTAGTGAGAAGTATACTGTATACAGTATATACAGTACAGTGGGTGACCTTCAACTGTTAGTGAGAAGTATACTGTATACAGTATATACAGTGGGTGACCTTCAACTGTTAGTGAGAAGTATACTGTATACAGTATATACAGTGGGTGACCTTCAACTCTCATATCGACCCTCACTTATGCAATACGTGCCCAATTTTTGTTAAAGCAGATGATCTCTATAAAAGCGGAAAACTGACTCCCATAATATGATGTGATGGGGACTGATGTGGTGGCTCGCTCGCTCTCTCTCTCTCTCTCTCTCTGGTGTGGGTGTGTTTACGGTTTCGAACCCATTTCCCCCTATCTTTCTCTCAATATAGTATCGGTACCGGTACATACTTTCTCCCCCCCCCCACTCTCTCTCACTCTCTCCCTCTGTTTCTGTCACTCTCTCCCTCTCTGTCTGTCTCTCTCTCTCTCTCTCTGGTGTGGGTGTGTTTACGGTTTCAAACCCATTTTCCCCTATCTTTCTCTCAATATAGTACCGGTGCACACTTTCCCCCCCCCCCCCCCCACCAACTCTCTCGCACTCTCTCTCTCAATATAATCAGCCATGGTTCGATGCCCCAGTATTAGCGTCAAATTGAAGATTGCACCCAATCAAATAATCTTGACCACAGACACAGACACTCTCTCTCACTCGGTGTATGTTTGTGTGTTAGTCAGTTGGTGCTATTGTCTGTAAACCCTCTCCTTATCTATGTTGTATTGTATTTTATCCCCCACTCTCTCCCTCTATATATATATTATCTATTATCTATCTATCTATCTATCTACCTCTATCTATCTATCTATATATCTATGTATCTATCTGTCTACCTATCTATCTATGACCAAGGCGAAGTGTTGACAACCATTTAGTGAGGTAAATTAGTAATCTATGCTCTATACTAAATGGATGAAGTGTGGATGTGTCAGATTATTTCCAAAACATTTACTACACAAGACACCCTGCAGCACAACAGGAGGTATCACATGACAACTTTTATCCTCAATTTTCGATAGCCCCATCAACTTGTATCGTCAATTTTTGATAGCCAACATAATTCGGCAACATTTCCAGAACCATTTGCATTGGTATCGGTAACTAGACTTTGGCTGATATTCTTATATAATCACAAAAGCTAACAAATCCAAGTTTGCGATTAATATTGAAGGAAAGACAGTTCGTGTGACACCACCTTCTACGAAACATTTGTCTGAGTTCATCCTCTAAGGGGGGGGGGCTTATTTATTCGCTCGTTTATGTATCTTTATATGTGTGTTCTAGTTTCCTCCCTAGACCCCCATCAAATTATAAAAACATCCATTAGATCCCCTTTCTAAATTAATTTGTACATTTTTCGGTAGAAAAAGGCCGGTTCTTCCAGCTCACTGTCGTTCGCCAGCAAAAAAATCGACACCTAAATAACAGAAAGGTCTTAATATTGACAAAGAAATTAGATGCAAAGTCTTAAAATCGAAAAACTAATGGGGCAAACATCTTAAAATCTGAAAACTAATGGGGCTAAACATGAACACAAACTGGCACTGGACCTCATACACCACTTTGACAATATACCGTACATCAAGAGGCTGGTATAATGGAAGGTTATGGGGTATATCCAATATATAGGACCTCCTACACCACTTTGACAATATACCGTACATCAAGAGGCTGGTATAATGGAAGGTTATGGGGTATATCCAATATATAGGATCTCCTACACCACTTTGACAATATACCGTATCTCAAGAGGCTGGTATAATGGAAGGTTATGGGGTATATCCAATATATAGGACCTCCTACACCACTTTGACAATATACCGTACATCAAGAGGCTGGTATAATGGAAGGTTATGGGGTATATCCAATATATAGGACCTCCTACACCACTTTGACAATATACCGTATCTCAAGAGGCTGGTATAATGGAAGGTTATGGGGTATATCCAATATATAGGACCTCCTACACCACTTTGACAATATACCGTACATCAAGAGGCTGGTATAATGGAAGGTTATGGGGTATATCCAATATATAGGACCTCCTACACCACTTTGACAATACCCGGTATACCGTATCTCAAGACGCTGGAATAATGGAAGGTTATGGGGTATATCCAATATATAGGACCTCCTACACCACTTTGACAATATACCGTACATCAAGAGGCAGGTATAATGGAAGGTTATGGGGTATATCCAATATATAGGACCTCCTACACCACTTTGACAATATACCGTACATCAAGAGGCTGGTATAATGGAAGGTTATGGGGTATATCCAATATATAGGACCTCCTACACCACTTTGACAATATACCGTACATCAAGAGGCTGGTATAATGGAAGGTTATTGGGTATATCCAATATATAGGACCTCCTACACCACTTTGACAATATACTGTACATCAAGAGGCTGGTATAATGGAAGGTTATGGGGTATATCCAATATATAGGACCTCCTACACCACTTTGACAATATACCGTACATCAAGAGGCTGGTATAATGGAAGGTTATGGGGTATATCCAATATATAGGACCTCCTACACCACTTTGACAATATACCGTATCTCAAGAGGCTGGTATAATGGAAGGTTATGGGGTATATCCAATATATAGGACCTCCTACACCACTTTGACAATATACCGTACATCAAGAGGCTGGTATAATGGAAGGTTATGGGGTATATCCAATATATAGGACCTCCTACACCACTTTGACAATATACCGTACATCAAGAGGCTGGTATAATGGAAGGTTATGGGGTATATCCAATATATAGGATCTCCTACACCACTTTGACAATATACCGTATCTCAAGAGGCTGGTATAATGGAAGGTTATGGGGTATATCCAATATATAGGACCTCCTACACCACTTTGACAATATACCGTACATCAAGAGGCTGGTATAATGGAAGGTTATGGGGTATATCCAATATATAGGACCTCCTACACCACTTTGACAATATACCGTACCGTACATCAAGAGGCTGGTATAATGGAAGGTTATGGGGTATATCCAATATATAGGACCTCCTACACCACTTTGACAATATACCGTATCTCAAGAGGCTGGTATAATGGAAGGTTATGGGGTATATCCAATATATAGGACCTCCTACACCACTTTGACAATATACCGTACATCAAGAGGCTGGTAAAAAGGAAGCTTATGGGGTATATCCAATATATAGGACCTCCTACACCACTTTGACAATATACCGTATCTCAAGAGGCTGGTATAATGGAAGGTTATGGGGTATATCCAATATATAGGACCTCCTACACCACTTTGACAATATACCGTACATCAAGAGGCTGGTATAATGGAAGGTTATGGGGTATATCCAATATATAGGACCTCCTACACCACTTTGACAATATACCGTACATCAAGAGGCTGGTATAATGGAAGGTTATGGGGTATATCCAATATATAGGACCTCCTACACCACTTTGACAATATACCGTACATCAAGAGGCTGGTATAATGGAAGGTTATGGGGTATATCCAATATATAGGACCTCCTACACCACTTTGACAATATACCGTACATCAAGAGGCTGGTATAATGGAAGGTTATGGGGTATATCCAATATATAGGACCTCCTACACCAGTTTGACAATATACCGTACATCAAGAGGCTGGTATAATGGAAGGTTATGGGGTATATCCAATATATAGGACCTCCTACACCACTTTGACAATATACCGTATCTCAAGAGGCTGGTATAATGGAAGGTTATGGGGTATATCCAATATAGGACCTCCTACACCACTTTGACAATATACCGTACATCAAGAGGCTGGTATAATGGAAGGTTATGGGGTATATCCAATATATAGGACCTCCTACACCACTTTGGCAATATACCGTACATCAAGAGGCTGGTATAATGGAAGGTTATGGGGTATATCCAATATATAGGACCTCCTACACCACTTTGACAATATACCGTACATCAAGAGGCTGGTATAATGGAAGGTTATGGGGTATATCCAATATATAGGACCTCCTACACCACTTTGACAATATACCGTATCTCAAGAGGCTGGTATAATGGAAGGTTATGGGGTATATCCAATATATAGGACCTCCTACACCACTTTGACAATATACCGTACATCAAGAGGCTGGTATAATGGAAGGTTATGGGGTATATCCAATATATAGGACCTCCTACACCACTTTGACAATATATCGTATCTCAAGAGGCTGGTATAATGGAAGGTTATGGGGTATATCCAATATATAGGACCTCCTACACCACTTTGACAATATATCGTATCTCAAGAGGCTGGTATAATGGAAGGTTATGGGGTATATCCAATATATAGGACCTCCTACACCACTTTGACAATATACCGTACATCAAGAGGCTGGTATAATGGAAGGTTATGGGGTATATCCAATATATAGGATCTCCTACACCACTTTGACAATATACCGTATCTCAAGAGGCTGGTATAATGGAAGGTTATGGGGTATATCCAATATATAGGACCTCCTACACCACTTTGACAATATACCGTACATCAAGAGGCTGATATAATGGAAGGTTATGGGGTATATCCAATATATAGGATCTCCTACACCACTTTGACAATATACCGTATCTCAAGAGGCTGGTATAATGGAAGGTTATGGGGTATATCCAATATATAGGACCTCCTACACCACTTTGACAATATACCGCACATCAAGAGGCTGGTATAATGGAAGGTTATGGGGTATATCCAATATATAGGATCTCCTACACCACTTTGACAATATACCGTATCTCAAGAGGCTGGTATAATGGAAGGTTATGGGGTATATCCAATATATAGGACCTCCTACACCACTTTGACAATATACCGTACATCAAGAGGCTGGTATAATGGAAGGTTATGGGGTATATCCAATATATAGGATCTCCTACACCACTTTGACAATATACCGTATCTCAAGAGGCTGGTATAATGGAAGGTTATGGGGTATATCCAATATATAGGACCTCCTACACCACTTTGACAATATACCGTACATCAAGAGGCTGGTATAATGGAAGGTTATGGGGTATATCCAATATATAGGACCTCCTACACCACTTTGACAATATACCGTACATCAAGAGGCTGGTATAATGGAAGGTTATGAGGTATATCCAATATATAGGACCTCCTACACCACTTTGACAATATACCGTACATCAAGAGGCTGGTATAATGGAAGGTTATGGGGTATATCCAATATATAGGACCTCCTACACCACTTTGACTATATACCGTACATCAAGAGGCTGGTATAATGGAAGGTTATGGGGTATATCCAATATATAGGATCTCCTACACCACTTTGACAATATACCGTATCTCAAGAGGCTGGTATAATGGAAGGTTATGGGGTATATCCAATATATAGGACCTCCTACACCACTTTGACAATATACCGTACATCAAGAGGCTGGTATAATGGAAAGTTATGGGGTATATCCAATATATAGGACCTCCTACACCACTTTGACAATATACCGTATCTCAAGAGGCTGGTATAATGGAAGGTTATGGGGTATATCCAATATATAGGACCTCCTATACCACTTTGACAATATACCGTACATCAAGAGGCTGGTATAATGGAAGGTTATGGGGTATATCCAATATATAGGACCTCCTACACCACTTTGACAATATACCGTACATCAAGAGGCTGGTAAAAAGGAAGCTTATGGGGTATATCCAATATATAGGACCTCCTACACCACTTTGACAATATACCGTATCTCAAGAGGCTGGTATAATGGAAGGTTATGGGGTATATCCAATATATAGGACCTCCTACACCACTTTGACAATATACCGTACATCAAGAGGCTGGTATAATGGAAGGTTATGGGGTATATCCAAAGAAGGGTGACCGCTCTCAACCCTCCAACTATCGTCCAATTGCTCTTATCTCTTGTCTTTCTAAAGTTTTTGAAACTATTCTTGCTTCCAAATTTCTTAAGCATTTCTCTTCTCATAATCTGCTCTCAGATCGCCAGTATGGCTTCCTTAAGGGTCGCTCTACTGGTGATCTTCTTTCATATCTTACTAACTCTTGGTCATCCTCCTTCCGGGACTTCGGTGAGACTTTTTCTATTGCACTAGACATATCGAAAGCCTTCGATAGAGTCTGGCATAAATCTTTAATTTCTAAACTACCCTCCTTCGGTTTCTATCCCTCCATCTGTGCCTTTGTCTCTAATTTCCTTTCCGGCCGTTCCATAGCCGCGGTTGTGGACGGCCATTGTTCACTTCCTCACCCTATAAACTCCGGTGTTCCTCAGGGCTCTGTCCTATCTCCTATTCTCTTTCTAATTTTTATAAATGATCTCCTTAACTGTACCTTAATTCCCATCCATTCATACGCAGACGACTCAACCTTACACTACTCCATTAGTTTTTCAGAACGCCCCAGCCAGCAATCCCTCAACGACAAACGTAATGAAGCCATAGAACTCTTAAATTCTGATCTAAATACTATTTCCAATTGGGGCAGAGAAAACCTTGTTAACTTTAATGCTTCCAAAACCCAATTTCTCCATCTATCTACCCGTCAGGATCTCCCAGCGGACTATCCCTTATTCTTCAACAATACAAAAATCAACCCTTCATCTTCTCTCAATATTCTTGGTGTCTCTTTTTCTTCTGCTCTCATTTGGAAGGACCATATTACCAGTCTTGCTAAGGCAGCCTCCCAGAAGCTGGGTGTGCTCAACCGCCTTAGGGGGTTCTTTTCCCCTGCACAGCTTCTTGCTCTGTACAGGGGCATAGTGCGCCCTTGTATTGAGTATTGTTCACATGTGTGGGGAGGTTCCTCTCACACCGCTCTCCTAGACAAAGTTGAAAGGAAGGCCTTTCGTATCATTAACTCCCGTCCACTCACCAACTCTCTGCAATCTCTCTCTCTCCGCCGCAATGTTGCATCTCTCTCGCTATTCTATCGCTACTATAATAATCAGTGTTCCTCAGAGCTATCCCAGTGCATACCACCTCCTTTACGTAGGGCACGTGGTACCCGTCTTGCAACTCAATCCCACCCCTACTCTGTGCAACTCTCCAACCCAAGAGTGAAACGTTACTCTCAAACTTTCTTCTACTCAACAGCTGAGCTCTGGAACTCTCTCCCAGAATCAGTCTTTCCCTCTTCCTATGACTTAAATTGCTTCAAACTCCGTGTGTCCAGGCATTTTGGCTCGAACGGCCCTTGATTTTGGCCCTGTCACTCTTTCAACTATGGGGGAGGCACTCGCTATAGGCAGTTATGCCTTTTGCCTCCCTCAATCACATAGAAAAAAAAAAAAAAAAAAAAAAATATAGGACCTCCTACACCAATTTGACAATATACCGTACATCAAGAGGCTGGTATAATGGAAGGTTATGGGGTATATCCAATATATAGGACCTCCTACACCACTTTGACAATATACCGTACATCAAGAGGCTGGTATAATGGAAGGTTATGGGGTATATCCAATATATAGGACCTCCTACACCACTTTGACAATATACCGTACATCAAGAGGCTGGTATAATGGAAGGTTATGGGGTATATCCAATATATAGGATCTCCTACACCACTTTGACAATATACCGTATCTCAAGAGGCTGGTATAATGGAAGGTTATGGGGTATATCCAATATATAGGACCTCCTACACCACTTTGACAATATACCGTACATCAAGAGGCTGGTATAATGGAAGGTTATGGGGTATATCCAATATATAGGACCTCCTACACCACTTTGACAATATACCGTACATCAAGAGGCTGGTATAATGGAAGGTTATGGGGTATATCCAATATATAGGATCTCCTTTAATAGCTAAACTGTTGCAGTATTTAAATGTCATGACACTTGGCAGTAAACAAGCTTTCATTCTCCCCACCCACCATTCTCTCTCTCTCTCTCTCTCTCTCTCTCTCTCTCTCTCTCTCTCTCTATCATTACAGTCGTAAAACTAATTTGTCCAGGTTTGATACCCTACTAACCAGATTGTCTGACTAAATTATGAATCATACGGTGTGGTACTCTCTCTATGCCCCCCCCCCCCCTCCCCTTCTCTCTCTCTCTCTCTCTCTCTCTCTCTCTCTCTCTCTCTCTCTCTCTCTCATACACACACACACACACACACACCACGTAAATGCTTCATTATAAGAACAAAGCATGTTGTTAATTAACTCCCTTAACAAATACCTGTCTATTGTTATCATCACTAGACAAACAAACATTCCTGTAACTGTCTAACTCTCTTCATCATCATTATCCACAACTTCAGTTTTACATAACCAAATATTTCACTATATATATATTTCACTCCATATTATCACCAGGTTCATTTTTTACCCTAAACAATATTCCTCTAAAATTTTAACTTTCTTATATTATCAGCAAGTTAATTATATATCCTAACAAACATTACTCTAACAGTCTAATTCTTTCTGTATTATCACCAAGTTCATTATATACCCAAATAATATATATATATACTCTATCTAAACTCTACCGACAGTATATTATCACCATCTTCATTATATACCAAAACAAACATTATGTTAAGTCTAACTTATAATTTATTATCAGCAAGTTCACTACATACCCTATCAAACATTTCCCTAACAGTTAAACTCTATATTTATTATCACCAAGTTCGTTTCATACCGTAACAATCAGTCATCTAACAGCCATATATTACCACCACCACCACCAGTCTCTAAGCCAACATTCCACTAACGGTATAACTCTTTCTCTGTCATCACCATAGTAGTTCGTTTCATACCGTAATAATCAGTCATCTAACAGCCATATATTACCACCACCACCACCAGTCTCTAAGCCAACATTCCACTAACGGTATAACTCTTTCTCTATCATCACCATAGTAGGGTCATTTGCTTGGAATCCGTTACCATTTTGTTCCTACCTTTTTCTCTCGATGGATTTGACAACCTGAACCATTTTAAAGGAAAATTAGCTCCGATGCCCCTCTGAAAAATGACGGCTAACTCTGCTAGAGCCCAATATTCAAAATGGCCGCCAACGCCATCTTGAAAAACATGAAATGTAATATCTCTGGCATCAGATGAGCTACAAGGACGAATGAGGTGTCCTTTTTCACTAATTCTGGCATTACAAATCCACTGGAATGGTTATTGTATTGTATTGTATATTGTATTGTATTATACTAATTGTACATACTAATCTGCCACTTCACTGTCACTACATGATTCACTGTATGAGCCACTATCAGAATCACTGTCCTCACTTTCGCTGCTATCATCACTGTTGTTCTCTGCCTGCGGTGTATATCTAATATTACTTTTTTACTGTTTCGGATGGACCGCATGCCCATCTGATGAAAATCGCCGACTTGTGAAGAGACCGAAATAATGGATAATAGAAGAGAGAGTGAAGAGTTACCAGACAAGACATTAAATGAATACGAGTGCATTTTACTCTGTGGTAAGCGATGTACCGCAGATGATCGTTTGGAAAACATTACACCTGAGAAGTGGGAATCCATCCGGGAAAAGTCTTTACAATGGAAAGAACTTGATAAGTTTCAACATATACATGAAAATGTGGATTGGGAGAAGGGACCAAAGGGTCACCACATGCATAGCACTTGTTACGCATCGTTATCCAGCAAGCGCAAGCTCTCTCAAGCCGAAAAAAGAAAACACAAATCCGAGGAACGTCTTGAAAGAGATGAAGCATCAGATCAACAAGACCCTTCCCCAGAGGCCAGTGCACCTAAAAGGCTCCGCTCCAGTATGGGTGTCCTTCACGATAAGACTCTATGTGTGTGGTGCATGAAAGGGGCATACAAGAGTAGTGATCGTGACAAGCAGATTTTACTCCTATCAACAGTAGATGCCTGGACTAAATTCAAGTTACATACTGTCCGTCTGGAAGATGAGGTCATGAGATTGAGACTTGACACTCTGATTGCATCCATCCCAGATAGTCAAACAGCATTTGGGTTGGAAATCCGCTACCATCGTGCGTGCTGGCGCAAATATGTAAGCGACCACAAGCCCCTTTCAGATGAAAGCACTCAACATTTGTAGCGTGTAAACCTCCGAGAGGCCCAAGCTCTCTTCTTTCATCATATTCGTCAAGTCATCTTCAAAGACCATGAAATTTGTACACTGCAAGGCCTGCTGCAGGACTATAAGCGCATTATCTCAAATCACGGACATAACTCAGTAGTAAAATCCAGCTACTTAAAGGAAATTCTCGTCAATGAATTTGGGGAAGACATCGGATTTCATGAACGCATTCAAAAGAATGTGAGTGAACTGGTATATGATACAACAGCAGCAGGTACATACATCGAGGCGTCAATATCTTCATTGGGTGTCAGCAATGATCAGTTGGTGATGAATGTTGCGGCACAACTCAAAGAGCAAGTCATCAGGACAAATACTATTCCCTGGCTCCCATATATACACGAGTTGGAGAGAGACGAAGACCTCAGTGAGCTCCTGCTGAAGCTGTTCACATGGCTGAAACACCCAAATAAGTCTGCAATTGATGACAGTCCATCCGTCCGATCGATTGCATCTATCCTCACAAGCTACATCACTGGAAAATGCACTGCATTTGAGATAAATCTCTCTGTCTTGCTACATGGACTGACCAAGAGTAGGGAGATAGTCGACATAATGCACAAAGATGGACTGGGCATCAGTTACAATGACGTACTTATGCTGCGAGATTTTTGGGTGGTCAATGACCTCAAGTGCTCATCTGATTGCCCCTTCGAACTAGCGGAGGGTAAGCCTGCTATCGCTATAGTCAACAACGATGACTTCAAGAGCGACACACTGACCGGTGCTGGCCAGTCACACCGCACTAATGTCATGTTTGTGCAGCCAGAATCATTTGATACAGAACTTCCTTCCGAGAATCACAAGGATAGACCAGTTCCCGGTGCCAACTTTGCATCAAACCTCTCGACAACTCTCAAAGAGCTCGGAAGTAAAATGCAAAAAGTCAACCCATACAAGACAGCGAAGCGTGGGGAACCACCTCTCAGGAAGCCACCAGCTGATCAAAGTACTCCTCCTCCTGACACATCGGTGCAAAGAATTTGTGGTGTGATCGATGCATTGGCCAGGGCGCAAGATGACCGAACGAGACCTAAGCCAGAAGAACAGACTGTGCCTGGGTTTTCAGGGTTTCACGCCAGCATGTCAAATGCAGATGAGAAGAGTCGAGCAATATACCACATGACCTATCCCAACCCACCCAGTAAGACAATTCTCAATGATGTGATGTGTAAGCTTGCAAAATCAATCGAAGAAAAAAAGATGCCTTTTGCAATAATTGTTGGTGATCATCCTGTCTACGTGCTCATGCTAGAGTTGAAAAGTGAGAATGCTGAGCTGTTCAGCAAAATCTTACCATTCATGGCACCCTTCCACATCCAAATGTGGTTCATCTACACTATATACAAGAGGTTTAAGGGATCTGGCATCTCAGATGTGTTGGTGGCAGCTGGTGTTATAGCAGACGGGTCTCTTGATCAGGCCCTTCGTGGAAAACATGTTAAGCGTGGGGTTCGCTGCTTGCGACTATTCTACGAGACTCTGGTCCACCATGTCATAGACAAACGTTTGGAAGATTCCCCTCTATCTGAAGAAGTAAAGGCATCCCTTGCCAAGCTTCGACATCCGATTGATGCACAGGAACTTGCAGATGAACATGCAGAGCTAGAGAGAAATGCTGAGCTGAAGGATCTCGTTGATGCTCTCTTCAAGGACTTTGAGGGTGCCCCACAAGCAGAATACTGGATGTCATTCATGGAAATGGTTGAGGTTCTAACTCAAAATATCCATGCAATCAGAACAAGCAACTGGACTGAGTTCAAGTCCTCACTCAAGCTCATGCTTCCTTTGATGCAAATCTATGATAATGACAAGTATGGTCGGCATCTCCCCGATTTCACCGCAGTGCTTAATACCCTTCCTGTCGATCAGGCTGCATTCATGGAGAGTGGTATGTTTGCACAGTCAATGACAGGAAAACCATATTCGTGTGTCGCGCTCGACATATGGATAGAGTCAACAATGAATAAGGGCTCTAAGCTGAAGTCTGGTTGGTTGGCCATTCTGAACAATGAAAAGCAGCTCCTTTCAAACACTCGGAATGTGAATAACATCAATCGGGTGAGAACAAAGGTCCATCGCCATGCTAATCGCAAGAAACAAGGAAAAGGGAAGCATGCTGATTGCTCGTCGAGTAAAATGAAGAAGGATGAACAAGCTGTACAGGATATAAGCGCATGTCTCACTGAATTCAAGTGTGATCCATTTAACCATACAAACAAGACACTTCGATCCCTAGTCAGGAATCCCAGCCTCAGACGCTCTCGCTGCCAACTTGAAATCGGCAAAGGAGGATGGCACAAGCAAACTGAAGCAGTTCTTGAATGAGAGAGTGTATTCCAAGACCAAGTCTCTCAACGACAGAGTTCCCCGTAGCAAGCGTTTGAACTTTTCAACTCAGGAATTGAAGAAAGCAGATGGTGAGAACCTGAAGGAAAAGACTGAGGAAATGGAGCGTAATGCCTTGGCCTCTGTTCTCGGACTGGTTGAAATGAGTGGTGCCCTCAAACTTCAAGAAGTCCTGCAGCATCGTGTTACAGCCGAGTGCCTTTCCATCTTCAACGTCAATGGCACCATCCGTAAGGCACAGAAAAGCAAGCTTCAACAAAAACTAACTATGACTGTCATTCCAGAGCCTGATGTATACACGTCTATTATTGATATGGGCCTCATCTGGCACCTAACAACTCCTACCATTGAAGACAGAGAGAAGGGAGACGGTACCAAGTATACCTGGGGAGATTATGCAGAGAAGTTGGTGCACTTCGTTCTAACGAGACACAAGCATGCTGAGCGCATGATTTGCGTCAATGATTCATATGATCAGAATTACACGATCAAAGACAGTGAGAGAATACTGCGCCAAAAAACCCTGCCAATCAGCAATGTCTTCATGAAGACAGAAGATAAATTTCCTTCTAGTAAAGTTTTCCATGCTCTCCTGGGTAAACCTGAGAACAAAATCCGCCTTCAGGCATTTCTTCAAACGGAATTCCAGAGAACAGCAGCAACAACTAGCACCGAGATCATCTACTGTGTAGTTGGCAGCACTGCAAAGAATCTCACCACAGGCAAGCTTGTGCCAGACCTCACATGCTCCCATGCAGAGGCAGATACGGCAATGCTCACCATATATAGTGTGCTCCAGTCAGACAGCTACACAGCAGCTGTCGTTCTTAACACAGAGGACACAGACAACTACGTACAAGCGGCATATGTTGCTCAGAAGACAACAGGAATCCTGTGTGTGAAACGCAAACGTCAGCTTATCGATGCCCGATGTTTGTGCAGTGAGGCAATGGCTGCATCCATCATACTACTTCATGTCCTCACTGGGTGTGACCACAACTCTGGCTTCTATGGAGCAAGCAAGAAGCTCATCGCAGATCGTCTGGAGAAGTCTAAAGAGGCACACGACCTGCTAGCAGCATGTGGTACACAGCTCCTAGTCACAGAACAGGTCATCAGTGATTTGGAGCGGTTTGTCATTCGATATGTCTATGGTGATACCAAAAGCAAGACCCTGGGAGATGCGAGGGCAGCGAAGTGGAGAGCTCAGAAGAAAAAAAGCACTACCCGACTTATGCCTGACTTGGACAGTCTCCGTCCACACTTGGAGCGTGCAAACTATCTTGCATATTTGCAAAAGCATTATCAGCTCCAAAGTCACCCCTCACCGATCGGCCATGGATGGCATCTTGTAAATGGCCTATGTCTGCCTGTCCGTTCAACCCAGCCCCCACTTCCCCCATCCATACCACTACCTACAAATCCGCAGGCAGAGAACAACAGTGATGATAGCAGCGAAAGTGAGGACAGTGATTTTGATAGTGGCTCATACAGTGAATCATGTAGTGACAGTGAAGTGGCAGATTAGTATGTACAATTAGTATAATACAATACAATAACAATACAATATACAATACAATACAATAACCATTCCAGTGGATTTGTAATGCCAGAATTAGTGAAAAAGGACACCTCATTCGTCCTTGTAGCTCATCTGATGCCAGAGATATTACATTTCATGTTTTTCAAGATGGCGTTGGCGGCCATTTTGAATATTGGGCTCTAGCAGAGTTAGCGGTCATTTTTCAGAGGGGCATAGGAGCTAATTTTCCTTTAAAATGGTTCAGGTTGTCAAATCCATCGAGAAAAAAGGTAGGAACAAAATGGTCACGGATTCCAAGCAAATGACCCTACTAACAAGTCCATTTTCTCTCACAACACATTAAGACTTCACATTTTTCACAAGGTGGTGCTAGTATATAGATAGATGGGGTGCGGTGGCTGTAGGTCACTGTTAGTTCGCAGATAACTCTAATATAACTAAAAATAAATATTCTTAAATGTTTAAATGTTCAATCATAAGAAAAAAAAAAATTGAGATCTAGGGAGATAGTTCAGTTGTATGTAAATCAGTGAATATTTTGCCTAGACAGCAAGAGTAACCCAAAATCATCAGCCTTGAGAATTTATAAACATTGTTTAATTAGTTAATGATGGTTGTGTAGAAAATCTAGAATTGTATACAATCTCTTGCCAAGTTATATAATCACGACGAGTAGGGATGAAACGATAATTAAAACAAATACCGATAATATAATATATCCTAGTTAGTGGCAGCCCCAGCATACCTGAGCTATGCATCATAGACTTAAATTTAGTAATAGTAGTAAGCTTGCATCTCACCACCATGTGACCTCCTCCCTCCCCTCCCTCCCTATCTATAGGCTACCAAGGAAAACCAAGAAAAGAAGCAGGACTATTACATAACAAAACACACACACATCATCAACAACAACAATAACGTTCCCCAGTGTTAAAGCTCGTACTGATGACGACTAAGAACAATAATACACAATATATTCCACCAAGACAAATGACCTATATACTATGATAACTTACACAAGGACTGAGGTGTAGGGTGCCAATGTGCCAGTAGTGACTATACTATATAACTGTAGCAGACACCACCACCACCACCACCACCACCTGCACACTCACAACTTGTACACTATTCGCATCTTACACCATTTCGGCTATTTTCATCTATATTAACGTTGTAGAGCAGCTAAAGCATGATTAATGTAGCGCATGGTAGGTAAGCTCTAAGTTGGCAAGGTACGGTGATAAAACAATTACTTGTTATAGAATACCAATAACATCATTAATTGTATGTAAAAACTGGTTCTGAATGAGCACTATTAATAGGAAAAATGTAATAACTCATCAATATTAGCATAATAGTAACTGGATTTAGATTAGAATAGATAAACAATATTATTAAGCTAAAGGAATAATAAATATTTTCTGGCACAGAGGCCGCCATAAGTTAGTTAATATGAGAGAGGCTGCAGCAGACACCACCACTTGCACACACTCAACTAAACACTGTTCGTACTTTCATATATTTAGGCTATTATACCCGTACAGTAATATTCGTGATCAGCTATACTACTACGTAAGACATAATATATACAGTACAACTCACAATAGGTAAAGTTCTAAAATAGGAATACGCTTAGGTAAAACAATCTTTTATAATAGCATCGGAATAGTAAAACGTAAACAATCATTCTAGATTAACCTTAAAATCAAGTCAGACAATATTAACTGAATATAGATTAGCAATATAGAGAGTTAATGGAAAATTGATGGTCCTAGACAAACCAAACAACTAGATATGATCTAATAGATAGTTTTGGCTTAGCTTACAAGATATGGTACACAGTCCACCAAAAGTGATCTAAATATGAGAAGGGTTGTACCAGACACCACCACCACCACCTGCACCCACCCACCCACACATACATACACACACACACACACACTGTTCACATCTTCTCCACTTAGGCCTAGTCCTCGTATAATAAAGTGTATTATTATAGTCTATTCATTATAATTAGGTAAAAAAAAAAAAAAAAAAAAAAAAAAAAAAGCTAAGTAATCAGGCTAATAATTCTACCATTTGGGTAGAGTCAGCCAGGAAAATGGTGTGAACATATACAGCCCATTTGTTCTAGCATGTTTTGAGTTACAGGAGACTAGGAATCATGATTTATTGCCAAGTTAGAGTGAACAGATTATACGTAGTGCATATTTCACGACCCATGTAAATTTGTCAGGCAGATCATTTATTGATGTTTTTGTATTAATAAATGTTTTCTGCGCATGTATAGTAAACAAGTATTGATTTAAAGATGGAATGAATAGGGTAATTAAAGTGTCCAGAATAATATAACCATTAAAGGTGTGTCGAAGGTGATATTCCAATTGTCAATAGAAAAATGTATATAATAATCACTGGTAAATCACTGTCAATATACCAAACTTGATTATATATTGCATAGCCTTGATATGTTTACATTGTAGTGGCCTCTATTAGCACATACGGTAACACCAAACTATCAGCTTACCCATAACATAACAAACTTACAAATAGCCCTACACCACTGGGGACAATCACAGTACCATTATATTAGTATTACCTATACATAGAGGGTACACCTTATAAACTACAGTAAGTAAATGGAGGTGATGTAACTGTAGTCTATAGTTGTACTAAACAGTGATAATACGATCCAACTGAAAGCTCTATACAACAGATGTACCAGTATTTACCACGGCTGTAAGGTAAGCTGATAAGGATTGTGGATGACCTCGATGGGCCCCAGTCATATTATATCCTATGTTGTATTCAGAGTTACCGTATGTCCCGTTATAATACTTTCTGCATGAGCGCTCACCCTACAGATCATGAAAAGCCCTTTGTTAGTCTCACAATCATCTCAAACTTTATTAAATACATTGCATTAGTATTCTAGGAGAAATACATAATGGTTAAGGTGTGGCGGCTGTACTATAGATGATTAATATAGGTATAAATGTATCTGCGTTATCACTATATTCTAATCCTTTCTACTAAACATCCCGCAAATCATGCTATACACAATCTACCTTCTGTGGTTCCTCCAATGAACCAATGTATTGGTAGCTTTCATTATTTCGTAGCCACCTTTTAGATCTGTCGAGTTGGTGGCGAAGTTTACAGTCTACCCAAACCTCCAACACCATCGTGGCTCCACAGAAAACGAGACAGTTTGCTACCACAGAAAATTTGACCATCTACGGGGTACTATTTTGTGGGATATTTTTTGTATTGAATTTTACTAGGCGAGATGTATTACTGTATGGTAGATGCAATATTGTGCAGAGTTACATTTTAGGGAGGTGATAATTTAAGTGTGGAAGTGGTGAGTTTAACGTTAAATTGTATGAGTGTAAAAGGTACTCAGGGATAGATATAATATAAAATAAGTAAAGGTTTGTAATGTTAGAAAGTACGGTAATGCCAGGAAACAAAAACAAAAGTGCCACAGGTTGAAGGACAAGGGCGGCCATGATAGTAAACATTCTATATTAACATTAGCTGTAAGATCAAGTACGTTATGGCAATTTAAACTTATCCAATCCAACTAAAGTCCATCTGCCAAACGCCCACATATCATTCAGTCCAAGAACAGCTTTTGCGGGTCACCAACAAACGAACGCGTGATGCGGGTGTTGTTCTGCTTGTTGTATTATTGTCAATTCTGCTGGACGGTTCCCGGACGACTCAACCAGGTGACATTTTCAACCACTACCTCTCAACCAGCGGCAATCCGACCACCGCCAACAAATAAAACTAACCTAACTTTACCTAAGTTAAGGGGAGAAGGGTTGTTTTTTGGTCTATAATTCAATTATTCCTTTATAGTTAGTTTTTTCGCTAGACCTCCATCAAGCTTAGAAAAACACCCCCTAGACCCCTCTTCAAGATAAATTTGTAAATTTGTCGGTACAAAAATGGCCCGGTCAAAGGCCGGTTCCTCTTATAGTATCAGGCTCGCTACCGCTCGCCAGGAAAAAATCGACACCTAAATGGCACGAAAGGTCTTACAACGAAATGGGGCGAAAGGTGTTAAAATCACCAAACTAATGGGCCGAACGTCTTACAATCTCAAAACAAATGGAGCTTAACACGAGGGAGAAAGGGGACCATAAAAAACTACCCACCTCCCCTTAAGAGTATTGGTGAAGTAGGTAGGATGGTGGTGGTGGAGATGTTCCTTGGTGACCTTGTTGGGTAATAATACTTGGAGACTACAAGGATGTGGGGGAGAAGCTGTCTATACGTGGCTGGTTAGTAGAAGGGTTAAGGGGGAGGTAGTCACTTAAGAGTATTGGTGAAGTAGGTAGGATGGTGGTGGTGGAGATGTTCCTTGGTGACCTTGTTGGGTAATAATACTTGGAGACTACAAGGATGTGGGGGAGAAGCTGTCTATACGTGGCTGGTTAGTAGAAGGGTTAAGGGGGAGGTAGTCACTTAAGAGTATTGGTGAAGTAGGTACGATGGTGGTGGTGGAGATGTTCCTTGGTGACCTTGTTGGGTAATAATACTTGGAGACTACAAGGATGTGGGGGAGAAGCTGTCTATACGTGGCTGGTTAGTAGAAGGGTTAAGGGGGAGGTAGTCACTTAAGAGTATGGTGAAGTAGGTAGGATGGTGGTGGTGGAGATGTTCCTTGGTGACCTTGTTGGGTAATAATACTTGGAGACTACAAGGATGTGGGGGAGAAGCTGTCTATACGTGGCTGGTTAGTAGAAGGGTTAAGGGGGAGGTAGTCACTTAAGAGTATTGGTGAAGTAGGTAGGATGGTGGTGGTGGAGATGTTCCTTGGTGACCTTGTTGGGTAATAATACTTGGAGACTACAAGGATGTGGGGGAGAAGCTGTCTATACGTGGCTGGTTAGTAGAAGGGTTAAGGGGGAGGTAGTCACTTAAGAGTATTGGTGAAGTAGGTAGGATGGTGGTGGTGGAGATGTTCCTTGGTATCGTAAATACGATAGGCTATGACTCTTTTGTGATCTCGTATGTCTCTGTGACGTCACGATCGCTCCTACAGCACGACGTAGGACGAGTAGATCGTATATTATAAGATTGTAAATAAGTTAAGTTATAAAAGGCCTAATATGCTATTAAGCAATATTGCCATGGTCTTATGTAGTATATATGAATTTATCGTATATATTAATATAATTTATCGTATAGAGCAACCTAGATGCGGTACGATAATTTGGGCTCCTGGCGTTTTGCCAAGGCAGCAAGGTGTGCCTTCGAGGAACACCAGAGCCTTCACGAACACCAACCAGTTAACATCTAATTTTCCGCCCTCAGTTGATCGTGCTTTTGTGCCTCTAATCACAATACACATACAGCAATACACACTGCTACACCATCACGACGCTCTCATCGACGCCATGACTGACTGACAGATAAGCATAATATTCATGTCCATTCCCATGTAATCATTTATTCTTTCTTTAACTTGACTCGTGTCTCGGGACCGAAGTCTCGTTCCCCATTGTCCACCGCCATATTGGGTAAAACGTTCTCCCTTGCCTCATTGCCACGTGGAACTATTGGTGAGTTAATTCCTGGCTAATATTAACCCTTATAACCTTAGCCTATATATAAATTTATTATGTGAGACCTTTGGATATAAATTAGCTTGTTTCAGATTGAATTCAATTTAGATATGGAGTAGTTTTCATTTAGATTTATTTATTTGATTCATTATAGCTTAGTAATATTTAACTTCCATTGATAGTTTACCACATTGGTGCCCAGACCCGGGAATTAGCTACCAGTAAGGGATTTTAAGGCAATGAACAAGGGGACATATAGCAGGATGCAGGAACAACTCCATGATAAACTGGCAAGGCTAGCCAAGCGATGGTTAGAGCCGGAATGCAGGGTCACATCTTTGGAATGCAGGGTCACATCGTTGCACCTGCCTAAATCCTGCATTCCACCCATCATCTTTCCCCAATAATTTTCTTTTCCGTTTCAGACTTCCTGTGACATATGACCTGACCTAACATTTTTTCTTGTTCAATATGATCCATTAGTAGGTATTGCTATTTAGTGTACTATTTTTTCTCCATAACATAGAAGTCCGCCGGTCGGCGTCTCTTAATTAGACTATTATTTGGCCGTTGTCTTTGTAACGTAACATTTAGATACATAGCCTATAGGCTCACATGCAAAATGAATAAAGACAATAAAGAGACACCGTCTAGTGGGGTGCTGATCAAGGCCCCTAAAAATCAAAGGGCGGGACTTCGGGGAGTATTAAATAGGCTAATTGTGGACGTCAACACTTTCATCACTACTGCTGAACTAGAGGAATTGGAGGCTAGATTAGAAAACGTCCAAGCTACCCACGGTCGTATTACGGCTCTGAGTGAGGTGATTGTGGCTGACATGACAGAGGAGGAAGAGATAGTTACAGAGTGTGATAATCGCACCCTCTATGATGAACCTGTCTTTAGAGCGAAGTACATATTACAGCGTGCTGTCGCGAGTAAGAAGGGAGGCGATAATGAGGCCCATAGAAGGGCTGACCCAAAACATACTGTACACCTCCCAAAGCTCAATCTTCCTACATTTGGGGGCATGTTGACTGAGTGGTTAGCTTTTTGGGACGTATTTCGGTCTACGGTTCATGAATCCTCTTTGGATAATGTCCGCAAGTTTCACTATCTGAAGGGACAAATGGAAGGAGAGGCCTTACATTTACCTTTGGATGTGTTTGATAGAGGGTTTTGCAGTAGTGGGTGGTAGTTATCTTGAGGCAGTACACTTATTAGAGTCCACATACGGGGATAAAGAGCAGTTGAAGATGGCCCATGTCGTTGCCTTGTTAAGGCTCACAGAACCACAGTATAAGGTTGAGGAGTTGACAAACTTCAGGGCAAATATGGAGTGCCATACTTGATCGCTAGACACCCTAGGGCTTACCACGCAGGAAATGATAGTCATTATCTTGCGTCAGAAGCTTCCTATGGCAATACTTGATAAGGTAAGATCATTTGAGCTGGGGGGAGTTCAAAACTCAGTTCAGTAAGGAAATCAATAATCTACAGTTGAACAAAGGGAGAATGTATGTGTCGGGAGGGAGTGAGAATGTGGAGAAGAGGGGAACAGTAAGCATGACAGTGGGGACTAAAGAAAAGAAAGAGGGTGCGTATAAGAAACCTGCTCAGATTCTATGTAAGCTATGTAACAACAAACATAAATGGAGTTTCTGCGTAAAATACCCAACAAATGAGACAAAACTAGCACAGGCGAAAAGATTGAAGCTATGTGTGGGTTGTCTAAGTGGGGAACATGGTAAGCAGGGACAATGTACTGCTACATATTTAAGGCCCTGTCGCCACTGCAAAGGACATCACTTTGATAAGTTGTGTCCTACAGCAGATAAAGTCAAAGACGTCAAACCAGAGGGTACTACAACTGTGGCACTAGGTAGCACGCAAGACACCACTATATTGCCCACAATACAGATTCCCATGGAAGGTAATGACAGTAACAAAGTTTGTCGGGTACTTCTAGATCAAGGGTCTCAATGTTCCTTTATAAAGAGGTCCGTACTAGTGGGACTGAAGCACCGAATCGTAGGGGCTGAGACTCTTCGATTACAGGGCTTCACAGGGGTTACTGATAAGCAAGACTACGAGATAGCGGAGATTTCATATTTCTACCGTAAAAACCGGTACTTTATGACTTGTATCGTAGTAGACACCCTACCAGAATATGTATCTGTAGGTGTGAAGAAGGTGGAACACGCATTACGTAGCAAAGGGGTTAACTTGTCAGATCCCATGGGAAATCAGAGTGAGGTGCATGTTCTACTTGGTGTGGATCATTATTATGATGTAGTATACCCTGGATTTAAAAATATGTGTGGTGTAATTTTAATCCCACTAAATTTGGGTATTGCATGAGCGGAAAGGTGCATACTACACAGTCAAAGGTCCTGGTCGACACGGTCTCGATATATAGAGTCAATGTAACCGCGGCAGAGGAGTTGGGAAGGGAGGATTCCCAACCTAGTGACCCTAAGATGGCTGCCGAGTTCGGCCTGGAACGACTGTGGAGATTGGATCACATAGGCATTAATCCTATGGAGACTGATTATGACACGGAAGTTGCGCTACAAAGGTTTGACGAGTCTGTGTGCTACTGTGCCTCAGACAAGCAATATAAAGTTAGTTTACCCTGGAAGAACAGTGAGATAAGCCTGCCTACCAACTATGGTTTGGCATTAGGTCGCTTGCGCGCATTACAGCGTATATTGTCTAACGAACCGAGCACGCGCCAGGCGTATGACGATGTATTTCGGAGTTATGAAGATAGGGGCTTTATTGAGAGAGTCGATGTCAAGGAACCGTTTAAGAAGGGTAGGGTTCACTATCTGGCCCATCATGGGGTAAGGAAAGACAGCGTCACCACACCAATACGGGTGGTGTATGACTGCTCTGCCCACCAAGGTCAACAACCCAGTCTAAATGACTGCCTGTTGACAGGTCCGTCCATGGTGTCGGACCTGTCCCAACATCTATTGCGGTTTAGGCTGGGGAAGTACGCCTATACCAGTGACATCGAGAAAGAATTCTTGATGGTCAAGCTAAAGGAGGAAGATAGAGATGTTACCCGCTTTCTTTGGTTCAGCGACATTAGCGACTCTGAAAGTCCAATCATAATATACCGTTTTCGGGTTGTACTCTTTGGGGCCACGTGCTCACAGTTTTTGTTAAATGCCACAATCAGAAAACATCTAGCTGACACTCATGAGGACACAAGTAAACTATCTCGCGGATTATATATAGACAATTTGCAGGGTTCTAGCGATAGTCAGGATGATTTGTTATATACATACTGGCAAGCACGCAGATTGTTTGCGGATGAACATCTATTTCTCTGCGAGTGGGTTACTAATAGTGAAGATCTTCAGAGTTTGATACAGGTGGACGGTACGGCATCTCTTAACCAGGAAAAGTCCAGAAATTTGGGGATGATCTGGCAACCTAAACATGACATACTAACTTTTCAAACAAGGTATTTTGCTCAGCAGACAGGAGCGCACACAAAAAGAAGTCTGTTGAGCAAAGTTGCGCAATTTTTTTATCCTTTGGGTCTAGCATTACCCGTTACCATAAGAGCTAGGATTCTAATGCAGGAAGTTTGGAGACGTAAAATAGGATGGGATGACAGTTTGCCCGAGGACCTGAATGACCAAGGGACATTGTTGTTGAATGAATATGCCATCCTATGTTCTAAACCTATACCTCGTAAAGTGGCGGCGTTCTGTGACGTTACGTTACACACGTTTTGCGATGCTAGCGCCACGGCATACGGGGTAGCCATATATGTTGTTACTTCATTTGGGGCACATTTAGTTACAGCCCGTGCCAAGGTAGCCCCGGTTAAAAAGGTAACTATCCCTAAAATGGAATTGACTGCCATGCTGCTATTAGCACGTCTGGGGCAACATGTACGCGCAGCATACAAGAGCGAATTAAATATTGAAATCGTTCACGCATGGTGCGATAGTCAGGTCGCACTCAACTGGATACATAGCAAGAAGTCTCTGCCAGTTTATGTGCGGAATAGGGTAGATGAGATTAGAGCCCTTTTGCCAGACGTTGCTTATCATTTTGTTAATACAAAAGAAAACCCTAGTGATCTCATAACTAGGGATATAACGGCTAGCCAGCTAGTGAAGTCCGAATTGTGGTGGCATGGTCCAAAGTGGCTGCTCCATGAAAGTGAATGGACGATTTGGCATGCTGTTGGTGAGGGACCTCTGCCACTGGAAACAGTGGCAGTTACAGCCCAACCAAATGAGCCACCGGGTCCTATCATAGAGTGGGCAAGATTCGGTGACTATAATAAACTAGTCAGAGTTGTAGCTTGGGTATTGCGATATGTATCCAATCTCAAGCTTAAAGTAACGTGCCAACTCTGCAACAGGGGTCACAACATTGATGCTCGTGAATTTAAAGCAGCTGAAGTAACTTTGATCAAATGTGACCTTGTTGGGTAATAATACTTGGAGACTACAAGGATGTGGGGGAGAAGCTGTCTATACGTGGCTGGTTAGTAGAAGGATTAAGGGGGAGGTAGTCACTTATGAGTATTGGTGAAGTAGGTAGGATGGTGGTGGTGGAGATGTTCCTTGGTGACCTTGTTGGGTAATAATACTTGGAGACTACAAGGATGTGGGGGAGAAGCTGTCTATACGTGGCTAGTTAGTAGAAGGGTTAAGGGGGAGGTAGTCACTTAAGAGTATTGGTGAAGTAGGTAGGATGGTGGTGGTGGAGATGTTCCTTGGTGACCTTGTTGGGTAATAATACTTGGAGACTACAAGGATGTGGGGGAGAAGCTGTCTATACGTGGCTGGTTAGTAGAAGGGTTAAGGGAGAGGTAGTCACTTAAGAGTATTGGTGAAGTAGGTAGGATGGTGGTGGTGGAGATGTTCCTTGGTGACCTTGTTGGGTAATAATACTTGGAGACTACAAGGATGTGGGGGAGAAGCTGTCTATACGTGGCTGGTTAGTAGAAGGGTTAAGGGGGAGGTAGTCACTTAAGAGTATTGGTGAAGTAGGTAGGATGGTGGTGGTGGTGGAGATGTTCCTTGGTGACCTTGTTGGGTAATAATACTTGGAGACTACAAGGATGTGGGGGAGAAGCTGTCTATACGTGGCTGGTTAGTAGAAGGGTTAAGGGGGAGGTAGTCACTTAAGAGTATTGGTGAAGTAGGTAGGATGGTGGTGGTGGAGATGTTCCTTGGTGACCTTGTTGGGTAATAATACTTGGAGACTACAAGGATGTGGGGGAGAAGCTGTCTATACGTGGCTGGTTAGTAGAAGGGTTAAGGGGGAGGTAGTCACTTAAGAGTATTGGTGAAGTAGGTAGGATGGTGGTGGTGGAGATGTTCCTTGGTGACCTTGTTGGGTAATAATACTTGGAGACTACAAGGATGTGGGGGAGAAGCTGTCTATACGTGGCTGGTTAGTAGAAGGGTTAAGGGGGAGGTAGTCACTTTCTATGGACCTCCTCCCTCAAGTTTACCATAATAGTTTTGAGATTTTAAGATGTTGGTTCCATTAGTTTGTCGATTTTAAGACCTTTCGCCCAATTTCTTTGTCAATATTAAGACCTTTCGTGCCATTTAGGTGTCAATTTGTTCCTGGCGAGAGATAGCGAGCCTGTAATTTAAGAAGGAATTGGCCTTCGGACGGGAAATTTTTCTACCGAAAAATGTAAAAATCTATCTTGAAAGGGGGTCTAGGGGTGCTATTTTAAGCTTGATGGAGGTCTAGCGAGGAAACTAAATATTAAATATATTAATACATACATCTATAGACTAAAAAAACAATCCCTACCCCCTTAAGGGTCTAGGTATAAGCGGAACACGAGGTTAATTATAGGATAAGAGGAGCAATAACGACTGTATTTATATTTGAATGATAATCAATATTCTAACTTTCCTCTGAGATTAAGTTAACACAGAGCCGATATTAATTCCAGTTCCAAAGATAGTTTGGCCACTTGTGAGATTCAGGCTAAGAAGGTAGCTCAAGTTGTAGACGTCGATATCCAGAAGGTAGCTCAAGTTGTAGACGTCGATATCCAGAAGAAAAATACAAATACGTGGGCCTGTAATGGATGCAAATTATGTTGACTTTATTTAAATGTATGTATGTGTGGATTGCTAACATACTTTTACCTTGTGTTTCCTTATAACCCGAAGTTCGAAAGTGATCACACAATACTTTCCCTCAAACATTATGATATTCCATATTATGATACTCCAGAAGAGTCCTACGAGACAATAAAACCAATAAAATGAACTGATCTAAATTTATTGAACTGATCTAAACAATGTTAAACTATTTTGATAGCGCCTGTATAATTATTATGTCTACCGTTCTATACCAACTGTCGTCGTTATTATGCCTACCGTTCTATACCAACTGTCGTCGTTATTATGTCTACCGTTCTATACCAACTGTCGTCGTTATTATGTCTACCGTTCTATACCAACTGTCGTCGTTATTATGTCTACCGTTCTATACCAACTGTCGTCGTTATTATGCCTACCGTTCTATACCAACTGTCGTCGTTATTATGTCTACCGTTCTATACCAACTGTCGTCGTTATTATGTCTACCGTTCTATACCAACTGTCGTCGTTATTATGTCTACCGTTCTATACCAACTGTCGTCGTTATTATGTCTACCGTTCTATACCAACTGTCGTCGTTATTATGTCTACCGTTCTATACCAACTGTCGTCGTTATTATGTCTACCGTTCTATACCAACTGTCGTCGTTTATAAAAACCCTCTTATATTGTCAAATTACTGTATTTTCAACGGCTATGAATTACACTATCCGTCAATATTAGAGATTATTTGCACTCATTATAAGACTGGTAAAGCTTAAATGCAAGCAAATTTAGAATTATTTATTACAGATTTACGGTTTTTATATTACGGAGAATATATTACAGTGGTAAATATCCTGAACTACCGGTAGTATACACCGTTGAGTTAATTCAAGGAGTCTTTGGTTCAGTTCAATGTGGGATCTGTGAGTGACTGTATGGTGTTTGGTTAAGAAAAGAAACTGATAGCACAACCTCGCAACAAACTAAACAAATTTACTAATTTATTTACTGTTTTCAAAACACTTACCAGACTAACACACGCACACATACAATTGTAGGCTCCCACATAAATAAACACTTATTCTTACAAATACACACACCTTCAGCTACATTGTTCCCCAGAGTGTTGGGGCTTGTACTGAAGGCAGAATACGGAATATGAATTTACTTTATATACGGTAGTATTCCTATAACAGGAATACGCAAATAGTGGGCCAATACAATAATAACCGATGCTTTACAAACAATTTAAACAACAAACTATTATACAGTATACGAACAGTGAAGCTGGAGCAGTTTGCGTAAGTTACCCCATAAACACATCATAGAACACCACCAGGCAACAAGAAAACCACCAAAATTGACGATAACTCAGGTAGATGGATTTTTTTTTTTTTTTTTTTTACACATACACACACACACACACACACACACACACACACACACACACACACACACACACACACACACACTGTACACACGTTACCAGAATGTTGGGCTTATAGTGAACGGTAAATACAGACTAAATCCACTGCAACTATACAAAGGAACACAAGGGAATGCGAAACACAAGACAAATTAGCTTGTTTCAGAGGAAGAATTCAAGAAAAATACAAAGCAAAGGAATAACAGACAAAATCTATTTACCAATAATAATACTATACTGTTTGCATTGATGTATTCTAAACTGAACTGGTTGAGGGTAGGCATGCAACAATTGATCTGAATTCATTTTGAGAGCGATATAATGTCACCATTAACCCCTTCTGTACCGGTGACGCCTTATTAACTTTATTTTAGCTACTATTAGATGATTTTATTCAGTTTAAAAAGGGCCTCCAGCAATTTACAGGCTTCGAACAATTTCACTTAACCCATTTTACTACAATAGATCCTTCTTAAACTGCACATATAATTTAAATATAACAAACATATAATACAAATAACGTCGTCGGTACAGAAGGGGTTAATAACATCTCGTTACAGCTTCTTACAAATGTTTACGAAGTTATTTATTATGGCTGAGCTTGAACTCATTGGATAAGTTTTCCAAAAATCATAAAACCAAGTACAGTAGCTAATGGATGTAAACAATGTGTAAATTAAGAGTTTTGATAATGGCCCCAGCAGCTCAGCATTCAGTCTCTGTTAAGGGGGGTCACCTGCTTTTTTTATCTTTCTCTCCTTTTCTCTCTTTCTCTGGCTTGTATCCATTCGGCCCCATTCAGCCAACTGTTTTAAGACATTTAACCCCATCCAGGTGTCGATTTCTTCCTGGCGAACGATAGCGAGCCAGCATTGTATGGAGAAATCCGGCTTCGCCGGAAAAAAATATTCTATCGAAAAATGTACAAATTTAGCTTGCTGTAAAAAAATAAAATAAAAAAAAATATATATATATATATACGGTATATATATATATATATATATATATATATATATATATATATATATGCTGGCTCGCCAAGAAAATATTGACACCTGGATGGGGGTAAACGTCTTTAAAAAGTAGGCTGAATGGGGCCGAATGGATACAAGCCAAAGAGAGAGGGAGAGAAAGAGAAAAAAAAGCGAGGTGGGCCCCCTTTGTGACCAGTCGTGGCCCAGTACACTTTACCACTTCAACCTATTAGCTACTTTTATTCTCACAATTCTCTCTTAAACTCTCACTTCTCTCTATTAACCCTATCTCATCATGGAGTTTTCATATTTTACCCCATTCTCCCTGTATCACACCATTAGTTTGGTACTTTTAAGACGTTTTTCCCCATTAGTTTGTGGATTATAAGATTATTCGCCCCATTCAGTTGACGATTTATTCTTGGCGAGATATAGCGACCTTGCAATTTAGGGGATATCGGCCTACGGCCGGGAATGTTGTTTACATCAAATTTAAAAAAAATTAGCTTTCTATCAATAGTAATTAAAACTACAGCCCAATAACCCGTTTACCTTTAGCATGTGATCATTGTTATCATTACCACTACCCGTCTCTGTTGGCTCCATCCACACACAACTGTTACTCCGTCTATGTTCTCAAACCCTAGCTAACTAAAGCCGATGTCATATGCGCACATTTTCCATTTTTTTTTTGACAAGTATTTAATTCCTCGCAATCTTTAAGGGGAGGCACTTGGTTTTTCGGGACCTCCTTCTCCCTCATGTTTAGCCCCATTAGTTATGAGATTTTAAGACATTCGCCCCATTAGTTTGGCGATTTTCAGGCCTTTTGCCCCATTTCTTTGACAGTATTTTAAGAGGAATCGGCCTACGGTCGGGAAATTTTTCTACCGAAAAATGTACAAATTTATATCGAAGGGGGGTCTTCGGGGTGGTCTTTTAAGCTTGATAGAGGTTTAGAGAGCAAACTAAACACCCTCCTTAAAGCATTGAGCCGAACCAGTAAATTATGTTGCCCAATACCGTCTGGGTTCTTCAGCACTGGTATCCCTAACGAGATTGCAAGTAGATAATGCTATATGGCTGAGTTTTGGTAAACTTGAAATTTGAAGTTGCCAGACCAGGACTAGCCAGTACATTGTTCGTATGGTATATACTGCTGTTAGGTTACTAAACAAGGCACCAAGGATATGTTCACTCTCTCCTACTGTATGACTGACCTACTGTTCCAGCCGTCCACATTAGTTGACAAATGCACTTGTAGGTAATAAAGGGCAGATTTTTAGTTTGCTCCCAAGACCTCCATCAAGCTTTAAAAACCATCCCCAACACCCACCTTTGAGATAAATTTGTACATTCTTCGGTAGAGAAATGTCCCGGCCGAAGGCCATTTCCTCCTAAATGGCAGGCTCGCCTGGTAAAGATCGACACCTAAATGGCACGAAAGGTCTTAAAATTGACAGAAATGGGGTTAAAGGTCTTAAAATCACCAAACTAATAAGGCAAACGTCTTAAAATGTCAAAACTAATGGGGGTAAACATGAAGGAGAAGGGGGTACAGAAAAAACACTCTTAAGTGAAAATCTCCCCTTAAAGCTACTCTCCTCTTCCCGTTACACATTTCCCAATCACATTTTCAGTTTAATCACCATGCCTACATTTTACCAGTACCGGTATGCTAATACATATAAACAAAATTATAGTTTTGCCCTATAATCTGCAATAAAATACAACTGGCTAACTCTTTCTACACGTGCCATTGTCCATCTAACTCGCCACATCATCCACAAACACATCACACATCCAAGTCTCAAACATAGTATTATCTCAAGCAATTTGGCTTATTATTTCATACACACACACACACATTTACTTTCATTACAAAAACTATAATTGCTTTAAATAATTTACGATTGTTGTTAATTTTGCAACAATTATCATATTGCAGTGGGGTTCATCCGAGGCATTCACTAAATGCCACATACAAGTTTTTTATCTCTCTCTCTCTCTCTCTCTCTTTTCACAATAATTGTTCACACAAAATCTTCCATACAAAGACCTGATTACATACCCTCTATTATTAGAATCACAGTGATCTTGGCGAACCTTACCGTCTATTGGGAGCAATAACCCTGACACTATTAATCTTCCATATACCACACAAGGTATACTCAATAATCTTGTAATCTTGTAGCATATACAATTATCCCCTCTTCCTTATATACTGTATATACACAAAATAAATACATTTTGTCGATTTTCGTTGACTTTTCCTATATCAAGACATACACAAGTAATAAAATATATCAAATTAATCAAGATACTAATTAAAAGAAAATCCGAATATCAAAACAAGTTAAAGTAACACTCACTGGTGCCTCCCCTGCCGGATCCCTCGATAATCTCCTCCTCAAAGCCGGTGCGGATATAGAATGGATCTTCATGGTCACCATCGTCACCGGTATCGTCAGTATCATCGTAGTCATAGTAGCCATCATAGGGCCCTTTGCTGCCGTACCCTGAGCCCTCAGTCTTGTCCTCGTCATTCTCGTCGTCCTCATGGGTAAAGGCCGGGTCACTGATATCAGGGCCCTCGCCGGAACCCTCGTCCTCTACATAGAAGTCAGTGTCGGGGTTACTGTTGGTAGCGGACACCTGAGGGAGAGAGGAAACAGTGGTTAGTCACGTACACTTAGCTTACCTACAACAAGTCACATAAATATAATCATTTAACTTTCAAAGTTTGGGAAAAATATGTACCGGTACATTCCATTGAAATCAATGGGGACTAGAAGGAGATGTATATGTACACTTTGTAATTTCTGGCCACCCCTTCGGGGATCACGGCGTCAGGCAATAGGTAGATAGTAATTTCCGCAATACAAAATGCATCTGGTGGTCAATATCTATACAACTCAGTCCTAGAAGAGCTTCACACATACCTCAGTAGCTCACAAACCTCAAGTAAGAAAGTACACAGATCGATCCTGTCCCGATCGATGGCCCACAATAGTGAAGCCAGTGAAAACAGCCAGCCACCACTACACAAACTGGTTCTTTTGAGAAGGTGTACTGCTCCCTCCCTGCTTACCTACTTACCTACTCATCCATCTATCTTTCTAACTATTTATCTATCTACATACCGGCCTGCCTGCCTACCTACCCCTGCCCGCAACCCTAACCCCCACACCCCTTCATGCCCCACCTTGCCCCCTACCCACCACCTATCCATCCATCCATCTATCTATCACTCGTACATCGGGCAAGACAGAAAATCCTCTCTATAACTATATGTGCTTTCTTATTGATATTCCTTTTTACAAAATATATATATAATATAGAAGATAATTATATAGTATATGAAAAAAAAAATACAGACACAAACAACGAGGTCTGAATGAAGGCAAAGTCTTGGCGTGCGACACCCTTCTCAACGTGGCCTGCTGAGTGAGACGATTTATCGTGCCAAAACTACCAACTTCATTCATTTGTTCCACAGGTCACAGACCACCTTGAGATGAGAGCTTGATGTCCCCAGTGACCTTGAAACCGGTTCTTTTAACCAGAATTTGTTTCGTTTAGCAAACCCACTTTGTTACCAATTTATTGTATGCGATAGATACTGAAATATGCCCGGACATGGGAGTACGGCTTGAAAAATAAGCCCGCCGTGTACGAGTTAAAGGACAATTTGTCAGAGAGAGAGAGAGAAAACTTCCTCCACGTAGAAATCTGTGTCTGGGTTACGGTACTGTTGTCCACATAATCCAGAAGATAGAAGAGTAGTTAGATATGTAGTGTATTTTCGCTAACACCAGGAGCTGATATTCAGCTGAAAAAGAGTCATTTGTAGTGAAAACAAAAATGAAGAAACACTATGATTCGTATTTGTGATATGAGATGGAAACTAAATCTAAATGTTCATTTGGGGGTTATTGTTGTAGCAGGACAGCTGAGGGAAGGACAGCTAACAAAAAAAAAAAAAAATTATTGTATGTGACTAAAACTGACATAATTGAAAAAAATAAAATAAAAAATAGTCTCTTAGCCGCCCCGGGGAACCTACCATCTTATTCGCAATGGAAACTGTGGATAAGCAAACTGATAAAATTGACTAGGAGTTCAGATTGTTGGCGACCCACAAGCAAAAGATTTATCTGGGAAACAATATTGTGCAAGTATTGTGAAGCAAGATAAGAACAGGATCGATACAGTTCTTTAGACATTTAAGCAAATATCCAGACACACATTGGTAACTGAGAATGCTTAGTATATAAACACAGTGCAGAAGGAAATCTATACATCAATATAGTTAAGAATGGATTGTTGGTGTTTTATATTTTTCGTTTTCTGACCTGTTCTGTAATTCATAGAACCGAACCTAATCAGCTGTGGCAGGATACCGTAGCTGTTATACATTTCCTCCATAGTATTTTTATCCATGTTTGAAGACCTAACTTTATAAAATAGAAACATTTAACACACACTAAGAAACTGTATATTTATTGCATTGTAAGGAGTCGAGACAGTTTTGAAGACCTCTGAAATAATTATCATGTTTGCCAATGTTCGTAAATGTCTTTTCCTATATCGATTATCACTCAAGAAGCACACAACATAATAACTCACTCAAAACGATCACGTCTTTTATTCTGTTTATTTCTGGCTAACATTATAGGATTTTACTCATTTAAAAGATGGACCCGTGGGATATACCATAATTATATAATCCAGGGGTGCTCCTTTTGGACCACCACCCCTGTTTTACCCCATTATTTTGGCAATTACAAGACACTTCACTCTTTTAGTTTGGCGATTACAAGACGCTTTACCCCAGTCAAGAGTCTAGTTTTCTTGTTGGCGACCAATAGCGAGCCTACAAACTGTGGAGAAACTGGCCGTCGGCCGGGAAATATATAATTGGTGGTCGTTTTATAGCTTGGAGGGGGTCTGAGAAGGCCTGAGGGGGGGAGGGGGGATCTATTTACTCAAATTAGGGCTAAACAAAGTCAAATCCATCAATAATAATTAAACACGCGTTGCAAAACACGAAGGCATTCTTCTAGCGCTACACATCAGCCAGCCATTCTAAGATCTCTCCTCAGACTAATCCATTTGAACAACAACAAGTGTGACACATGCCCCTGGCGGTTTCCGGCGGAAGCAACAAATGTACAGTACCACCATAAACACCCAAACGTTCAATGGGTAAGTCATAAATTGCTACTTAACATAACTATATCCCATTGAAACAAATATTAAAGGTCAGTGTTAAGTTTAACGATATCGTATATTGTTATCCAGCAAAGGAAGAGGCTAACACAGTAATAAAGAGGTTAACCCTCGCATGCTTTTATTTTAGTTTGACTATCATTAGGCCATTTTATGAACAAGTGAACACGGTTAGCCCTGTCTTAATTAACCCTCTGACTGCCATTTATCCCTAATCAAATCAAACTAATGTCAAAATATGTGAACATGAGCAGATAATACACTATACTGGTACTTGAACTTAATTATTGAGACTCCAGTACTGTGACTCGGGAGTACAAACTATACTATAAATAAGACTATTATATAACGATGTTTACCTTTATCATGATGCTATTAACTCACAATATTCTCATATCTCACACTGGCATGAATAACACAATTACCTCAGCATATTATATCCTGTAGCGGCTTCCAGACTCCGATACAAACATCCGATAAACCGGGTGGTGTGACAGTGTGTTCCAGTGTTGTTGACGTTAGTGGTACTGTTGTGTTGTTGTTGTTGTTGTTGGGGTGCTTGCTGTGTGTTCCAGTGTTGTTGACGTTAGTGGTACTAATGTGTTGTTGTTGTTGTTGTTGGGGTGCTTGCTGTGTGTTCCAGTGTTGTTGACGTTAGTGGTACTGTTGTGTTGTTGTTGTTGGGGTGCTTGCTGTGTGTTCCAGTGTTGTTGACGTTAGTGGTACTGTTGTGTTGTTGTTGTTGGTGTGCTTGCTGTGTGTTTCAGTGTTGTTGACGTTAGTGGTACTGTTGTGGTGTTGTTGTTGTTGTTGTTGTTGGGGTGCTTGCTGTGTGTTCCAGTGTTGTTGACGTTAGTGGTACTGTTGCGTTGTTGTTGTTGTTGTTGGGGTGCTTGCTGTGTGTTCCAGTGTTGTTGACGTTAGTGGTACTGTTGTGTTGTTGTTGTTGTTGTTGGGGTGCTTGCTGTGTGTTCCAGTGTTGTTGACGTTAGTGGTACTGTTGTGTTGTTGTTGTTGGGGTGCTTGCTGTGTGTTCCAGTGTTGTTGACGTTAGTGGTACTGTTGTGTTGTTGTTGTTGTTGTTGTTGGGGTGCTTGCTGTGTGTTCCAGTGTTGTTGACGTTAGTGGTACTGTTGTGTTGTTGTTGTTGTTGTTGGGGTGCTTGCTTTGTGTTCCAGTGTTGTTGACGTTAGTGGTACTGTTGTGTTGTTGTTGTTGGGGTGCTTGCTGTGTGTTCCAGTGTTGTTGACGTTAGTGGTACTGTTGTGTTGTTGTTGGGGTGCTTGCTGTGTGTTCCAGTGTTGTTGACGTTAGTGGTACTGTTGTGTTGTTGTTGTTGGGGTGCTTGCTGTGTGTTCCAGTGTTGTTGACGTTAGTGGTACTTTTTTTTTTTTTTTTTTTTTTTTTTTTCTGTATTTCAACTTACTTCCTCTCGGGCATAGGCTGAGAGCCTTAACATTCACCGCTTTACAATGAACAGTGAAGCCCGTGAGGTCTTGTTCCAGTCTAGGGAGTGAGACATGTGAAGCACGTAGAGTACAACGAGCACCTGCCATCTTGCCTTCACATGAGGCACGGTGCTCACTCATGGCCCGAAACGACCCCATCTCTGAAGCCACCTCGCTCCCGTGCTTCACTGTCTCACCCCCTACACTCGGACTCTCACACTTACACACACACAACGCCACCTGTTGAGCAGATAACTCACCAGGCATTGCACCCCTATAGCATATTTTGAATATGGGAATATTCATACAGTGCTATTTAATCAGGGAACAATGAGGGTATTTTATTGACGTTTCGGTGGGCTTGTGGTAATGCACTGATACCAGGTACAGCACAAATTCCATCCCAATAATATCTTCCCATTGATACATCGGGATTTGAACCCGGGACCTTTGGATTACCAGGCCAGTGGCAAGACCACTCCACCACACCTCCCCTGTTGTGTTGTTGTTGTTGGGGTGCTTGCTGTGTGTTCCAGTGTTGTTGACGTTAGTGGTACTGTTGTGTTGTTGTTGTTGGGGTGCTTGCTGTGTGTTCCAGTGTTGTTGACGTTAGTGGTACTGTTGTGTTGTTGTTGTTGGGGTGCTTGCTGTGTGTTCCAGTGTTGTTGACGTTAGTGGTACTGTTGTGTTGTTGTTGTTGTTGTTGTTGGGGTGCTTGCTGTGTGTTCCAGTGTTGTTGACGTTAGTGGTACTGTTGTGTTGTTGTTGTTGTTGTTGTTGGGGTGGTTGGGGTGCTTGCTGTGTGTTCTTTATTACTACCCTAGGCGCCGGATTGTCTTGTTCTCTCTCTCTCTCTCTCTCTCTAACTCCCTCCCTCCCTCCCCTTCTCTCTCTCTCTCTCTCTCTCTCTCTCTCTCTCTCTCTCTCTCTCTCTCTCTCTCTTTCTCTTATATGTGAATGTGTACGAGTGTATGTGTGTGTGTGTGTATAATAATTATGTAAAGATAGGTATGGGAGCGTGCGCATTATATAATTATGCATGTGTGTGTGCGTGTGTGTGTATATTGGCCTATATGAGTGCGTGTGTAAACTTATCTCGGTTCTACAGTATTTTCTACTATACTTGTTATGCATTTTATTATATTCCACACTTTTCTTAGTTTAGCTTCATCAACACTTGGGTACTTATTTTCCCTTGTTCTATCACATTATCTGTATATTTCAGAATGTGTCTACAGTATATACCGTGAGTCAATAATCTGTATATTTCAGAATGTGTCTACAGTATATACCGTGAGTCAATAATCTGTATATTTCAGAATGTATCTACAGTATATACCGTGAGTCAATAATCTGTATATTTCAGAATGTGTCTACAGTATATACCGTGAGTCAATAATCTGTATATTTCAGAATGTATCTACAGTATATACCGTGAGTCAATAATCTGTATATTTCAGAATGTGTCTACAGTATATACCGTGAGTCAATAATCTGTATATTTCAGAATGTATCTACAGTATATACCGTGAGTCAATAATCTGTATATTTCAGAATGTATCTACAGTATATACCGTCAGTCAATAATCTGTATATTTCATCTAGATTCTATCACAGTATATACCGTGAGTCAATAATCTGTATATTTCAGAATTTTCCACGTACCGTCAGTCAATAATCTGTATATTTCAGAATGTGTCTACAGTATATACCGTCAGTCAATAATCTGTGTCTCTCATCTAGCTTCTATCAACATAATAATATTCTGGTTGTTATCATTTGTTATCTATTTTCCACGTCCGCTAGTCTATTGTCTTGTGTCCTGACTCCTTGTGTGTCTTGTTTCCTGTAATGCCCTTCTTCTTATCTCTCAATCTGTTCTTCTTTATCTTCTGTTGGTTTATATTGTTGGTAAAGCTATCTAAGGAGTTCCTGTATATGTATCTCTTTACAATATGGCTGTGTTCCCTTAACCCTATCTGGTTAATCCTTGCTTTGCCATAATCATTTCATCGAGTCACGGTACTTAACTTTTTCTATTTTTCCTTTTATTTTTAATCCATTGAGTGTATGTATTGTTGTCAGTCTTACTTCCGAAGAGTTAGCCACTCATGTTACAGTTGGAATCAATGTACATGCTAAGATTGGTATGCAGGATTCGAAACTGCATTATAAATCGTAGGCTTGTGCATCATTCTTTAACTGTCTTCGTGGCACAATGCATAAGTGTGTTGATTTTCGGTGTGAACATCCTGGGTTCAAATCCTCGGACTGCCACATGTGTTTGTTAATTTCATTAATCGAGTTTAGGAGTAAAGTTGGTTGGTGGAGAGAACATAATAATTAAATATATACAATATTCATGTGTTGCTATACCTTGTGATGAGTTCGCCACACTTCTAGCGGGTCCTAGTTTGATATAAATTTCCTTGTCATAAATAATTGGTGTCTGTACACAATATCTAGCCATGGGTATATAAGTCATAGTTGTGCTAAGACACTCCAGTTATATGTACTTAAGGGGACAGTCGTTATATTTGGGTATATTTATTTACATATTCATCTATTTTTTAGTGTCTTCCCTAGACCTCCATCAAAGTTAAAACAAACAAAATAATATTCCATTATTCCATTAGATTCCCCTTCTACATTAATTTGTACATTTTTCGGTAGAAAAATGTCCCAGCCGAAGGCCGGTTGTTCAAAAATTGCAGGCTCACTTCCGTTCCCCAGGAAAAACATCGACACTAAATAGCACGAAAGGTCTTAACATTGACAGAGAAATGGGGCGAAAGGTCTTAAAATCGACAAACTAATAGGACAAACATCTTAAATCTGAAAACTAATAGAGCTAAACATGAGGGAGAAGGGGATCTAGAAATACGACCCATCTCCCTTAATAAGTGCAATTGCCCATATGAATTCGTACCAATTCCCTGAATGCATAATTAAAACATATTGTGATTGATTTTTGTTATGCAACCATTAATTGATCACATGACATATATATTGCATATCAATTATGTTTCTAATTTAATCATGTAATTTGTCTTTCTATAAATAAAAATAGAGAGTGGATATAAATTCAAATCAATCAAATTTGCAAACATAGTTGGCTGTAAGTAGGGTACCGTAGTAAACATAGTTGGCTGTAAGTAGGGTACCGTAGTAAACATAGTTGGCTGTAAGTAGGGTACCGTAGTAAACATAGTTGGCTGTAAGTAGGGTACCGTAGTAAACATAGTTGGCTGTAAGTAGGGTACCGTAGTAAACATAGTTGGCTGTAAGTAGGGTACCGTAGTAAACATAGTTGGCTGTAAGTAGGGTACCGTAGTAAACATAGTTGGCTGTAAGTAGGGTACCGTAGTAAACATAGTTGGCTGTAAGTAGGGTACCGTAGTAAACATAGTTGGCTGTAAGTAGGGTACCGTAGTAAACATAGTTGGCTGTAAGTAGGGTACCGTAGTAAACATAGTTGGCTGTAAGTAGGGTACCGTAGTGAACATAGTTGGCTGTAAGTAGGGTACCGTAGTAAACATAGTTGGCTGTAAGTAGGGTACCGTAGTAAACATAGTTGGCTGTAAGTAGGGTACCGTAGTAAACATAGTTGGCTGTAAGTAGGGTACCGTAGTAAACATAGTTGGCTGTAAGAAGGGTACCGTAGTAAACATAGTTGGCTGTAAGTAGGGTACCGTAGTAAACATAGTTGGCTGTAAGTAGGGTACCGTAGTAAACATAGTTGGCTGTAAGTAGGGTACCGTAGTAAACATAGTTGGCTGTAAGTAGGGTACCGTAGTAATCATAGTTGGCTGTAAGTAGGGTACCGTAGTAAACATAGTTGGCTGTAAGTAGGGTACCGTAGTAAACATAGTTGGCTGTAAGTAGGGTACCGTAGTAAACATAGTTGGCTGTAAGTAGGGTACCGTAGTAAACATAGTTGGCTGTAAGTAGGGTACCGTAGTAAACATAGTTGGCTGTAAGTAGGGTACCGTAGTAAACATAGTTGGCTGTAAGTAGGGTACCGTAGTAAACATTACATAAAATGTCATTATAATTATACACTGCTGAACTTATATATAACCCTACACTTACCCTTTGTTGCGGCTGATATCCAAATCCTTGTTATTCTTCTGAACATTAAACTATTTGTTTCAGATTAGGAAGGAAGTTTCATAGTGAAGCGAATTACAACTACCTCCAGTAACTCTTCAGTCCAAACATGCCTTGCAGTATTATATTTTGGCTAACACTAGACATTTTCTAAGTTCAGAAAAACCCTCCCGTAATCAAAGGGTACCATTTGTACCAAATATTATAAAATAGTCATGCAAGTTACATACTCGTGTCATAAATTCCCATTAAGTTACGTATATTTACTAGCAGTTGTTGTGGAGAGATACACGTATACAATTGTACCCAAACAAAAGAATTCATCGTTAATCGTTGACCAAAAATAAAGCTGGTCATGCGAGCCATTGAAAGCAGTTCATCCATGGCTATTGAAAACGGACAAAAATATTCCCATTATGCCTGCCGTTGGTTGTGCTCGGCAAGTCAGGAATCGTGAATCCTTGCTGAATCACACTGATTTTTTGACGAGGTTTGGAGGAATCACATTTATCCTTGGCGAATTACCAAATTTGGAAGCACTGGATTGTTGATGAGTCATTGGAGCATTGGTAAATAATTGAACGATGCATATAATTGAATCACTGTTGAATGACTGGATTGTCAGTGAAAGTCACGATTACAGGTGCATTACTATACCATTGGTGATTTACAGAGCTCATGGCAAAATACTAGCCTATAACATTGGTCAATCATGCTCATTTGTACATTACTAATTTATTGGTGAATCATAAACATTTTTGTATTTTGTTAAACTTTGTCAAAAATATTCGCCCCCTTGAAGGTCCTCCATATTTAGCTTAGGAAAAGAATATGCCCAACGTATCCTACTGCGTGTCTGTCGTACAAGGCGAGTAAAAGTAGGAATAATGCGCCAATGAGATCCGCCTGCAACAGTGGCGCTGCTGGGAGAGCTGTGGATGGAGGAACTGACCTTCTCCCCCGCTGCCCCCTCACAAACATATCTCACTTTATCCTACCTCCTCTTGGGGAGGTGCGGCTCCTGGGACTACCTGGATGCCGCGGGATTACCATAAAGGGCATCTTGGTGCTACTACAACAACAGCAACAACAATATACGGTCATATACAGTATATCAAATCATTATATGCATATAGTATCCTAATTGTTGTTGAATAATCAAATAATTGTTGAATCACAGAATCTTTATCCCGCTCAATCTCTAGGGAATCACTGGTGTAATGTTGTTGAATCACATAATATTTAACCCGCTCAACCAATAGAGAATCACTGGTGAAAGGTTGTTGAATCATGGACTAGGAGGTGAATCAGTGAAGAGCAGAGACGTGAATCGATCCCGGGAATCCCTTTGGGCTCTGTTTTTCAATGGACGGATTCTGAACGCACTTTCGAGTATCACTCTTGTGATTCTCAGTTTGTATTTCTTTCATTCCTTTTGAGTGTGTGTGTGTTGGGGGGGGGGGTACATTTTGTTTTGGTTTGTTTGTTTTTCTTACGAGAGGCAAGGGGGACAGGCGATTTTGTTCTCATATATTTTAGGAGGGAGGGGTAGTGGACAAACCGTGTGTGTACAAAGGAAAGCAATCATTAACAGATCTACTGATCCATACGAGGATGCATGTAGCTAATCTACCTAACATATGTGAAACAGTGAAAGAATAGCACAGTATGAAAAATGTGTGAAATATTCCGGGTGCACAAAGAAATATGATGAAAAACAAAATAATAATAATAATATATATATATACTGTATATACGGTATATATATATATATATATATATATATATATATATATATATATATATATATATATATATATACGGTATATATATATTGAGTATACTGTATATCCCAAATACGCGTGAGCCACTAAATGTTTCTAATCTCTCAGTGGGGTTCGAACCACCACTGCCGTGGTGTAGTTGATTAAAGCGTCGGCTATTGTCCTGACGGTCGGCGGTTCGAACCCCACTGAGAGATTAGAAATATATATATATATATATATATATATATTTTTTTTCTATTGCAACATGCAATAGAATATGATATACAGCATAATAAAAAAAAACCCACTTTCTTTACATTGATTGTGAGACTTGTCAAGAATAGACCGGCTATTCATTTGTGAACGCAGTTATTCAGTGGTTGAGAGCGAGATACTTATCCAGGCAACTTTTGATTATTTGGACAGAGAAGCAATCAATGGCAATGCTTGGTAGTCTATTCCATAACTTTACTACTCGGTTGAACAGACACTGATTAGCCTCATATGAATGAGAGGACTTTCCGATTATCTTATATCCATTACCTCTAGTGTAATTTGTTTGATGAATTGTGTACTTGTTAACATCCAAATTTTCAAGGCCCATAATAATTTTAAATGTTTGAATATGTTTGAATGTGTGTGTGGGTGTGTATGTGTGTATGTGTGTGTGTAAGGGGAGGGCGTATACGTTGTTTGTATGTCTATATTTAGTTACCGGTAGTTCATAGAATTTAGGAACGACCTATCTCCCTCCCAATATTTTCACTTCACTCTCTTCCCGTGGTGGTGTAGTGGTTAATGCTACCGACTGCAAACTAGCTAGCCCAAGTACGATTCTACGCGGGTCAGATAACAGCCAACATACCTACAGTAGGTTACTATCCTCATATATTGCCTATTGGAGGTCGGTAATTGAGGATCTGGTGTTAAGCTTTGCCAAGGTAAACTGTGAACCCTTTGAATAATGTAGTTGTCCTTGTGTACCAAAATATTGGATATCTTACCATCTTTATCCATGCCAATCGTCCTTCCTTGCCTTCCATTCACTACCTCCTCCTCTTTCCTTGCTATTATACCTACTTCCTTACAATCATTCCTCACCTTTTGGTATCTTCCTTAACCCCTTCACCACCATTACATAACTTTCATCATATTCTGGTTAACACTAAACTATTTAGTTTTAGTTTTGTATTTTACCTCTACGACTCGAATGGGTAAACATGATCTCAATAAACCCTCTTAATAACATAGATCCTTCTTAAACTGCATAAAATCATCGACTTTTAACCAGAATCAAAAGTAAAACGGCGTCATGGTGCTGAAGGGGTTAACCCAGTGAGGAATAGGAGACGTTTTGACACTTTATAGTGGTTATCAGTAGATGACTTTATTCAGTTTAAGAACTTGTGGCAGGCTGGGAGCTAGAGACTTGATTCAGTGTTTTGTTTACCCCTTTGATTCCTGGATATCCTTCTTAAATTGCATAACATCGTCTAATGATAATCAGAATATGATGTAAAAAATGCGTCCTCAAACTCTGAAAGAGTTAATCATTCCTTTACTTCTCTCATGTTTCTCCCTATTTCTCTCATGTTTCTCCGTTATTCGTTATCCTTCTATCTCCACTGTTAACGTTTCCAAAGTATTCCCTTTCCTTTCTATGACTTGCTCCTCCTCCTCCTCCTCGGGTGAGCTGCCGGATGATCCTCTGTGGAGTGGGTCTCATCCTCTCACTCACCTCTTATCTCGCTAGACACATCTACAGTATCTCTTTCTCTTTATGTCTAGCAATATATTCAGTTTCGCTATGCCCTCCATATTTTCTTTATATATTCCAACTTCAGACATAACACTGTGTAGCCTGTAGAGCGTAATTCGAATTAATCGCTCAACAGTATGAAAACTGGAAGTATTATTCCAAGTGATGAGCTAGGTAAGTTAGGTAACTGATCTCATGACGTCATAACATGCCTGGCCCTTAATCCCAAGATGGTGGGTTGGATTCCAAGTTAACTAACTCAAACGGGAGATTAAGCCTGTGATATAATTGCTCGATCTTAATTTGCAACAGAATCATCCAAGGTTTAGTTTTTAGCGAAAGTCTGAGCGAAAAGTTCAGCTTTCTCAGAAGAAGTGACGGTGGTGCTCTCTGAGTGGAAAAGAGGAGGGAAAGACGAGGAAGTAAAATTGTTGGAGAGGTTTTTAGTTAGATGGCAGAAAGCTCGAGAAGATATAGATACATTATACGGTGTGTGTGTGTATATATATCTATATATATATATATATATATATATATATATATATATACGTGTAGGCCTATATATATCTACATATATATACCTGTATATCTACCTATATATACCGGTATATACCTGTATATATATATAAATATATATATTATAATATATATATATATATATATATACCGGTATATACCTGTATATATATATATATATATATATATATATATATATATATATATATATATATATATATATACCGGTATATATATACAGTGTATATTTGATCTTGCTTCATGTTTTCTCTCCGTTTAATATAATCTCTCCCTCTTCCCTCACACGTCGTCTTTAACACTATTTTCTCATCTGCACCTCATCTTTAACATCGTCCCAGAAACCATTTTTTAATTCCTCTCTCCCTCTCGCTCTCGCTCTCTCTCTCTCTCTCCAAAGCAATATCAACATTACAGAGAGAGAAGTAACTGAGATGTTTGGAGAAACTTCAGTCAAATAAATCACCTGGACCCGACACAATATCACCTAGAGTTCTAAAAGAAGCTAAATGTGAGCTCTCCAAACCACTGACATTGCTTTTTAATAAATCCTTGCAGTCCGGGACTATGCCTGATGAGTGGAAGCTCGCTAGCGTAACACTGATATTAAAAAAAGGCAGCACATTTTTACCTAGTAACTATCGTCCAATTAACTTAACCTCAGTTGTCTGTAAAATGCTAGAAACACTCATAAGAGACAGACTCGTAAATCATTTGAAGGAAAATAACATACTCAAAGATATTCAGCATGGCTTCCGTAACAAACGTTCCTGCTTGACGAACCTCTTAGACTTGTTCCACGATATCCTCAACCTCTATGACGAGACTAAAGCTGTAGATATTATATACCTTAATTTTCAAAAGGTTTTTGACAAACTACCCCACAAACGTTTATTGATCAAATTTATAGCGCATGGAAAACCAGGGGGAGTGTTGAGATGGATGGAACATTGTCTAAGTGAAAGAAAGCAAAGGGTAGTCATAAACGGTAAAGCATCGAAATGGACCAAGGTAACTAGCGGGGTATCCCTAGGGCCAGTTCTCTTCATAGTTTATATAAATGACATAGATGAGGACCTCACCTGTACAATCTCAAAGTTTGCAGACGATACAAACATTGAAAATACTGTACTCTCAAACAAACATGTAGAAGATATGCAAAATAACATATATAAAAGCTGTCCAGTTGGGCTTAAATTTGGCAAATGAGTTTTAATGCAGATAAATGTAAAGTGCTCCATATCGGAACCCGAAATGAGAAAGCAAACTATTCAATGAATGGCACTCAGCTTAAAGAGTGTAGACAGAGAAACTGATTTGGGAGTAACAATATCGAACACCGGTAACCTAAAAACCCAGTCAACAATGTTCAGAGGTTGTTAAGAAGACAAATAATATAATTGGCTTTATAGGCAGATCATTCGAGCATAAATCCAAAGATGTAATCCTCACACTTTACAATGTCCTAGTCCGTCCTCTTCTGGAATATTGCGTTCAATCCAGGTGCCCCTACTACCAAAAAGATATCGATAAACTTGAACGAGTTCAACATAGAGTTACCAAAATTATACCGAATCTAAGATACAAACCATATGAGCGCCTTAGAGAATTAAGGTTATTTCCTTTAACCCTGTGGTGACCTAATTCAAGTGTTCAAAATAATCAAAGGCATCGACAATATGAACTGTAATAAGTACTTTACGATCGACCAGTCAAACTACACACGGGGAAATGGTTGCAAAATTATTGGTAAATCTTTTAAATCGTACGAGTCTAAGAATTTCTTCTTCAATCGAGTTGCGAACTTGTGGAATGGGTTTCCTCGAGTTGCTATAGACTGAACACCGTTGATTCCTTTAAACATCGCCTAGAGAAGCACCTCGCCTTAAACCCGAAACTGATTGCATTTGTAAATGAATTACCTTTTTCTCAGATAAATCGTGTTATGTTATTAACCCAAATTGTTCCCTACTAACATCTCCTAACCCTACCAAGTACATTGGTTTTAAGGCAGTGCTTCCCTTTCCAAATGTCCCTTACCCACTCTGAACCACTGTTGGACACTTGGAACAGCAATGATTTAGAGGGCAAGCAATCTCGTCGCTAGCCTGTTGTTGCTTGACTTCCTTTGTACGCTCCTGTTTTTGCGTGCGTGTGTATGTGTGATTATTTTTACTCTCTCTCTCTCTCCTTAGATACTGCACCGTCATTCCATCATCTACATACATCTAGTGAAACTCAAAGCAGTCACGTGTACTTTCCATGCAAATCAAGAAACGAGTAAAACATAACACATACACGCGTACACACAGACACACACAAACGTTTATATATATATATATATATATATATACATATATATATATATATATGTTAGTAAAGCCAGGTAATAAATTTTCTTTAATACATACGAGGTTGAAAGAAATGGCAATTTCTGCGTTGGAAATTTTAGTATTCAAAGTTTCCAGGTCTCTGATGAGTTTTCGCTGGGTGGCAGGAAGTAGATGAAGGAGATGAGCAAAATTCATGGTGGTACAGGGTTACATAAATGTAAATGATGATACAGGATATACGACGCGTTTCACTGGACAACCAGCATTATCAAGTAAGGAAGGAATGATATAAAAGGTAAACAGGAAGGGTATATATAGAGGGTGGAGGATCAGAGGAGGCGAAAAGCAAGGGGCAAAAGTCTACTATAGGTGGAGGGGAAAGAGAAAGGGGGGAACCGCTTCACGCATGCGCACTGGATGCGGGATGGTGGTCGGTAGGTGGTCGAAGCTGATTGGCTGCGTGTCGAGGGGCGTGGCCTAAGTTGTGTGGCGCCTGCGGAAGACGAAGCTGAAGGAGGTAGCGCGGGGGGCTGCGTCAAGGGCACCGGGGGGCGAGGGGGGTTAAGGGCCTTGGGTTTGAACAAAACATAAGGATCCTTCCTTCTGCCAAAAGGCACTTTCCTACAGGACCTAACACCCCCCCTCGCCCCCCGGTGAGAAGATAGGAAGATGGGAGATAACAATAGAAGATAGCAGACGAGAGACAAAAAGAGAAGATGGCACACGAGAGATAAACAGAGAAGATAGGAGTGGAGAGACAAAAATAAGAAGAGAGGAGAGAAGAGACAAAAAGAGAAGATAGGAGACAGGAGACAAAAAGAGAAGATAGGAGACGAGAGACAAGAAGAGAAGATAGGATAGAAGAGACAAAATTAGAAGATAGGAGACGAGAGACAAAAAAGAGAAGACAGGAGAGAAGAGACAAAAGGAGAAGATAGGAGGGAAGAGACAAAAGGAGAAGATAGGAGACAAGAGACAAAAAGAGGAGATAGGAGACGAGAGACAAGAAGAGAAGATAGGAGACGAGAGACAAAAAGAGGAGATAGGAGACGAGAGACAAAAATAAAAGATAAAAGACGAGAGACAAAAAGAGAGGATAGGAAACGAGAGACAAAAAGAAAAGATAGGAGACGAGAGACAACAATTATAGAAGACGAGAGACAAAAAGATGATATAGGAGATGAGAGACAAAAAGAGCAACACAGAGAAGAGAGGAGAATAGGATATGAGAAGAGTGGCAAGATAAGAGAAAAGATAGGATAGACAATCAAAACCAGAGAGATCAGAACACAACAAAAACAATAAGACAAGACCGGAGAAAAGCCGAGCTGAACGTAAAAACCGAAAGCAAGCAGAGCCCTGGAGAACAAGCGAGCGTAACATGGCCAAAGAAAACATACTACCCCCGAGCAATACCAGGGCTGCAGTCGAGAGTGGTGTAGTGACAAACTATTTGGTTACTACCCCATCCTAACCCATCCAACCACCTACAATAACCCATCCACCACCAGGTCTACCAACCCACTCACTACCCACCCTAAACCATCCACTCACCTACAATAACCTATCCACTACCAGGTCTACCAACCCACTCACTACCCATACTAACCCATCCACCTACAGGCCTACCCACCCACCCATTAACCCACCTCCCACCCATACTAACCCACTGTTACCCACCCACCCATGAACCCACCTCCCACCCACACTAACCCATCCACCCATTAACCCGACACCCACCCACACTCTTTCTACGATTCAATACCAAGGCATATCGTAAATGTTTGAGCAGATCCTTTTGGTGTGAACATGGAGAATGACCCTTTAGGAGGATCTGGAGAGAAATACCTTCAGGTCAAACTGAAGATGTTTGCATGACCAGTTGATAGATCTTTCGGAGGAACTGAAAATGTAATATGTCCTGCCAAGTGGCCCTAAGAGCATAGCCTAGGCAGAGGCAAGTAATGACACTAGAGATGGATTATGACAATAAGGTTGGAGCTACATAAAATATTACCGTACATAAAACAATAAGTGAACAGAGTGGAATTTTAACTTTAAAAGGGGTTAAAAGAGGATCTGTCCCCTGCACTGATGCCGAAATCACAGTTTTTATCCAGCAAAAATCGATCGGCAACTACATCCTAACAACATTTCGGGAGTCTGCTTGCACTAGCGACGGCAACTAGAATGAAGTTACATTATCATATTTGTCTCAATAGTTAAATCCTTGAATTCAAATGCTTCCAGATCACAGATGCAAATAAACATAATAAAAATAATAATAATAATGCCGGAAAATATACCCGTGTAACTTGGCCAGTACTAGGGAAATTCAGCTCTTTCAGCTCTTTTTGATGTTGATATTTTACACAGTGACAATATTGTAGATGGTGAGCCTGAAATTTATGAGGAGAGTGACACTAGATCTTCCAAGATAAAAAAAGTACTATCTGTGTATCAAGTCATCTTTTACATTGTAAATAATGGTAAAAAACGAACCCCTTTGCACATGTTGAACTCTGAAGCTATTTATAATGTGTGTAGGTCAAAAATGCTTATTTCTAGTCTCAATAGGTTTGGACTGGCAATTAGTTATGACGAGCTACTCCGCTATCATTCTGATATGGCATCATTTGTTACAGAAGCAAGTCAGGGTCAGGTCCCACTTCCTAGTCATTTAAACACATCAAGCTTCACGTTGGGGGCCTTTGATAATTTTGATCATGAGGAAAACATGACGAAAACATATCAAATCCATGAGGCTCACAACCCCCCCCCCCCGAACAGACATGTCGGAATGGCATGGCATGTGATACCCAAGCCAGCAAGGAGTCACCCCCAACGCGCCCCTGTCGACCTTGCCCTGGCCAGTCTCTTTAGCAGCTAAATCAGGAAAACCCTCAGGCAGCTCCAGTTAAGCCTGGACACCTTTTTCTCCTGCTAAAATTCACTTCATCCAACTAATTGTTGTCCAATCCCTACTTCCCCCTAACCCCCTGTCACTACTCAATTTGACTTGACTTGAGGAAGCAACACTATCTGGCATAAAGGAGTACAAAGGGTACAAAGGAGTACAAAGGAAATCAAGCAACAACAGGTCTAGTGACCCTTCTAGGTTGCTTGTCCTCCAAAACACTGAGGATAAAGTGTCCAAACATTGGTTTAGAGTGGGTAAGGGAACATTGGAAAGGGAATTACTGCCCTGGAACTAATGTCCGTGGCAGGATTAGGAAGTTAGTAGAGGACAGATGGGTTAGTAACTGAGGGGGGGATAAAATAAAGTTATTCATTTACAAACGCAGTCAGTCGCGGGTTTAATGAGAGATATTTGTCTAGGCGGAGTTTAAATGAATCAACGGTGATGCAGTCTATAACTTCTCGGGGAAGCCCATTCCACAAGTTGACAACTCGATTGAAGAAGAAATTCTTAGATTCGTGCGAGTTAAAAGATTTACCAATAATTTTGCAACCGTTTCCCCGCGTGTAATTAGATTGGTCGATAGTGAAGTACTTACTACAGTTCATATTGTCGATGCCTTTGATGATTTTGAACACTTGAATTAAGTCACCTCTTAATCTGCGCTGGGTTAAGGAAATAGATTTAATTCTCTAAGACGCTCTTCGCTCTTCGTATGGTTTGTTCTTCAGGCTAGGTATCATTTTGGTAACTCTACGTTGAACTCGTTCTAGCTTGTTTATATCTTTTTGGTAATAAGGGCACCAGGATTGAACGCAGTATTCCAGAAGAGGGCGGACTAAGGAATTGTAAAGGGTTAGGATAACTTCTTTGGATTTATGCTCAAATGACCTGCCTATAAAGCCAATTATTTTGTTTGCCTTCTTAACAACTTCTGAACATTGTTGACTCGGTTTTAGGTTACTCGATATTGTTACTCCCAGATCGGTTTCTCTGTTTACATTCTTAAGCTGAGTGCCATTCATCGAATAGTTTGCTTTCTCATTTAGGTATCCGACATGTAGTACTTTACATTTATCCGCATTGAAACTCATTTGCCAAATTTGGGCCCAACATGACAATTTATCTAGATTGTGTTGCATATCGTCAACTTGTTCTTTTGAGATTACGCTATTTGCAATTTTTGTATCGTCAGCAAATTTTGAAATTGTACAGGTGAGACCCTCATCTATGTCGTTGATGTAAATTAGAAAGAGAATTGGTCCTAGTACCGATCCCTGGGGTACCCCGCTACTTACATTGGTCCATTTAGATGCCTTACCGTTTATGACTACCCTTTGCTTTCTGTTGCTGAGCCAATTTTCTATCCATTTCAACACACCGTCTTGTATTCCATGCGCTTTTAGTTTTAGCAGTAAATGTTTGTGGGGAACTTTGTCAAAGGCCTTTTGAAAATCAAGGTATATAATATCTACAGCTTTACTCTCATCGTAGAGGTTGAGGATATCGTGGATGAAGTCTAAGAGGTTTGTTAAACAGGAACGTTTTTTACGAAAGCCGTGTTGAGTATCTTTAAGTATGTTATTTTCCTCTAAGTGATTTACGAGTCTGTCTCGTATGACCGTTTCTAGCATTTTACATACAACTGAGGTTAAGCTAATTGGACGATAGTTACTGGGTAGGGATTTGCTGCCTTTTTTGAATATCGGTGTTACGTTGGCTATCTTCCACTGATCAGGCATAGTTCCAGACTGCAAGGATTTATTGAATAGTAATGTCAGTGGTTTGGAGAGCTCATCCTTAGCTTCCTTTAGAACTCTAGGCGAGATTGTATCAGGTCCTGGCGTTTTATTTACCTTGAGTTTATCTAAACAATTCAATACTTCTCTCTCTGTAACGGTGATATTGCTTAGAACATCTGAATTATCAATCTGAATCGGCGATGGTGTAGGGATATCACTGAGGTCTTCTGTTGTAAAAACTGATGCAAAGAAGGTATTGAGGGCATTACTCATTTGTACTTCGTCTTTGGTGTATTCTCCATTTTCATCGACTAACGGTCCAACAGTTGAAGTAACTACTTTTTTCTTTCTGATATAACTATAGAATTCTTTCGGGTTTGTTTTACTTTGATTCGCAATATGTAACTCTAAGGTCTTTTTACTCTGCTTAATTAACTTTTTGGCTTTGCGTCGTAGCTCTACAAATTTCACCCGTTCTTCATCATTTTGTGAGGATTTTAATCTATCATTAGCAAATTTTTTAGAAAGAAGGCAGTTTGAAATATCTTTATTCCACCATTTGGGCTTATTATTATGGCCTGGACGCCGTATTTTCGATGGTATGCAGTCTTGCACTGCTTTTAGGTAAGTGGTTTCGAATAACTTCCAAGATGTATTTATGTCGTTATTGTTAATTAAAAAGCTCCAGTTAGTTTCTTTAAACATAGCTCTAAGTTTATGGAAGTTTGCTTTCTTGAAATTAGGGACTTTTTCGATGCTACTATTTGGTTCGTTACTAGTAAACTTTAAAGTGAAAGTTATCGTACGATGGTCGCTGTTACTGAATTCATCACCAACATTCAAATTCTCTATCAATTCTTCTTTTGTTGCAAGTACAATGTCAAGAACGTTATTACCACGGGTCGGCGTTCGAACAAATTGATAAAGCGAACTCTCTTGCAAGTTCGTATACAAGTCATGTCCGGAGTGTGAAGTAAGAGTATCGCCCCACTTGGTCACAGGTAAATTAAAGTCGCCAAAAATTACGGTATCTTGTGAGTTACTTACATCTGCAATTTGTTCGTAAATTTCTCGGTCAGTTTGCACTGATTGAGCTGGAAGTCTGTATATTAACGCAAGTATTATTTTTGTACCTTTATTATTCTTTATTAGCACAAAAGATGTGTCGACGTTCACAATTTGAGGTTTTGACACGAGGGTCGGGTTAAAACTTTCTTTGATATAAAATAAAATGCCACCTCCATTTTTATTTATTCGGCTGTTCTCAAACATTACATAACCGGGAAGTGAATACTCTGCTAAAAAGTCTCTATCTTCTGTATTGAGCCAAGATTCTGTTATGCCAATCACATCATAATTTTCTGTAAACACTAGTTCCTCTAAATCTGAAAATTTATTGCGTATGCTACGAGCGTTTGCATAGAAAACCTTTAAAGTTGCGGTTTTAGAACTCACAGAACGTTCTTTCATCGAATTTTTGGTTCTGGTCGGATCTACATTTACATTCATGGCTGTCCTCAGTCCTCGGTCGTTATCCCTGGCGGTTTTTGAATTTGGGTCGTGTTGGTGGAGCTTTATCCAAATTCGCGGTTCTTGACGGATTAGTATTTAATTCCTTTGTAGGTTGCCGTCCTCGCTGTCTTCGGTCCTCCTTCCTGGTTGTCCTGTGCTGAGTCGATTTCTTCTCCGAAAATCCGTCACCGTATCGTTGAGAAGACGCCCAAAACGTGCTGCTCCCACCTGGTTCAGATGAACTCCATCGTCCGAAAACAAATAGTCATCGTAGTAGAAATTGTCCCAGGTGTCGACGAATCCCACGTTCTCCTTCCTGCAGAGGTTTGCTAGACAACGATTTGTGCTGGTGGCTATGTTGTAAAATCGGCTCTCTACACCGAGCCGGGGACGATTCCTGAGACGATAGGAGGAAGTCATGACACTGTTATGATTCTTACGCAGGACAAACTTCAAGGAGTGACTCTGAATAGTAAGCCTAAGATATCGGAGACTGGTGTCACCCACAGAGAGAGACAATTCACACAAGAGTTAGGTTGCCAGACTTTGTTTCCTTACACGAAAACTGCTAAAAAGCCAAGCCTTCCAACAATCTACGAAGTTCCGGAAGAACTGTACAAAATAGACAAATCACATGCAAAAAGTGTCAGCAGGAAGGACGTAGCTTGGACTGTAAGTAGAATGGATCTATCATGTATGACGGAAGGTGTTAAAGAAACAACTATGGACCAAACAATGCCCTCTTGGAGTGCCTTTAACTCTCTTATTACTGATGAGAATGTGTGTCAGAAGGTTGTAGGTTTCCTACAGTCCTTCCCCACCCTGTTACGAAATATGGCACAGTTTACACAGCATTAAAAAACTTCCAGAATATTTTGAGTCAACTAGACCAAACACACTTGCCCGTGGTATGTGATGAGGGGGTGTATCACATTGCCCGTGAAATCACCATGAGCAAACCATTTGAATTTAATAACTTGGTGTTATGTCTGGGCTCTTTTCATATGATTAAGGTAGTCATGGGTGTGATAGGAAAGCTCATTAATGGCAGTGGAGCAGAAACTATATTGGTAGAGTCTAAAGCATTTGGCCAAAATGTGGTAAGATCAGTTCTTGATGGATCACATTATACGAGGTCGTTGAAGGGTTTGTTCATGCTCTCTGAGTGTATAGAAAGGCTGCAGTGGGCGGAGTTCTTCAAAGTGGAAGGAATTGAGAGGTACAGGGATGAGCTTGAGCATCTGAGACTGTTGAAAAACTCTGTAGCAGAAAAGAAGAGGGAGGAAAGCAAGGTTCATTTGGAGGCATTTATGTCAAACTCAGAAGTCATGGTTGAAGACTTCAATAAATTTAGATGTCAGAGAAGTGCAGCGTCAGAGACTTTTACATTCTGGGACCACTTCGTCAGAATGGTGGCTGTTCTAAAGGACTTGGTTAGGGCAGACTGTGAGGGAGACTGGAAACTCCATCTCCAAAGTGTTCAATCTGTGCTGCCGCTATTTGCTGGATGTGATAGGGTCAACTATTTTAGATGGGCTTCATTATACCTAGAAGATATGAGAAAGCTACCAGAAGATGTGTACAAGAGTTTCCTGGCAGGCAAGTTCGTGGTGAAGCGGACAGATGGACCATTCAGTGCTGTAGGGGCAGACATGTGTCTCGAGCAGACGATAAATCGATCCCAGAAGAGTGCTGGGGGTATCATCGGTAGCACCAAAAAGAAGCAATTCGTTGCTCAGTGGGAGATCATTTACCATGAAATGTTAGCTGTTGTCAATTTCCAACGTCAGGTCAGTGGAGTCGTCACACCTAGCACAGAACTTTTAGTAAACCACGAGTTCAACTTATCAGCAACAAGGTCATCTGAGACATTGATTCAGGATATGATTGAGTATGTAAAAGAACATGACAACCCCATGACGTTACCGTGTGAAGGAGACAAAGACAAGCTTCACAACATCCTCACACAGGAAATCATGACAAAGGAAATCCGTGACAATCTGCTCGAATTTGATGAAAGATCTAGGAAGAAGTATGAAACATTCCGAAATGAAAGAATCGTAATGAAACACAGATCCATCTTTGATACCATTCACAGGACGAACCTTAAGACATTCAAATCCATGAAGGGAGACCAAAGTACCTATAAGTCTACAAGCAAAGAGACCAAGAAGCAAATGGCAGAAACCCAGAAGATCTATGACATTGCTCGTGTCCGAGGATATGACATGAAACATTTGCTGGGGTTTGACCTGATTGACAGAAGTTACCTCTTTGACAAGAATGGAATAATGACCAAACCAAACAAAAGTGAACTGTGCACAGAGTTAGAAAAACACCTTGAAAAAGCAGACTATATACCACCATCTAAATGGAAGCCAGCAAATACAGTGACTATCATTGATGTAATGGCAGGCCTTCGTCGTATGCGGGTATCCCAGATGAACACCTTTGGTGAACTCTGCGATAAGTTCTTGGAGGTGTCATATGGACTTGGCAGCAACTCTAAACGTGTCAACTTCGTCTTTGACACATACATTGAGGGTTCAGTGAAGGACAGCGAAAGAACTAGAAGGTGTGGTTGCAGCCCAATTGATTTATATGGGATAGGTACAGGAACGCAATTGCCAGTCACAATGGATGCATTCTGGGCCTCATCTGCAAACAAATCCAAGCTACAGAAACTCATTCGACAACGCATCTTAACCAAGCCAAAACCGATGACAGATACAGTTGTTAGCTCGATTGGACTTCCACCTGAAATTGAACCATGCCTGGCTATTTTGAATGGAAAAGAGACACCATTACCTGATCTAGAAACAACGATTGAAGAGGCCGACGTCAGAATTATCCCACATGCTCGTCACGCAGTTGAGAATGGGACTAAGAGAGTGGTTATTATATCAAATGATACTGATGTAGTAATCTTGGCCCTACACTACTGGTCGCTTCTGAAGGCACATGGCCTACGAGAGATGTGGATTCGTGCTGGTGTTGGTAATACCACAAGATACATACCCCTTCATGTTCTAGGCGATAAGTTGGGATCAGATACTTGCAAAATCTTAGTTGCCCTGCACCATCTCACTGGTTGTGATTCCACAAGTAAATTTGGTACAAAGGCTGCTGCACTGAAGGCAGATCCGGTGCATTATCCGATTGATTTTGGAAAGGAATTGAACTGTATTAACTTCATCTTGGTGGAAGAGTTCCTTGTGAATGTGTACAAATCAGGAACCTCATGCAGAACAATGGATGAATTACGGTACTACCTCTACCACCACATCAAAAAGACCATTTTGGAACTGCCTCCCACCAGCCGATCAGTCAAAGGTCATGTCCTCAGGGCATTCTTTGGGACATATCTACAGCTACACTGCCTAAGCAATCCTCAACTGGATCCCAGAGACTTTGGTTTCATTGAAGAAGATGGCATTCTTCAACCGGACCATCTTCAAGTCTTGCTACCGGATGACTTTGCAATGCCCTGTAAATGTACCTCCTGCTCTACTAAACGCTGTGTCTGCAGACAACTAGATATGAAATGCTGCCCTTACTGCAAATGTCAGGTGAAAGGATGTCAAAACCTAGGCCATTAATGTGACACATCACAGAATACATTTCCAACTGTATCCCCGGCTCACCCCTCTCCCCAAAAGTAGGTCATTCATTAATGTGACAACAAATTATTGAAATCTGCTTTGAAGATATATATGCAATGTGTGATACTGTGATACAGAGTGTTTTGATAGAACTTTAGCTGACTCAGTAGTACCATAATTATATAACCAATACATAGCTATTATTGGTATATCATTCGCAAACTTCATATTATTGTACTGGACGCCAAGGGGTTTAATATACGTAATCAACTTTTCCAACTAATTTCAAAAACTTGCCTATGGTGTACCTAACCAGAATATAAAAGCATTAAACGTTCAATCCATTTACCTATTTTCACAAATATTTAAATTTGAAAAGTCATAAATTTTAGTTCCTCATCAGAAAAGGTCATACTTTGACCTCTTGTGACCTTGGGTATTGACCAATCTTATTGTGTTTGTATCCATTGAATAGATAATTCTTTAAGCTTTATTTTGAGTGGTGAAAGAGCTCTGTAGACCATTTCATTGCCGAGTTATTGCAATTTATGTAACCGTCACACGTAAAAAAAGGAGTTATTTTGATTTCATTAAATTCATCGAAAATCCCAAATAACACGATAACTGCCGGGTTTCGGGATGTCTACCCTCGCTAAAAAGGTGTCCCAGTGGACCCTCTAACTAAATCAAGCGGGTTATTTTCTGGCCCTTTCATGCATGCAAACACCCCTTGGCTCCTGGACTAAAAGGGGGAGGATGAGGGGAGACATGGGATCAAAGGAGATTGGGGAGAATGTGTGATTTTGATGTGAAATACCAAAACACGAAAGCGTACCACAAAAAAAGAGAGAGAGAGAGAGAGAGAGAGAGAGAGAGAGAGAGAGAGAGAGAGAGAGAGAGAGAGAGAGAGAGAGAGAGAGAGAGAGAGAGAGAGAGAGAGAGAGAGAGAGAGAGAGAGAGAGAGAGAGAGAGAGAGAGAGAGAGAGGAGAGAGAGAGAGAGAGAGAGAGAGAGAGAGAGAGAGAGAGAGAGAGAGAGAGAGAGAGAGAGAGAGAGAGAGAGAGAGAGAGAGAGAGATTGTGAGGCCACAACAGTACGATCCATTTCAATCTTTGCATTACTGTCACCTCTGGGTACACTGTCTGCCTGCCTGTCTGTCCCGAGGTCTGTCGGCACGTTTGACTGTCCCGATGTCACCTCAATGGATGTATGTTGTATGTATATATATATATGTGTGTGTGTGTGTGTGTGTGTGTGTGTGTATGTGTGTGTGTGTGTGTGTGTGTGTGCAGTCATGCTAAAAGGTTGAATATGAATTATTTTCTTGGTATGCGTCAAGGAATATATCTTGGTAAAGAAAGCCAGAACTAGTATTAATTGACGTTGGGTACGCCTTTTGTGTATGACTGTATGAAGTGGAGGCGTGCATGGTTGGTTATATTGCTGAGCTCTTAAAGAAAACTCACAGGTTCAAATCCAATATATCTTTAACACTTCCAGTACCGGTGACGTAACATTTATTTAATTTTACCTGCATTTAGACGATTTTATGAAGCTTGGGAAGGATATATGGTTGCTAAAAGGATTAATTGAGATAGTCTGAAGCCTTTTAATTGGTAGACGGCCTTCCTAATCTATATATAATCGTCTAATAGTTGGCAGAATATAATGAAAAGGATGTGACCGGTACTGAATGGGTTAAATGCCTTATATATATTATACAATCGGCATAAGCTCCATATACTAACTTAATTCCTATTTGTTTTCACCAACTCACCAATTTATTTACAAATAAACCTACCTATCTATCTATCTATTGCCGGACGCCTTACTCCCCTTAATGGGGGTGGCCATACACAAAATTCCCCCAAGCGGACCTATCCCCAGTAAGAGGGACAACCCATGCCAGTTTACTGAAGGACTTACAGGATTGACCATTCAATTTAGGGTCTGTCCGACTCCTATGTATTTTTTAGCACTATTTTTCTACAGTGGTGTGCGGCTAATCCATCCACTAACCTGCTTCACCTTAAGGTGGCAGTACGGATTTGTATAAGGTTTACTCCCCTAGATAGGTTGACGACCAAGGCTGACGAGTCCCATCCACCTGTAACAAATAAACCTAACTAATGAAATCAATGAAAGTAATGAATACATGTGGTACTCTAATACTAGGGTGAGGGTGGCTGTGTTTGGTGTTTTTGTATCGGAGAATAACAAGCCATCCTCCAACACTGGCTAGTGACGCCACCATTACACATGAATACATGTGGTACTCTAATACTAGGGTGAGGGTGGCTGTGTTTGGTGTTTGTTTATCGGAGAATAACAAGCCATCCTCCAACACTGGCTAGTGACGCCACCATTACACATGAATATATGTGGTACTCTAATACTAGGGTGAGGGTGGCTGTGTTTGGTGTTTGTTTATCGGAGAATAACAAGCCATCCTCCAACACTGGCTAGTGACGCCACCATTACACATGAATATATGTGGTACTCTAATACTAGGGTGAGGGTGGCTGTGTTTGGTGTTTTTGTATCGGAGAATAATAAGCCATCCTCCAACACTGGCTAGTGACGCCACCATTACACATGAATATATGTGGTACTCTAATACTAGGGTGAGGGTGGCTGTGTTTGGTGTTTTTGTATCGGAGAATAACAAGCCATCCTCCAACACTGGCTAGTGACGCCACCATTACACATGAATATATGTGGTACTCTAATACTAGGGTGAGGGTGGCTGTGTTTGGTGTTTTTGTATCGGAGAATAACAAGCCATCCTCCAACACTGGCTAGTGACGCCACCATTACACCTTCCCTTGGTTTACATTAACCCTCGGAGTTATATATCTTACCTACAACTTACATCCAAACCTCTGCACGCTCACTATATATTAAAGTTACATTTGTGTATGAATCTGTCTAATAAATGATTTACACTTTGTCTTTGTAATAATGATCTATGCCAATCTCTCAGTATGAACAGTAATCCTTTGTTCGTCTACCATTACTACCTCCGCCTGTCAGTCAACTCTTAACGGTGTACAATCATTACTCTCCTTCATAAACGTTACTTACAAGTTCACTCTTAAGAATCAGTACCTAGATGCTCTTTTGCTTCATTTGCAATATTTTGTAAACCCTCACTGCTTTTATTTACTAATATATTTCCAGTCACTTCCCATTTCTGTCCACTTGCATATCTGCTATCATGTTTACGTTTTAGCCATCTTTTAGTTTATGTATTTTGTTATCCGTTTGTTTCTCCTACCTTCCTACCTCTCTATTCGTAAGTGTATTGTCACAAACTACTTGTGTCGTGAGCCTGGAACATTATAATCAATTCCAGTGTATGCTTCCATCTGTCAATACATCGCGTGGCCTTGTCTGTCACTGTCCTGTCCGTCACTGTCCTTAATGTCAGTCTCTCCTTTCTGTCCCGTCGCCTCTCTTCTGTTACATACGTCTTTCCGTAATCCCTGGGTGTCAGAATGCCTTTATCTATCCGTCTGTGTCCGTTATGTCTCACTATGTATCTTAACTCATTATATATCCGTCTGTGTCCGTTATGTCTCACTATGTATCTTCACTCATTAATATATCCGTCTGTGTCCGTTATGTCTCACTATGTATCTTAACTCATTATATATCCGTCTGTGTCCGTTATGTCTCACTATGTATCTTAACTCATTATATATCCGTCTGTGTCCGTTATGTCTCACTATGTATCTTAACTCATTATATATCCGTCTGTGTCCGTTATGTCTCACTATGTATCTTAACTCATTATATATCCGTCTGTGTCCGTTATGTCTCACTATGTATCTTAACTCATTATATATCCGTCTGTGTCCGTTATGTCTCACTATGTATCTTAACTCATTATATATCCGTCTGTGTCCGTTATGTCTCACTATGTATCTTAACTCATTATATATCCGTCTGTGTCCGTTATGTCTCACTATGTATCTTAACTCATTATATCCGTCTGTGTCCGTTATGTCTCACTATGTATCTTAACTCATTATATATCCGTCTGTGTCCGTTATGTCTCACTATGTATCTTAACTCATTATATATCCGTCTGTGTCCGTTATGTCTCACTATGTATCTTAACTCATTATATATCCGTCTGTGTCCGTTATGTCTCACTATGTATCTTAACTCATTATATATCCGTCTGTGTCCGTTATGTCTCACTATGTATCTTAACTCATTATATATCCGTCTGTGTCCGTTATGTCTCACTATGTATCTTAACTCATTATATATCCGTCTGTGTCCGTTATGTCTCACTATGTATCTTAACTCATTATATATCCGTCTGTGTCCGTTATGTCTCACTATGTATCTTAACTCATTATATATCCGTCTGTGTCCGTTATGTCTCACTATGTATCTTAACTCATTATATATCCGTCTGTGTCCGTTATGTCTCACTATGTATCTTAACTCATTATATATCCGTCTGTGTCCGTTATGTCTCACTATGTATCTTAACTCATTATATATCCGTCTGTGTCCGTTATGTCTCACTATGTATCTTAACTCATTATATATCCGTCTGTGTCCGTTATGTCTCACTATGTATCTTAACTCATTATATATCCGTCTGTGTCCGTTATGTCTCACTATGTATCTTAACTCATTATATATCCGTCTGTGTCCGTTATGTCTCACTATGTATCTTAACTCATTATATATCCGTCTGTGTCCGTTATGTCTCACTATGTATCTTAACTCATTAGTTTATATATCCGTCTGTGTCCGTTATGTCTCACTATGTATCTTAACTCATTAGTTTATATATCCGTCTGTGTCCGTTATGTCTCACTATGTATCTTAACTCATTAGTTTATATATCCGTCTGTGTCCGTTATGTCTCACTATGTATCTTAACTCATTAGTTTATATATCCGTCTGTGTCCGTTATGTCTCACTATGTATCTTAACTCATTAGTTTCGTTTGTGTTTATACCCAGGGCTTACTTTTTGTCAATTAGCGCAATTGGTGTAAAGAACTTCCTATTAAGATGAAAATAATACACATTTCCATACAATATATCTATATTTATTACCTGTCCTATTCATATTCAACGTTTTATACATGAATTTTGTGACTTTTCCACGCCTCACCTATGTAGATTTCCTTGTCTGTTGTCACGAACTTTCTGACTAGTGAACAACCAAACTCTCCAATGGCTGCTGTGTGTCCACCAGTCAGTAAATCCTGTCAGAAAGTCTCACTACCCTAACCTGTCTCTTTCCCTACCGTCCGTACCTCCCCGTGTCTGCTGTCACGAACTTCCTGTCTCGTGAGCGTGAGAATGGTTGCGTCAACTTGCGTGGTCCTGTTTCTTCTGTTATAGTCGTACTGTTTCTGTCTGTCGGCTGTATCTCTATCTTTCTGTATGTTGTTTGCCTGGCTGTCTGTATTACTTCCTGTCTGCCGACTGTCTCTCTATCTTTCTGTATACCATCAGTCTGTCTGTATATCTTCATGTCTGTCAGCCATCTGTCTATCTCTCTGTATGCCATCAGTCTGTCTGTATCTCTTCCTGTCTGTCAGCCATCGGTCTATCTGTTTGTATGCCATCAGTCTGTCTGTATATCTTCCTGTCTGTCAGCCATCTGTCTATCTCTCTGTATGCCATCAGTCTGTCTGTATCTCTTCCTGTCTGTCAGCCATCTGTCTATCTCTCTGTATGCCATCAGTCTGTCTGTATCTCTTCCTGTCTGTCAGCCATCTGTCTATCTCTTTGTATGCCATCAGTCTGTCTGTATCTCTTCCTGTATGTCAGCCATATGTCTATCTGTCTGTATGCCATCAGTCTGTCTGTATCTCTTCCTGTCTGTCAGCCATCTGTATATCTGTTTGTATGCCATCAGTCTGTCTGTATCTCTTCCTGTCTGTCAGCCATATGTCTATCTTGCTGTATGCCATCAGTCTGTCTGTATCTCTTCCTGTCTGTCAGCCATCTGTCTATATTTCTGTATGCCATCAGTCTGTCTGTATATCTTCCTGTCTGTCAGCCATCTGTCTATCTTTCTGTATGCCATCAGTCTGTCTGTATCTCTTCCTGTCTGTTAGCCATCTGTCTATCTCTCTGTATGCCATCAGTCTGTCTGTATCTCTTCCTGTCTGTCAGCCATCTGTCTATCTCTCTGTTACCTTGAGGTTACTTTGAGTTGTTTCGGCCTTCTCAGCGGCCTCGGCGAGAGTTGCTCCCCCCGAGTATGTTTCCTGCCAGTGTTTGATGCAGCAGACTATTCGAGAGGGCAGCTCTCCCCCCACGAAGTATGGCTGATCAAGCACCGACTTGAGATGTTTGTCCAAGGCTTATTTTAATACTTCCGTTGGCACGTCCATCAGGTTTCTCACGTTCTCTGGCATTTTGTTGAAGAGGCTCGGTCCCCTGTTTGTCAACCAGGAGTCCCTCAGTGTGCCCAGACCTCCCCTACACTTTTGGGGTGGGATGTTACAATACCTACCCCCTCTGTCACTCCCGTTCCATGATATTGTGGTGTGAAGGTTTGGCACTAGACCCTCGATAACTTTCCATGTGTAAATTATCAAGTATCTCTCTCTTCTTCGCTCCAGTGAATATAAGTTAATCCCAGTAATGAAGATGTTTTACCGAGCTGATGTGGGACGTGAAACTTCTTTGAACACTCTCTATTTCATATATTTCCCCGGCTTTGTGTGGAGATGTTAGCACACTGCAATACTCCAGTCGTGGGATCACCAACGATTTGAAAAGGGTTATCATTGGCCGTTCTTCTCGTGTCTTGAAAGTGCGCAGTATCCAACCTACAAGTTTCCTCGCCGCTACTGACTTGGCCTGATTATGTTCTTTGAAAGACATGTTTTCTGACATTATTACCCCAAGATCTTTAACCTCTGATTTTCGTGGGATTGGCAGGAGTGACTCTGTTAACCCATTGGCTGCGGCTATGTTTAGGCTATTTAGGGCATATTCATGCACTCCTGAATGATAAATCAAGCATCTGCATTAAATGAACTGTATTCTGCCGAAAACTAGGCGAAAATAGCTTCAAATTGAGACCAGAACGGGCCCCGTACGTGGTCTGGTTCACCCGCAGCGGTGCCAGTAAAATGCGGGAAACCCGCTATTTGGTAGCACTCGCTCGCTTGGCTACAATGTTGAGAGAGACAGAGAGAGACCCGCGCAAGACACAGCCTAGCTCAGTGAGCCGCTCGGTGCTCTGAGGAACGGAGGTGGGCCCCTCACGCTCCCGCCCACTGACACTCAATTTTTACGGTTTTTACAGGCTTTTAAAGCCTGGAAATTGCTGTAACTTGCCAAAACATTCCAGAATATCACCCGCAGCCAAAGGGTTAAGTAGGTTGTGGTTCTTTTAATTTCTCCATTTCCTCCATACCTTATCAGCTGAAATTTCTCTTCGTTAAATTGCATGTTGTTATCTTTGGTCCACCGAAATACAGCGTTCATGTCTGCTTGCAAGATTTCTTTGTCTTCTATTGTGGTTATTCCTAGACTTAGTTTTGTGTCGTCTGCAAATGATGAGACGCTGCTGTGTTGTATATTTACATCGATATCACTTATTAGTATTAGGAAGAGTAAGGGTGCCAACACTGTACCCTGGGGACAGAGCTTTTAACCTCTGAACCTTCCGATACCGCTTGATTTACTGCTACTGATTGTCTTCTGTTAATGAGAAAATTATAGATCCACCTCCCCACCTTTCCGGTGATACCTTTTTCATTCAGCTTATGTGCTATAATTCCATGATCACACTTATCAAATGCTTTGGCAAAGTCTGTGTATATGACATCTACATTTCTTTTCTCTTCCAGGTCATCTAGAACTTTGTCATAGTGTTCTAGTAGCTGCGAGAGACATGATCTTCCTGCTCTGAACCCGTGTTGTCCTGAGTTGTGGAGCCCGTTTTCTTCCATGTATTCCGAGACTTTTCCTCGTAGTACTCTTTCAAAGATTTTGATGATGTGAGATGTTAGTGCTACTGGGCGGTAATTTTTTGGCTGAGCTTTACTTCCTCCTTTATGTAGTGGTGCAATTGTTGTGTTTTTCAGACTTTCTGGGATTTCTCCTGTATCTAGGCTCTTTCTCCACATTATGGCTAGAGGTCTTGCTAGCGATGTTTTGCAGTTCTTGAGCAGGACTGAGCTCCATGAATCTGGTCCTGGTGCTGAGTGGAGTGGCATGCTGTTTATTGCCCTTTCTATATCTATTGGCCCAAATTCTATATCCGATATATGGAGGGGGGCTCTGTTCTCACCCATAAAGAAACTGTTTGGATTGTCAACAGCTTCAGTCTGTCTGTATCTCTTCCTGTCTGTCAGCCATCTGTCTATCTGTTTGTATGCCATCAGTCTGTCTGTATATCTTCCTGTCTGTCAGCCATCTGTCTATCTCTCTGTATGCCATCAGTCTGTCTGTATCTCTTCCTGTCTGTCAGCCATCTATCTATCTGTTTGTATGCCATCAGTCTGTCTGTATCTCTTCCTGTCTGTCAGCCATCTGTCTATCTTTCTGTATGCCATCAGTCTGTCTGTATATCTTCCTGTCTGTCAGCCATCTGTCATCTCTCTGTATGCCATCAGTCTGTCTGTATATCTTCCTGTCTGTCAGCCATCTGTCTATCTCTCTGTATGCCATCAGTCTGTCTGTATCTCTTCCTGTCTGTCAGCCATCTGTTTATCTCTCTGTATGCCATCAGTCTGTCTGTATCTCTTCCTGTCTGTCAGCCATCTGTCTATCTGTCTGTATGCCATCAGTCTGTCTGTATATCTTCCTGTCTGTCAGCCATCTGTCTATCTGTTTGTATGCCATCAGTCTGTCTGTATCTCTTCCTGTGTGTCAGCCATCTGTCTATCTCTCTGTATGCCATCAGTCTGTCTGTATCTCTTCCTGTCTGTCAGCCATCTGTCTATCTGTCTGTATGCCATCAGTCTGTCTGTATCTCTTCCTGTCTGTCAGCCATCTGTCTATCTGTTTGTATGCCATCAGTCTGTCTGTATCTCTTCCTGTCTGTCAGCCATCTGTCTATCTCTCTGTATGCCATCAGTCTGTCTGTATCTCTTCCTGTCTGTCAGCCATCTGTCTATATTTCTGTATGCCATCAGTCTGTCTGTATCTCTTCCTGTTTGGGGCTGTGTGTCTGTCTTCTGTCAGTTGAGGAGTCACAGATAAGCTTCTCTTAGGATTGTTGTTTTGTTTTTTGCTCTATCGGGAAATATATATGGGTAGCATTTAAACACTCTTTGCATTGGAATCAGCTGCTAAATATTATGTAGCATATATTATGTAGCATATATTATGTAGCATATATTATGTAGCATATATTATGTAGCATATATTATGTAGCATATATTATGTAGCATATATTATGTAGCATATATTATGTAGCATATATTATGTAGCATATATTATGTAGCATATATTATGTAGCATATATTATGTAGCATATATTATGTAGCATATATTATGAGGTTTATTTTGTTTTATACATCTTTGAACTCCAATATTATGTAGCATATATTATGAGGTTCCATGTCAGTTGAACCAGTGCCACTTCAACCAGCGCCACTTTAACCAGTGCTAACTCAACCAGTGGCCACTTCAACCAGTGACCATTTTAACCAGTAACCAGTAACCTAACCTAACCTAACCTAACCTAACCTACTGGTTAAAATGGTCACTGGTTGAAATGGTCACTGGTTGAAGTGGCCACTGATTGAAGTGGCCACTGGTTGAAGTGGCCACTGGTTGAGTTAGCACTGGTTAAAGTGACACTGGTTGAAATGGCACTGGTTCAACTGACCTGTCACCATATTAATCTACTAGATTATATTCTTTCACCAATCATATTATATGTTTGTTAACGGGTTATTTTTATATGTGTATGAAGGAAACAAAAGGCAAAGATCCTTTTGTTTTTCTATGTGTATGAAGGAGACTAAAGTCAAATCTGCCTGTAACAAGTGGAGTGGTTGTGTGGTGGGTCATTGTGGAATCTAGTTGAATAGTGTAAGGTAGAATCGTCCGTATATGAGTGAACAGGGCTAGAGGTACTTTCGAGAAGATCATTATTGAATAGTAGGAAGAGAACTGGAGACAGAACAGAGCCCTGAGGAACACCGGAGTTGATAAGTTGAGGAAGTAAGTGATGGTCGTCCACAAGTGCAGCTATGGAGTGGCTAGAAAGAAAATTAGAGACAAAGGCACACATACAGTAGAGGGATACCTTTGGATACCTTTGGATACCTTTGGATGTGTTCGCCGCTCTTCTAGCGGCACCAAGGAGCGTGACGCCCCTCGTTATGGGTGGTGATTTGGTGCAATAGACTGTTTGAAGCGACAGCTCGCTCCCTTGCGAGGATGGGCTCGTCTGGCACTTTTTGCAGTTCGACATCTAGGGCTCTCTTGAAGTTGTCTAACGAGATGTCCCTCATGTCTCTTACTCGCCGTGGGAGTTTGTTGAAGAGACGTGGGCCTCTGTGTGATAACCAGCCCTCTCGCAGAGAGCCCATAGCACCCCTGTTATTCATCCGGGGGATTTCGCATTCCCAGCCTCTCCTATCACTGAATTTCATAACTATCGGAGTATGTAGGTTTGGTACTAAACCCTCTGCGATTTTCCACGTGTATATTATTAGGTAACGTTCTCTTCTACGTTCCAGTGAGTACAGATTCAGTGCTCTTAAACGCTCCCAATAGTGTAGATGTTTTATCGAACTTATATGCGAAGTGAAATTTCTTTGTACACTCTCTACGTCATTTATTTCACCTGCTTTGTATGGGGATGTTAATACGCTACAGTATTCAAGCCGCGGTAGCACTAGAGATTTGAAAGAGCGTTATCATAGGCAATTCACCGCGTGTTTTAAAAGTATGCAGAATCCAACCCGTTAGACGTTTCGCAGCCGCCACTTTGACCTGGTTATGTACTTTGAAACCCATATTTTCAGACATTAATACCCCAAGGTCTTTCACACTGTCTTTCCGTTCTATTATGTGGTTAGATTCTGTTAAGTAATTTGTAATTTCTTTAACACCATTATTATCTCCGTACCGTATTAATTGGAATTTTTCCTCATTGAATTGCATGTTGTTTTCCCTGGTCCACTGGAACACTACATTCATGTCTTCCTGCAGTCGGCCCGTGTCCTCTTGTGTGTTTACTATCTTGCTTAATTTTGTGTCATTAGCAAAAGACGACACCGTACTGTGTCTGGTGTTGGTATCTATGTCTCAAATTAGTATGAGGAACAGAAGGGGCGCTAGCACTGTTCCTTGGGGCACTGAGCTTTTGACATCCGAAGGCTCAGAAGTGACTTGGTTTACTGCTACCGATTGTTTTTGGATAGAAACTGAAGGAGGGTATTTAGGAAAATAGAAATTTGTACTAGACTATATCGAAGGCTTTTGATATGTCTAGCACAATAGATAAAGTCTCACCGAAGTTCCGAAGGGAGGATGACCAAGAGTTAGTAAGATAAGTAAGATCACCAGTAGAGATAAGAAGCCATACTGGCAATCTGAAAAATTATGTATTTGTTTTACTTTAGCCAATGTCTAATGTAATTTTAGTTAATCCTGTCCAACTTAATATTTACTTCTCTTGTGGTTTACATTTGTATTCATATTCAATTTATATAAAATCGAAAATCGAAATATTCTGGTCTGCAGGTTTGGCACTAGACCTTCAATAATTGTCCATGTATAGATCATTAAATATCTCTCTCGTCTTCGCTCCAGTGAATAGAGGTTAAGAGCCTTCAGTCGATCCCGGTAGTGAAGATGTTTTACAGAGTTGATGTGGGATGTGAAGCTTCTTTGAATACTCTATTTCGTATATTTATCCTGCTTGTGTGGAGAGGTTAGTGCAAGGCAACACTCCAGTCATGGAATTACCAATGATTTGAAAAGCGTATCATTGGCTGTTCTTTTAGTGTCTTGAAAGTAGGCTACGTAGTATCCAACCTGCTGCTACTGACTTGTTTTCTGACATTATTACTCCAAGATCTATAACATCTGTTTTTCGTGGGATTGGCAGGAGTGATTCTGTAGGTTGTGTTATCTTTTTTTCTTCATTTCCTCTATACCTTATTTGCTGACATGTTTCTATATTAAATTGTATGTCATTATTTTTGGCCCACTGCAATACTGTGTTCATGTCACTATGCACATTTTCTTTGTCTTCTATTGTGGTTATTCACAGACTTAATTTTGTGTCATCTGTGAATGATGAGACGCTGCTGTGTTGTACATTAACATCGATATCACTAATTAAGATGAGGAAGAGTAAAGGCCCCATCACTGTACCCTGGGGAATATAATTTTTAGCCTCTAAACCTTTCGATACTGCCTGGTTTACTGTTACTGATTGTCTTCCGTTGATGAGAAAGTTGTAAACCCCTATCCCCACCTTTCCATTGTTACCGTTTCTTTCAGTTTATATGCTATAATTCTCACACTTATCAATTGCTTTGACAAAATCAGTGTACATGACATCTACATATTTTTTCTCTTCCACGGCATATACCGGTAAGTCTATTTAGTGTACCGGTATGTACAGTATGTATATTCTGCGTGTGCACCAGTGTATTGTATTTTATATAAATATGTAAAGTATGTATGTATGATAGTATGTATGCACGCATGTACTGTATGTATGTATGTATATACAGTATATGTATCCTCCACCACAGACTACTCTCTGTCTCGCTTGTCTTTCTTAAGGAACTGTACTGATGCTTAGGGTACACTCTTCTCTCTCTAATAACCCCCCCCCTCCCCCCGCTCTCTCTCTCTCTCATGAACACACAGTCACTCTTACTCTCTTTCTCTTGCTCACATGTCCACAATCTTCTTTCTTCTTCTCCAGCTCTCAGTCCCCTCCTTCTCCTCCAGTATCTATTATCTTGCACTTCAACCAATAAAGCTTCATATTGTATATAGTATCATCTTCACTCCCCCCTCTCCCTCGCTCTCTCTCTCTCTCTCTCACACACACGTATACACATTTCCCCTCTTCCCCACCCCTCTTGCTACATCACTCAATAAATTACCATACTTTACAAACCTCACCTCAAGGATATGATTCTCCTCTCCCATACCACACGACGATATATGCCCGAGTGCTAGGGGGAGGTTGTAGGCAACTCCCCAACTCTGGGGGGATCCCTGCTCTCTCAACCCAGCACCTCCAGACCACGAAAGCTTGCTATTCGATTATGATCAAAGGGCAAGTTGGAAGATCCACCCATGTCGCTGATTGGCCCAGGACAGTCAAAGAAGAAGGTTACTCAATCCGACATGAGGCCATATATACTCCAGACCTGCCCTTGGAGCGACACAAGACCTGAACCGAGCTTTCTGCCATTCAGCCCACACCCTCCCCTACCCCACCATCTACACAAGCAGCTATCACTCAAGAGGATAAGAGCTTCAGCGGTTGAGACTGATTTGATGGACGGCATTGGCGACATTAAAGGTGATTCCCCAAAAAGAAAACTAAACATACCTGGAGCTGACAACCCTAATTCTGAGAAAGACATTGGCACTACATCTAGCCTGCCACAACCACCGACGGCTTCAACTTTGTTACCGAAATGCCCCGAGCTGTAGGAGCTACAATCCTTGTTCACAGAAGATACCAGGGAAGAAAACTATTTCGAGCACGAGCAACTAAGTCAGTAGTGGAAGGAGGAGTTCTCCCACACCCTCAGAGCCAGGAGAGAAAACTCACTGATTGAAGTAACCAGTTGCTGAAGTGGCAGCATCCCCACCTTGTTCCTGAAAAAGACTTGAGACGAGCTCCCAGCCTCTCTAAGCACATCCCTTGTTCCTAAAGCAGCAGTTTCCCCCTTGTGTTCCTGAAGTGGCCAGTTCCTGAAGTAACAGCACCCTCCTCCTTTGTTTCTGAATGTGTTGTAACCCCCATTGTTCATGAAGAAGGCTAGAGACGAGCTCCCAGCCTCTCTGACCAAATTCTCCATCCCTGAAGTAGCAGTAATCCCTCCTTGTTCCTGAAGAAGAATATAAACGAGCTCCCCGCCTCTCTAACCACGCCTTACGTGACTTTCCCACACCACATACCTGACCAGGGCACCCCACATGGAGCAGGACACCCCACATTAACCAGGACACTCCAGGTGGACCAGGACGCAACTCACCTGAGCTGTAAACGCTCAAAGCTACCTGTCTCTTGGATCCAGACGACCCTCTCCTGCACCAATTGAATCCCTCGGGACCAGTGTGAGTAACGGTACTCGCCCACAGGTCACGACTACCACAAAACTATAGATTTTGCTGTGTATGTTTACTATTGTATTTGTCTATTGTGTTTGTGCCAAGGCTTCCTAGTGCTATTGTGTTTGTATATTTTGTTGAGAGTTGTTCCCAAACTGACTATTATTGCATGTTCATATATTGTGTTGAAAGTTGGACCCATACTTCCCAATGTTGTAGGTTTATATAATGTATTGAGAGTTGTGATCGTACTACCCATTATTGTACGTTTGTATAATGAGCTGGGAATTGTGCCCAGACTGCCCATTATTATATATTCAGATATCGTACTGGGAGTTGTGCCCGGACAACCCATTATTGTAGGTTTCTATATACTGTATTGGGAGTAATGCACGGAATGCCCATTATTACATGCTCAGGTATTGGGCTGGGAGTCATGCCTAGGTTACGGTACCCACTATTGTATTGATCTATTAAGTTGGGAGTTGTGCCCAAACTAACCATTATTGATGTTGTACCTTGCATCGGAAGTTGTGTCCAGGATGCCCGTTATTGTGTTCCTACTTAGTACACAGTTAATTGTATCGTGATTACCCACTCATTGTGTTTATGTAATTGTGTTTGTGAATTGTGTAACGATTATATATATGTTATGTTCAGTGAGTTTCCGTGTAAATACATTGTATATCATGAACATTACTTGTGTTCTTTCTTCTCATTTAATCACACTCGTTAAGTACCCCTAATATTATTGGCATATCATATATATATATACTGTATATATATATATACCGGTATATATATATATATATATATATATATATACTGTATATATATATATATATATATTACATTATTTGTTGGTGTATCAAGTTAGCAGCCCTTCCCTCTCTCCAGCCATTCTCTTTCATTATCCTCCCTCTCTTTCCATTACTCGCCCTTCATCCATATGTCCTCCCTTCATATCAGTCTAATAACTCTACCTCTCTCTCACTATTTATGTTCTTTCTCCTGTTCACACACACACATACACATTAAGAAAATCTCTCTCTCTATCTCTCTCATGACCCCCACAGCCTACTTCTCCCCTTCCCTCTCTTCGGTATATTAATTAGCTGTCTCTGTGTAAAACAATAATTCAAAAGTCAAAATTGTCCGTAGCCAATATCCCCCGTGAAAAAGCGAAAGGTCAGCCAAAATTCCCAATCCCCCCCGTCACTTTTAGTTCCATTATTTTCCTTTCTCGTCCTTTTTCCCTTGTTTCCTGAAAATTAGTTACCACACCAATTCCTTCAGTTCAATTCGGTTAGTTCAGATCAGTTCCCTCATTTCAGTGCAGTTTCTAGTGTATTCAGCTCAGTCATTTTACCTTAATTAATTAATTTTAGTTCATTCAATTCCAATTAAGTCCTGTTCATTTGATCCAGTTTGTTTTATCCACATGAGTGCATTCTGTTCCAATTTGTCACCATTCTATATCGTCCCTTTTCCTTCTATCTGTCGCCATTTTCGATCTTCCATTTTTCCTTCCATTTTTGTCGTCCTTCTTTCATCCATTTGTCATCATTTTCTACCGTCCTTCTTTCCTTCTATTTGTCACCATTTTCTATCGTCCCTGTTTCCTTCCATTTGTCCTCATTTTCTATCGACATCTTCCGCATTCTCAATCGTCCCTTCCTCTTTATCTTCATACAATTTTCCTTTCTTAATAATATTATTTTTAATTTTTCCTTATCGCATCTTCCTTCATTCCTTTGCTATTTCGCCCTTCCTTTTCCTTACTTTCTCTCTATATATTTTCGCTTCCTCCCGATAGCTAGTCCTATTTTTCATATAGTTTCACTCCTTCCTATACTCTTCCCCAGCGTTCACGTTCTTGCTTTCACATTTTGTTTCTTTTCGTGTTATTTGCTTTGCCATGTGCCCGTCTTTCATTCCCCGTATATTATAATTATAAACTCTTTCATTGCCTATCTTTTCTTCCATGCTTTTCTTCAATTACTTCCACTTCCTTTTCTTCATTCCTTCCATACTACTTTCATCATTTCATTCGTTTTTCTTTACCTTATTACACCCTTCCGTTCTTTCTTTACACCCCCCTCCTTCCTCCCTTCCTTCCTTCCTTCCTTCCTTAATTTTTGGCGACTTTAATTTACCTGTGACCAAGTGGGGCGATACTCTTACTTCACACTCCGGACATGACTTGTATACGAACTTGCAAGAGAGTTCGCTTTATCAATTTGTTCGAACACCGACCCGTGGTAATAACGTTCTTGACATTGTACTTGCAACAAAAGAAGAATTAATAGAGAATTTGAATGTTGGTGATGAATTCAGTAACAGCGACCATCGTACGATAACTCACTTTAAACTTTACTAGTAACGAACCAAATAGTAGCATCGAAAAAGTCCCTAATTTCAAGAAAGCAAACTTTCATAAACTTAGAGCTATGTTTAAAGAAACTGACTGGAGCTTTTTAATTAACAATAACGACATAAATACATCTTGGAAGTTATTCGAAACCACTTACCTAAAAGCAGTGCAAGACTGCATACCATCGAAAATACGGCGTCCAGGCCATAATAATAAGCCCAAATGGTGGAATAAAGATATTTCAAACTGCCTGCTTGCTAAAAAATTTGCTAATGATAGATTAAAATCCTCACAAAATGACGAAGAACGGGTGAAATTTGTAGAGCTACGACGCAAAGCCAAAAAGTTAATTAAGTGAAGTAAAAAGACCCTGGAGTTACATGTTGCGAATCAAAGTAAAACAAACCCGAAAGAATTCTATAGTTATATCAGAAAGAAAAAAGTAGTTACTTCGACTGTTGGACCGTTAGTCGATGAAAATGGAGAATACTGTACACCAAAGACGAAGTGCAAATGAGTAATGCCCTCAATACCTTCTTTGCATCAGTTTTTACAACAGAAGACCTCAGTGATATCCCTACACCATCGCCGATTCAGATTGATAATTCAGATGTTCTAAGCAATATCACCGTTACAGAGAGAGAAGTATTGAATTGTTTAGATAAACTCAAGGTAAATAAAACGCCTGGACCTGATACAATCTCGCCTAGAGTTCTAAAGGAAGCTAAGGATGAGCTCTCCCAACCACTGACATTACTATTCAATAAATCCTTGCAGTCTGGAACTATGCCTGATCAGTGGAAGATAGCCAACGTAACACCGATATTCAAAAATGGCAGCAAATCCCTACCCAGTAACTATCGTCCAATTAGCTTAACCTCAGTTGCATGTAAAATGCTAGAAACGGTCATAAGAGACAGACTCGTAAATCACTTCGAGGAAAATAACATACTTAAAGATACTCAACACGGCTTTCGTAAAAAACGTTCCTGTTTAACAAACCTCTTAGACTTCTTCCACGATATCCTCAACCTCTACGATGAGAGTAAAGCTGTAGATATTATATACCTTGATTTTCAAAAGGCCTTTGACAAAGTTCCCCACAAACGTTTACTGCTAAAACTAAAAGCGCATGGAATACAAGACGGTGTGTTGAAATGGATAGAAAATTGGCTCAGCGACAGAAAGCAAAGAGTAGTCATAAACGGTAAGGCATCTAAATGGACCAATGTAAGTAGCGGGGTACCCCAGGGATCGGTACTAGGACCAATTATCTTTCTAATTTACATCAACGACATAGATGAGGGTCTCACCTGTACAATCTCAAAATTTGCTGACGATACAAAAATTGCAAATAGCGTACTCTCAAAAGAACAAGTTGACGATATGCAACACAATCTAGATAAATTGTCACATTGGGCCCAAATTTGACAAATGAGTTTTAATGCGGATAAATGTAAAGTACTACATATCGGATACCTAAATGAGAAAGCAAACTATTCGATGAATGGCACTCAGCTTAAGAATGTAAACAGAGAAACCGATCTGGGAGTAACAATATCGAGTAACCTAAAACCGAGTCAACAATGTTCAGAAGTTGTTAAGAAAGCAAACAAAATAATTGGCTTTATAGGCAGGTCATTTGAGCATAAATCCAAAGACGTTATCCTAACCCTTTACAATTCCTTAGTCCGCCCTCTTCTGGAATACTGCGTTCAATGCTGGTGCCCTTATTACCAAAAAGATAATAAACAAGCTAGAACGAGTTCAACGTAGAGTTACCAAAATGATACCTAGCCTAAAGAACATACCATACGAAGAGCGTCTTAGAGAATTAAATCTATTTCCTTTAACCCAGTGCAGATTAAGAGGTGACTTAATTCAAGTGTTCAAAATCATCAAAGGCATCGACAATATGAACTGTATTAAGTACTTCACTATCGACCAATCTAATTACACGCGGGGAAACGGTTGCAAAATTATTGGTATATCTTTTAACTCACACGAATCTAAGAATTTCTTCTTCAATCGAGTTGTCAACTTGTGGAATGTGCTTCCCCGAGAAGTTATAGACTGCAGCACCGTTGATTCATTTAAACTCCGCCTAGACAAATATCTCGCATCAAACCTGCGACTGACTGCATTTGTAAATGAATAACTATATTTTATCCTCCCCTCAGTTACTAACCCATAATTATGTCCCCTACTAACTTCCTAGTCCTGCCACGGACATTAGTTCCAGGGCATTAGTTCCCTTTCCAATGTTCCCTTACCCATTCTAAACCACTGTTTGGACACTTGATCCTCAGTGTTTTGGAGGACAAGCAGCCTAGAAGGGTCACTAGACCTGTTGTTGCTTGATTTCCTTTGTACTCCTTTGTACTCCTTCCTTCCTTTCTTCACTTCATTCCTTCTTTAATTTACTTTCTCCTTCACTTCCTTCCTTCCTTCCTTTCTTCCGTCCGTCCTTCCTGTCTTCCTTCCTTCTTCACTTCCTTCCTTCCTTCATTCCTTCCCTCCCTCCTCCCCTTCACCTCCCTCCTTCCTCCCCTCCCTTCACCTCCTTCCTTCCTTCCTTCACCTCCTTCCTTCCTTCCTTCACCTCCTTCCTCCCTTTCTTCACCTCCTTCCTCCCTTCCTTCACCTCCTTCCTCCCTTTCTTCACCTCCTTCCTTCCTTCCTTCACCTCCTTCCTTCCTTCCTTCACCTCCTTCCTTCCTTCCTTCACCTCCTTCCTTCCTTCCTTCACCTCCTTCCTTCCGCTTCCTTCACCTCCTTCCTTCCTTCCTTCACCTCCTTCCTTCCTTCCTTCACCTCCTTCCTTCCTTCCTTCATTCCTTCCTTCACCTCCTTCCTCCCTTTCTTCACGTCATTCCTTTCTTCCTTCTTTCAATTCCACCCTTTCTTCTTTCCTTTCTCCGTTTATTCACTTCCTCTCTTCTTTCCTTTCTTCACTGCCTTCCTTCCTTCCTTCTTTTCTTCATTTCCTTCCTTCCTTCCTAATTTTCTTCACTTCCTTCCTTCCTCCTTTTCTTTACTTCCTTCCTTCCTCCTTTGCTTTACTTCCTTCCTTCCTTTCTTTACTCTCTTCCTTTCATCCTCCCTTCCTTCCTTCCTCCCTTTCTTTACTGTCTTCCTACCTTCCTCCCTTCTTTCCTTCCTTTCCTCACTCACTTACTTCCTTCCTTCCTTCCTCCCTTCCCTCTTAACCACTCAGAGACACCTGGTCCCACCACAACATATCTTCCTTACTCTCTTACTTTCCTCTTATCTCGTCTTT
>CM064504.1:44142045-44192368 GCA_032716605.1 Paralithodes platypus | reverse complement strand
GAGCTCTCAGCTGTCTACCACACATGTAAGAGGAATGAGGGAGGTAGAGAGAGTGTAGGGGAGGGTGAGTGGACGTATTTCAGGCAGGAAGTAAGAGTGAAATTGGAGGGAATATTTACAATAAAAGAGGAGGGGGGAAGGGGGAGAAGATTGAGGGGGGTTAAGACACATGTAAGGGGAAGGCAGGAGGTGGTGGAAAGGAAACATGCCGCCTGATCACATATTGCTTCTATTTCACCGGCTCTGGGGCACTTTTTGTGGGTTCGCATTCGCCCAGTAGAACATTCCGGAAGGAACATTGCCGTTCTTGGGTTAAGGGTTCAAGCCATCCTGGTAAAACCTCAATATCATTATAAAATCCATATCATAAAACCTACATGCATGATCAACACCCTTTTTACATAGTTTTCTGCAGTTCATGATTCAGAATGTTTGGTAACAAATACATGCAAATTGGGGAAATAGTTTAGCCACGGCATTGAAACAAATTGAAAATAACAAATAACTTAAAATATAATTTCAAATTCCACAATTTTATCTGTTTATCAGAGTGTTTCACCAGATTCCCCTAGTATTGTTTCATAAAGTTTGCAAAAAATATTAAGATCCATTGATTTTTGTGGCCGCTACCTTCATTATTCTGAAAACTGGCACAACAGCCTTCCTATCATTGCGAAGCAGAATTCCCTGTTGGATTGTTCACCTTTATATTTGACGCAATACCCTGCATGCAACACAGCTTGAACCCTGGATAATGTTGCTTGCAATATTAATTATTATTATTATTATTATTATTATTATTACTATTACCAACGCTTAGGTTGTAACACTTCAAAATACAAGAGAACTTTAGTAACTTGAAAATCACTTGGCAATACATCTGGCTGGTTTGGTTTGTTGTGGACTCGATCCCTAGATCATTCAATCCGCAGTCTAAAGATCCATCAACCAAGCCAAGCCTCCCTCTTAGCTACGGTATCTATCTGTTTACAGCGTATTTATCCTTAATATTTAATACATTCAAAACATCAACACTATCCTCTCCCTCTCTCTCTCTCTCCTCAATCTATATAAAAACCCTTCACAAGTGAATGGCCAAGAAACCCAAGTCCGCCCCGGCATTTTTAAGCCCACAGAGCTTTCAGAATTCACTAATGGCATGTTTCTCTCTGCTCTTCTCTTACTAGAGCCGACAACAAATATTGAAGCATCAGCGCGTGACCAAAATATTCTCTCCTAAAATGTTCTTGCATGATGAGGCAATTAAGGTATGTCCACATAGAAAAATAAAATAAAAATAGTTCGATGTCTTTTGTTGCTTCTTTATAGTCATAGGTTTCTCGTCCTCTTTCTTACCATGCCTTAAGTTTTCTTGTATACATAGATATACATACCAGCAGTGGTTTCTTGTATACATAGATATACATACCAGCAGTGGTTTCTTGTATACATAGATATACATACCAGCAGTGGTTTCTTGTATACATAGATATACATACCAGCAGTGGTTTTCTTGTACTACATCGATATACCATACCAGCAGTGGTTTCTTGTTATACATAGATGATACATACCAGCAGTTGTTTCCTTTGTATACAGAGATATAACATACCAGCAGTGGTGTTCTTGTAGACATAGCTATTACATACCAGCAGTGGTTTCTTGTATCACATAGATATACATACCAGCAGTGGTTTCTTGTGATACATAGCTATACATACCAGCATTGGTTTCTTTTGTATCACATAGATATAACATACCAGCAGGGGTTTCTTGTATACATAGATATACATACCAGCAGTGGTTTCTTGTATACATAGTATATACATACCAGCAGTGGTTTTCTTGTATACATAGAGATACCTACTCAGCAGTGGTTTTCCTTGTATACATATAGACTATCATACCAGCAGTGGTTTCTTGTATACATAGATATACATACCAGCAGTGGTTTCTTGTATACATAGATATACATACCACAGTGGTTTTCTTTGTGTGTAATACATACGAGATATATAGACCAGCAGGTGTGGTTTCTTGTATACATAGATATACATACCAGCAGTGGTTTCTTGTATACATAGATATACATACCAGCAGTGGTTTCTTGTATACATAGATATACATACCAGCAGTGGTTTCTTGTATACATAGATATACATACCAGCAGTGGTTTCACATGTCATATAAATCCACTATTTGTCTTACCTGGAGAATTTGTGCACGATTAATTTGTTCATTGTTTTGTTAATCTCTCTCTCTCTCTCTCTCTATATATATATATACATATATATATATATATATATATATATATATATATATACTGTATATTATTGGAAATACGAAGGCCATTCTACTGCTGTGCCCCTTTTCTTCTGGCCTAACGCACTGTAACCTAGATCATCGGAGACCTTGCCGTTTGGTGCCCTTTGTACTCTGATGTACTAGACCGGTAGTAGTTTTGTGAGAGGGGGGGGGGGGGGGAGGAAGGGAGAGATGAAGGGAGTGAGGGAATGATAAAGCCAGAGGGAGGGAGAGTGGGAGAGGAAAAGGAATATTGGAGAAGTAGGGGGAGTAAGGCAAGTAGATAAATATGTGGAGAGGAAAAGAGCAAGGAGGAAGGAATAGAGGTGAAAGGTAGATGAGGGAAGTAGAGGAGGGGAGATGAGGTGAAACTACATACAAGTGGAGGAGAGGAGGAAATGTGGACTATAGAGAGGAGGGGGAGGGAGGGAGGAATAGAGTCCAAGCAAAGAATGGAAACAAAAAAGGAGAAAGATAAGAGGAAGGAGGAAAATTGGAAAACATTGAGGAAACAAGGAAAAAGAAGAAAGGCAAGGGGGGGGGGGGAAGACAACGAGGAAATGGAGAAGAGGGGGAAGAAGAAGAAACAGTAGAGGAGACAAGACGGTTGGCAGAAAATACCGTGATTTAATGAGATGGGTTCACCTGTCTTACACTGGGATCACCTGGCCGGAGGGGGGGGGGGGGGGGGGGGGGGGGGGGGGGGGGATTAGAACAGGAGGAAAAGGATATGGTGAAGCATAGAAGTGCAGGGAAAGCATTACGGAGCAAGGAGAAGGAAGGAAGGAAGGGGAAGAAGAAAGATGCGGAGAACAGGGGGGCAAAGGTTGGGAAGAGGAGGAAGGGAAGGGGGGAGAGGAAGGGAAGAAAGAGGAGGAAGGGAAGGGGGGAGAGGAAGGGAAGAAAGAGGAGGAAGGGAAGGGGGGAGAGGAAGGGAAGAAAGAGGAGGAAGGGAAGGGGGGAGAGGAAGGGAAGAAAGAGGAGGAAGGGAAGAAAGAAGAGAGCGTAGAAGTGGAGATTAGAGAAAGAGGCTAAACAGAACAAGGATGGAAAAAAAGGACGAGGACATGAGGAGAAAGAGGAAAATTCAACCAAAATATAATACCGAAAGAGGAAAACAGAGGACATAACATACTGGATGAGAGGATAAAAGGACCAGAACGATAACTACAAGACAAGACTAGCATGATAAGGGGATACGATATATATATATATATATATATATATATATATATATATATATAGAGAGAGAGAGAGAGAGAGAGAGAGACATACCATCAGTACAGAGTGAAGGAGAGGCTGGTGGAAGATGGTATGATACTCCACTCTCGCTCATCCCGCCTCTCGCAGTTTTTTCTTTACTCTCTCTAATCGCTTGCACTCACTCACACACACGTACACGCACGCGCGCGTGCACACACACACACACACACACTCAATGTTTATGCAAAATATTGTCCACACTCTCGAGTTCAAACTTACCCCCTTTATAGCGTACCGGTATTGTACAGTCGGCCAAATAAGTCTTGCCTTTGCTGTTATTACGTTTTGTTCGCTGTGTGCTGTACTAATGTCTGTCAGATGTTCGCTGTGTGCTGTACTAATGTCTGTCAGATGTTGAATATCGTGTGTAAAGGTAGAAACATGTTTGTATATCTCACTCGAAACTATGAAATATACAGTAGTTCAGATAGTGCTGATACCAATTATTGATCAAAATATATATACTTGGTGCCGCATTTTCACTTATTTGGCCGACTGTACAGTGTTACGTTAGACATATTGATGTACCTATGCTAAATAATTCAAAGAGTTGGCCATGCAATCGACGAGTTAGCACAGAAATGAGACGTACAGCTTTAAAGTTTAAACACATTCTAAACCTACGGACTAACATTTTTAGCCATAGCTTGGACGAGCTCTAATACCTATAGCCTATATTGGAGTGTGTTATGTAATCAACATCACAAATTGATACTTAGGGAGCAACAACAACAAGCAGGGAGGAGAGAGAGAGAGATGTCAAAAGCTCAGTGCCCCAAGGAACAGTGCTAGCGCCCCTTCTGTTCCTCATTCTAATTTGCGACATAGATACCAACGCAAGACACAGTACGGTGCGTCTTTTGCGGATGACACAAAACTAAGCAAGATAGTAAACACACAAGAGGACACGGGCAAGCTGCAGGAAGACATAAATGTAGTGTTCCAGTGGACCAGGGAAAACAACATGCAATTCAATGAAGAAAAATTCCAATTAATAAGGTACGGAGATAATAATGTCGTTAAAGAGAACACAAACTACCTAACAGAATCTAACCACATAATAGAACGGAAAGACAGTGTGAAAGACCTTGGGGTGTTAATGTCTGAAATTATGGGTTTCAAAGAACATAACCAGGTCAAAGTTGCGGCTGCGAAACGTTTAACAGGTTGGATTCTGCGTACATTTAAAACACGCGGTGAATTACCTATGATAACGCTCTTCAAATCTCTAGTGCTACCGCGGCTTGAATACTGTAGCGTATTAACATCCCCATACAAAGCATGTGAAATAAATGACTTAGAGAGTGTACAAAGAAATTTCACTTCGCATATAAGTTTGGTAAAACAGCTACACTATTGGGAGCGTTTAAGAGCGCTGAAACTGTACCGGTACTCGCTGGAACGTAGAAGAGAACGTTACCTAATAATATACACGTGGAAAATCGCAGAGGGTTTAGTACCAAACCTACATACTCCGATAGTCATGAAATTCAGTGATAGGAGAGGCTGGGAATGCAATATACCCCGGATGAATAACAGGGGTGCTATGGGCTCTCTGCGAGAGGGCTGGTTATCACACAGAGGCCCACGTCTCTTCAACAAACTCCCACGGCGAGTAAGAGACATGAGGGGCATCTCTTTAGACAACTTCAAGAGAGCCCTCAATGTCGAACTGCAAAAAGTGCCAGACGAGCCCATCTTCGCAAGGGAGCGTGCTGTCTCTCCAAACAGTCTGCTGCATCAAAACACAACCCACAACGAGGGACGACGCGCTCCTCGGTGCTGCTAGGAGAGTGGCGAACACAACCTTAGGTAACCTTAGGTAGGAGAGATTTTCTATTAACTAATTTCCTCTTCTCTCCATCCCTCCCATTTTGTTTATTTTACTTCCAATCTCTCTATTTGTATCAATCTATCTGTGGTGTGTGTGTGTGTGTGCGTGCGTGCGTGCGTGCGTGTGTGTGTGTGTGTGTGTGTGTGTGTGTGTGTGGACAAGCATTGGTGGGTTCATGGGTAAAAGTTTCATAATATTTGTAGGTTTATGTGTACAGGTATGTTGAGCCGACAGTTTAAGTGTACATACATTCTTAACATACTTGGAAGCAGAGTCTTTTAAGTTAAGTTGGATTAAGTAGGCTAGGCTAGGTCGATTAGGTTAGGTTAGACTAGGCTAGGTTTGAGCTGGAGAGTTATATTTAGGTTTATAATTCGAATACTGTACTCGTAAGCATTCATAATTCAAGTTGTGTTCGTGTGTACTTTACCCACTTAACCTCTCAGACAGACATCTCCCCTTAACTCCATTAGCTAATGCTGGGGTCACACATTCACGTATATCGCTCCCGTATGCTCCCGTCAGGCGTGATCGCCAATTTTGTGTTATGACGGGCGTAGTCCGGCCGTGTACGCCCGTATAGACTACGACTATTGCACTTCCCGACATACGTACCGTAACGGGGCCAGTGTTACGTCAGACGTAATGTAGTCGTATGGAGCTACGTACGTGCTTGCGACTTGCGTAAGCATGTCCCCGTTAGTCCGCCTGGGCTGCCCGATGTGCGGGAACACAGGCCACGCCCATGGCCACGCCCCCACAAGACCTACGTAGCTGAGGCCGTACGTCTTGTGAGTTTGTAGGCATTATGTGGACCGTGTCCGGACAATCGTAGGCACACCCCGTCTGTCCAAACACAGACAAAGACAGTCTTTGTCAACCACGTAGGTCGGGTTGGAATCTGGGAACTACAAAAGGGCAGGAATGGCCACACCATTCCCATTCCCAGTCCTTCATCGGCACCATGAACAACATCGCGGAATTCATCCTGGAGGAGTTCAATTTTGTGAACTCCCTTTATAGAGGAAAGACCATTCATCCTTGTAACCTTTAACCCACTGAGTGCCAGCTAATTTTGACGGTGTGCTAGTGCCAGCTAATTTTGACGGTGTGCTTCTGCCAGTGCCAGATTTTTTTTTTTTTTTGGCTAAATCTATCAAGTTGGGAGAGAAAGGAAGGATAATGGTAAAAAAACCACTCCCCTTGTCCATTTTCGCCAGAAATCAGGTCCCCGATGGCGAAAGTAGCTGAAAAGACACTATAGACTACAGAGACTTTTATGGTATCGGAATGTATGGGTGGGAGGGTGGTGGGAGGGTGGTTTTCGGGTTGGTTGGGGGAAGGTAGAAGGGTAAATTGACTTGTGTTACACATATGAAGCCGATTGGTGAGGTAGTTTCGCCACCACGGATTTTCCTTTTTTTCCTTATCTTCGTACGGATACGCTGGAAGTGGGTGGTGGGAGGCGGTTGGGGGAGGCGGTTGGGGGAAGGCAGAAGGGTAAGGGACTTGTCACACAAATATGGAACCGATTGGTGAGGTAGTTTCGCCACCACGGATTTTCCTTTTTTTCCTTATCTTCGTACGGATACATACGGATACGGATACGCTGGAAGTGGGTGGTGGGAGGCGGTTGGGGGTGTGGTGGGGGGAAGGCAGAAGGGTAGGGACTTGTCACACAAATATGGAACCGATTGGTGAGGTAGTTTCGCCGCCACAGATTTTCCTTTTTTTCCTTATCTTCGTACGGATACGCTGGAAGTGGGTGGTTGGAGGTGGTTGGGGGTGTGGTGGGGGAAGGCAGAAGGGTAAGGGACTTGTCACACAAATATGGACCCGATTGGTGCAGTCGTTTCGCCGCCACAGATTTTCCTTTTTTTTCCTTCTGACGGGACCGACAGTCAGCGAGTGGGTGGGAGGAGGGATTTGGGATTTTTGTGGTGAGTAGCCTAAAGGGTAAGGTACATGTAGTAAAAATATGAAAGCCATAGGTGCAGTCGTTTCTTCGCTGCTACGATTTGTTTTCGGCAGGGTGCAGAGGGTGGCAGGGTTGGCTTGTTGGTTGCTGCTCCGGTGTGGTGAGAGGTGTGACTGGAGTGTCCCTCGCTGGTCCCCCGCTGGTCCCGTTGTCCCCCGTGACCCCACCGTACAACGGTGCCGCGTCTTCCCGCCAACCCGCAGTGCGGCGGTTCTGCCAGATGCGCCCGGACTTACTTTCACTTTCCCGTTTTACGTGAACATTGTACGATTGGCGGGAGAAACTTACGTTTTACCTGTCTAGCTGCTACGTTTTACGGGGCTGCACCCGTAAGACGTAGCAGCTAGCCAGGTAAAACGTATGATTTCCCGACTTTTGACATACGTGAGCGCGAGCCCCGTATCGGATTCAAAATCCAAAACATACCGGGCGACCTTGGCCGCACCAACCACCTACAAGACCAGCTTGGCTACGCCCGCCATGCGTACCAACCCCCACGACTAGACACAATTTCATTTACGTTTTGCGTACTAAGCCCTTAAGTTTTACGTATTCGGTTGCCAACTACCAATAAACCTTCGCACGGGAGCATACGGGAGCATATACGTGAATGTGTGACCCCAGCATGACCCTCTATTTCTAGCTCTCGCGCGCTCTCTCTCTCTCAGGGGATAATACAAGTTAAGCACATAGAGGACATTACCATATAGAGTCTGGCATAAATCTTTAATTTCTAAACTACCCTCCTTCGGTTTCTATCCCTCCATCTGTGCCTTTGTCTCTAATTTCCTTTCCGGCCGTTCCATAGCTGCGGTTGTGGACGGCCATTGTTCACTTCCTCACCCTATAAACTCCGGTGTTCCTCAGGGCTCTGTCCTATCTCCTATTCTCTTTCTAATTTTTATAAATGATCTCCTTAACTGTACCTTAATTCCCATCCATTCATACGCAGACGACTCAACCTTACACTACTCCATTAGTTTTTCAGAACGCCCCAGCCAGCAATCCCTCAACGACAAACGTAATGAAGCCATAGAACTCTTAAATTCTGATCTAAATACTATTTCCAATTGGGGCAGAGAAAACCTTGTTAACTTTAATGCTTCCAAAACCCAATTTCTCCATCTATCTACCCGTCAGGATCTCCCAGCGGACTATCCCTTATTCTTCAACAATACAAAAATCAACCCTTCATCTTCTCTCAATATTCTTGGTGTCTCTTTTTCTTCTGCTCTCATTTGGAAGGACCATATTACCAGTCTTGCTAAGGCAGCCTCCCAGAAGCTGGGTGTGCTCAACCGCCTTAGGGGTTCTTTTCCCCTGCACAGCTTCTTGCTCTGTACAGGGGCATAGTGCGCCCTTGTATTGAGTATTGTTCACATGTGTGGGGAGGTTCCTCTCACACCGCTCTCCTAGACAAAGTTGAAAGGAAGGCCTTTCGTATCATTAACTCCCGTCCACTCACCAACTCTCTGCAATCTCTCTCTCCGCCGCAATGTTGCATCTCTCTCGCTATTCTATCGCTACTAATAATCAGTGTTCCTCAGAGCTATCCCAGTGCATACCACCTCCTTTACGTAGGACACGTGGTACCCGTCTTGCAACTCAATCCCACCCCTACTCTGTGCAACTCTCCAACCCAAGAGTGAAACGTTACTCTCAAACTTTCTTGTACAACATCTGAGCTTTGGAACTCTCTCCCAGAATCAGTCTTTCCCTCCTATGACTTAAATTGCTTCAAACTCCGTGTGTCCAGGCATTTTGACTCGAACGTCCCTTGATTTTGGCCCTGTCACTCTTTCAACTATGGGGGAGGCACTCGCTATAGGCAGTTATGCCTTTTGCCTCCCTCAATCACATAGAAAAAAAAAAAAAAAAAAAAAAACCTACTCCCTTGAAATCCCATCTACTTGACTACTCTACTGTCTACTCCCCCACCCACCCACCCAGTCTCTTTCTCTCTCTCTCTCTCTCTCTCTCACTGTTGTAGCCTAGTTGCCATCCTTGAGCTACTCCCATAAAGGACACTACTATAATAACCCTAACCCGGATATTATACCATAAGTGATATAATAACAGGAGATGGGTACACTCTCACTCTCTCTCTCACTCACTGTTGTAGCCTAGTTGCCATCCTTGAGCTACTCCCATAAAGGACACTACTATAATAACCCGGATATTGGACCATAAGTGATATAATAACAGGAGATGGGTACACACTCTCTCTCTCTCTCACTCACTGTTGTAGCCTAGTTGCCATCCTTGAGCTACTCCCATAAAGGACACTACTATAATAACCCTAACCCGGATATTGGACCATAAGTGATATAATAACAGGAGATGGGTACACTCTCACTCTCTCTCTCACTCTCACTCACTCACTGTTGTAGCCTAGTTGCCATCCTTGAGCTACTCCCATAAAGGACACTACTATAATAACCCGGATATTGGACCATAAGTGATATAATAACAGGAGATGGGTACACTCTCTCACTCTCACTCACTCACTCACTCACTCACTGTTGTAGCCTAGTTGCCATCCTTGAGCTACTCCCATAAAGGACACTACTATAATAACCCGGATATTGGACCATAAGTGATAATAAACAGGAGATGGGTACTCCTCTCACTCTCACTCACTCACTCACTCACTGTTGTAACCTAGTTGCCATCCTTGAGCTACTCCCATAAAGGACACTACTATAATAACCCTAACCCGGATATTGGACCATAAGTGATATAATAACAGGAGATGGGTACACTCTCACTCTCTCTCTCACTCTCACTCACTGTTGTAGCCTAGTTGCCATCCTTGAGCTACTCCCATAAAGGACACTACTATAATAACCCGGATATTGGACCATAAGTGATATAATAACAGGAGATGGGTACACTCTCTCTCTCACTCTCACTCACTCACTCACTCACTGTTGTAGCCTAGTTGCCATCCTTGAGCTACTCCCATAAAGGACACTACTATAATAACCCGGATATTGGACCATAAGTGATATAATAACAGGAGATGGGTACACTCTCACACTCACTCTCACTCACTGTTGTAGCCTAGTTGCCATCCTTGAGCTACTCCAATAAAGGACACTACTATAATAACCCGGATATTGGACCATAAGTGATATAATAACAGGAGATGGGTACACACTCTCTCTCTCACTCTCACTCACTCACTCACTGTTGTAGCCTAGTTGCCATCCTTGAGCTACTCCCATAAAGGACACTACTATAATAACCCGGATATTGGACCATAAGTGATATAATAACAGGAGATGGGTACACACTCTCTCTCTCACTCTCACTCACTCACTCACTGTTGTAGCCTAGTTGCCATCCTTGAGCTACTCCCATAAAGGACACTACTATAATAACCCGGATATTGGACCATAAGTGATATAATAACAGGAGATGGGTACACTCTCTCTCTCTCTCTCACTCTCACTCAATCACTCACTCACTCACTGTTGTAGCCTAGTTGCCATCCTTGAGCTACTCCCATAAAGGACACTACTATAATAACCCTAACCCGGATATTGGACCATAAGTGATATAATAACAGGAGATGGGTACACTCTCACTCTCTCTCTCACTCTCACTCACTCACTGTTGTAGCCTAGTTGCCATCCTTGAGCTACTCCCATAAAGGACACTACTATAATAACCCGGATATTGGACCATAAGTGATATAATAACAGGAGATGGGTACACTCTCACTCACTCACTCACTGTTGTAGCCTAGTTGCCATCCTTGAGCTACTCCCATAAAGGACACTACTATAATAACCCGGATATTGGACCATAAGTGATATAATAACAGGAGATGGGTACACTCTCTCTCTCTCTCTCTCTCACTCTCACTCACTCACTCACTCACTCACTGTTGTAGCCTAGTTGCCATCCTTGAGCTACTCCCATAAAGGACACTACTATAATAACCCGGATATTGGACCATAAGTGATATAATAACAGGAGATGGGTACACTCTCTCTCTCTCTCACTCACTCACTCACTGTTGTAGCCTAGTTGCCATCCTTGAGCTACTCCCATAAAGGACACTACTATAATAACCCGCATATTGGACCATAAGTGATATATAAGGAGATGGGTACACTCTCTCTCTCTCTCACTCTCACTCACTCACTCACTCACTCACTGTTGTAGCCTAGTTGCCATCCTTGAGCTACTCCCATAAAGGACACTATAATAACCCGGATATTGGACCATAAGTGATATAATAACAGGAGATGGGTACACTCTCTCTCTCTCACTCTCACTCACTCACTCACTGTTGTAGCCTAGTTGCCATCCTTGAGCTACTCCCATAAAGGACACTACTATAATAACCCGGATATTGGACCATAAGTGATATAATAACAGGAGATGGGTACACTCTCTCTCTCTCTCTCTCACTCACTCACTCACTCACTCACTGTTGTAGCCTAGTTGCCATCCTTGAGCTACTCCCATAAAGGACACTACTATAATAACCCGGATATTGGACCATAAGTGATATAATAACAGGAGATGGGTACACTCTCTCTCTCTCACTCTCACTCACTCACTCACTGTTGTAGCCTAGTTGCCATCCTTGAGCTACTCCCATAAAGGACACTACTATCCGGATATTGGACCATAAGTGATATAATAACAGGAGATGGGTACACTCTCTCACTCTCACTCACTCACTCACTCACTCACTGTTGTAGCCTAGTTGCCATCCTTGAGCTACTCCCATAAAGGACACTACTATAATAACCAGGATATTGGACCATAAGTGATATAATAACAGGAGATGGGTACACTCTCTCTCTCTCTCACTCACTCACTCACTCACTCACTGTTGTAGCCTAGTTGCCATCCTTGAGCTACTCCCATAAAGGACACTACTATAATAACCCGGATATTGGACCATAAGTGATATAATAACAGGAGATGGGTACACTCTCTCTCTCTCTCTCACTCTCACTCACTCACTCACTCACTCACTGTTGTAGCCTAGTTGCCATCCTTGAGCTACTCCCATAAAGGACACTACTATAATAACCCGGATATTGGACCATAAGTGATATAATAACAGGAAATGGGTACACTCTCACTCTCACTCACTCACTCACTGTTGTAGCCTAGTTGCCATCCTTGAGCTACTCCCATAAAGGACACTACTATAATAACCCGGATATTGGACCATAAGTGATATAATAACAGGAGATGGGTACACTCTCTCTCTCTCACTCTCACTCACTCACTCACTGTTGTAGCCTAGTTGCCATCCTTGAGCTACTCCCATAAAGGACACTACTATAATAACCCGGATATTGGACCATAAGTGATATAATAACAGGAGATGGGTACACTCTCTCTCTCACTCTCACTCACTCACTCACTCACTGTTGTAGCCTAGTTGCCATCCTTGAGCTACTCCCATAAAGGACACTACTATAATAACCCGGATATTGGACCATAAGTGATATAATAACAGGAGATGGGTACACTCTCACACTCACTCTCACTCACTGTTGTAGCCTAGTTGCCATCCTTGAGCTACTCCCATAAAGGACACTACTATATAACCCGGATATTGGACATAAGTGATATAATAACAGGAGATGGGTAACACTCTCTCTCTCACTCTCACTCACTCACTTTGTAGCCTAGTTGCCATCCTTGAGCTACTCCATAAAGGACACTACTATAATAACCCGGATATTGGACCATAAGTGATATATATAACAGGAGATGGGTACACTCTCTCTCTCTCACTCACTCACTCATCACTGTTGTAGCCTAGTTGCCATCCTTGAGCTACTCCCATAAAGGACACTACTATAATAACCCGGATATTGGACCATAAGTGATATAATAACAGGAGATGGGTACACTCTCACTCTCTCACTCACTCACTCACTGTTGTAGCCTAGTTGCCATCCTTGAGCTACTCCCATAAAGGACACTACTATAATAACCCGGATATTGGACCATAAGTGATATAATAACAGGAGATGGGTACACTCTCACTCTCTCTCTCACTCTCACTCACTCACTCACTCACTGTTGTAGCCTAGTTGCCATCCTTGAGCTACTCCCATAAAGGACACTACTATAATAACCCGGATATTGGACCATAAGTGATATAATAACAGGAGATGGGTACACTCTCACTCTCTCTCACTCTCACTCACTCACTCACTGTTGTAGCCTAGTTGCCATCCTTGAGCTACTCCCATAAAGGACACTACTATAATAACCCGGATATTGGACCATAAGTGATATAATAACAGGAGATGGGTACACTCTCACTCTCTCACTCTCACTCACTCACTCACTCACTGTTGTAGCCTAGTTGCCATCCTTGAGCTACTCCCATAAAGGACACTACTATCCGGATATTGGACCATAAGTGATATAAACAGGAGATGGGTACACTCTCACTCTCTCACTCTCACTCACTCACTCACTCACTGTTGTAGCCTAGTTGCCATCCTTGAGCTACTCCCATAAAGGACACTACTATAATAACCCGGATATTGGACCATAAGTGATATAATAACAGGAGATGGGTACACTCTCACTCTCTCACTCTCTCACTGTTGTAGCCTAGTTGCCATCCTTGAGCTACTCCCATAAAGGACACTACTATAATAACCCGGATATTGGACCATAAGTGATATAATAACAGGAGATGGGTACACTCTCACTCTCTCTCACTCTCACTCACTCACTCACTGTTGTAGCCTAGTTGCCATCCTTGAGCTACTCCCATAAAGGACACTACTATAATAACCCGGATATTGGACCATAAGTGATATAATAACAGGAGATGGGTACACTCTCCCCTCCTCGCCAGGGTTAATATATTCACGCCCACCTTTATTTAGTCCGCTCATCCTTGGATCGTTTTGTTCATGTGAGATGCTCAGTTAAATATTTCCTAAGTTTCCTTCCTAAAGTCAGACAATCTAATGTTACAAGAATTAAGGGAGCTCAGACGATATTGTGCAGCATAATTTTCTGGTTCGGCTCAATGGTTTAAGGAGGGGGTTTAGTTTGCTCTCTAAACCTCCATCAAACTTAAAAAAACACCCACAAGACTCCTTCGATATTGTATTTGCACATTTTTCGGTAGAAAAATGTCTCGGCTGAAGGTCGATTCCTCTTCAAATACAGGCTCGCTATCGCTCGCCAGGAAATAAATTGACCCCTAAATGGCACGAAAGGTCTTAATATTGGCAAAGAAATGGGGCAAAAGGTCTGCATATCGCCAAACTAATGGGACGAATGTTTTGAAATCTCATAAGTTATACTGGTATCTGTGTGTGGATCTCTAGAGATCAGTGTGGTAAACACTATCTCAATTAGCTTTCTACCTTCCATACGTTGTTCCTAGTCTGAATAATTATCGTCTAATGATAGCCTGAATAAAAAAAAAAAACGCGTCCTCGTATGGGAAGGGAAGAATGAGCCCCTTGCATATGGTAAAATCTGTTGGTCCTACCGTTAAAGCAAGTGTTCACTCTCCCCCTTACTCCGGTAAGTACAAATACAGGAAAGGGGAAATTACAAACCTTCCAAATGTTCTTCAAATCACCCCTTTAGGCTACTTAACTAATATCAATATCTAATAAGTTGTACAAATGTTCTAAGACATAAAACCATTCATTCACTAATTAATGTTCTTTTTGCGATCTTACAGATAGTACGGTACTGTGCACTTGTCATACATCTTACAGATAGTACGGTACTGTGCACTTGTCATACATTTTGTTCTTGATTAATGCTAATTTTTCATTAATATAATGTGATAAGACTACAATAAAAATAAGTTAGCAGTATAGCCAATGGTATTCATATATAGTTAGCAGTATAGCCAATGGTATTCATATATAGTTAGCAGTATAGCCAATGGTATTCATATATAGTTAGCAGTATAGCCAATGGTATTCATATATAGCTATATAATACATGTGTGTGTGTGTGTTCTTGAGTGCCTGTGTGCGTGTGTATGTGTGCTGGAGTGCCTTGCGTGTATGTGTGCTGGAGTGCCTTGTGTGCGTGTCCATGTGTGTCTGTAACTGCGTGTCTGCCCACTTTAGGAAGATCTGTTTTTCCTCTCAACTCCCCCCCCCCCCCAACACACATCCCCATCCCCATCCCCGCCCCCAAAGTCCTATCTTTAGACATTAGTAAGTACTTTACCTACATTCCTAACCTTATCTTAACCCCCCCCCCCCTCTCTCTCTCTCTCTAAGGGAATAGTATAAATTGGGCAGATGAAAAACCATGACCTACTCCCTAAAGATATATACCAAGGGAGGTGGTCGATAGTAATTCAATTGCTACGCTTGACAAGAGACTAGACGATCATATGATGGTGATTGGATTAATATGAATGAATATATTTAAAATCAGTAGGTATGTAAATGTAAATTCCCTTTCAGACTCTTTATAACCCATACAAAAAAACTTTCCTTGTAGGCAATTCCTGACCCATAAGGTTACACTTCAGCCTATTTTCCGTACGGTACGGAGGAAGCGGAGGCTGGGGAGAGACACGTCGACTTTCCTGTCCTATTCTTCTATTATAAACTGTTCCTGTCTCTAGTTGTATTAAGACCAGACCACCTAATACAAACCGCAAGGTCTGTGTGGTCTGAGTCTCTAAATTTAGTAGTTATTGTTACATACAGGCCTCCAGAGTCATCCCTAGAAGAATTCAAAACCCAGCTCAACAAAATAAAATCAGAAGTGGAAACCCTGGGGAACCCAACACCAAATATTATATGGCTAGGAGACTTTAACCTACCAAACATTAAATGGAGACAACTAGAAAACCAGGTAGTGGCAAATAACACCGGAGAAGCAAATACAAATACGAGAGAGCTTTTTGAACTTTTTTTAGTCTTACCCAGCATATTGCCGAACCCACACGGGAACACAATATCTTAGACCTGGTCTTCACTAACAATGACTCTCTAGTACACAGCATTAACATATCGGACACAACATACTCAGATCATAAATTAATTGAGATCAAAACAACCTTAGCAAGTGTACAGACAACCTCAGAATCGAGAACAAAATCCGGCCCCTTCAGTAAATTTAACTTCAATAACAAAAACATTAAGTGGGAAGAGGTAAATCAAGAAATGGAGGAAATAGACTGGGAAGATTTAATGAATAACATGACACCAGCAGAATGTCTAGTCCTAATAACAGAAACCATGACCCAAATCTGTAGCCACCATATATAAGAAGCAAACAAGATCGGGAAAGAAGGAGGCTGTACAGAAAAAGAAAATTACTCACACAAAGACGCACACATCAAAATCTACAGGATAGGCAAAAAGCCGAAATAGATAGAGAAATTGTGGAAATTGAACAAAGGCTAAGAATATCATATGAACTACAACATATGGAAGAGGAGAGGAAAGCTATTGCAGGTATAAAGGAAAATTCCAAATACTTCTTTTTATACGCCAAACAAAAGGCTAAAACAGCATCAAACATCGGCCCACTAAGCAAAGGGGACGGCTCTTTCACAGGGGACAAAAAGGAAATGAGCGAACTCTTACGCAGGCAGTATGAAATGGGATTCAATGAGCCTGATGAAACAAAAGACATCAGAGACCAAAATATATTTTTCATGGAAACCTCCCCCACGGAAACCCCCCAGATGCTGGATATTGATTTCGGTCCAAAAGACATAGAAGAGGCCATTTCCAACATGCCATCCCACTCGGCACCAGGCCCGGACTCATGGAGTTCGATCCTAATGAAGAAATTTAAGGAAAACCTCTCAAAACCCCTGGCTATAATGTGGAGAAAGAGTCTAGACACTGGTGAAATACCAGATAGCTTGAAAAATGCATTAATTGTCCCACTGCATAAAGGAGGGAGTAAAGCACTACCAAAAAACTACCGCCCGGTAGCTCTAACCTAAATATCATTAAAGTTTTCGAGCGAGTCCTGCGAAGCAAAATCTCAACATTCATGGAGGAAAATTAACTACACAACACCGGTCAACATGGGTTCAGAGCGGGAAGATCATGTCTCTCACAACTTTTGGATCACTATGACCAAATTCTTAAAGCGCTAGAAGAAAAGAAAAACGTGGATGTCATTTACACCGATTTTGCTAAGGCATTTGATAAATGTGACCATGGTATAATAGCCCACAAACTAAAAGCAAAAGGTATAACGGGGAAAATCGGACGGTGGATATACAATTTCCTCGTAAACCAGAAACAATCAGTAGCAGTAAACCAAGTCACATCTGAGCCTTCGGATGTCAAAAGCTCAGTGCCCCAAGGAACAGTGCTAGTTCCCCTTCTGTTCCTCATACTAATTAGTGACATAGATACCAACACTAGACACAGTACGGTGTCGTCTTTTGCTGATGACACAAAATTAAGCAAGATAGTAAACACACAAGAGGACACGGGCCGACTGCAGGAAGACATAAATGTAGTGTTCCAGTGGACCAGGGAAAACAACATGCAATTCAATGAAGAAAAATTCCAATTAATACGATACAGAGATAATAATGGCATTAAAGAAAATACAAATTACTTAACAGAATCTAACCACATAATAGAACGGAAAGACAGTGTGAAAGACCTTGGGGTGTTAATGTCTGAAAATATGGGTTTCAAAGTACATAACCAGGTCAAAGTTGCGGCTGCGAAACGTCTAACGGGTTGGATAATGCGTACATTTAAAACACGCGGTGAATTACCTATGATAACGCTTTTCAAATCTCTAGTGCTACCGCGGCTTGAATACTGTAGCGTATTAATATCCCCATACAAAGCATGTGAAATAAATTACTTAGAGAGTGTACAAAGAAATTTCACTTCGCATATAAGTTCGGTAAAACAGCTACACTATTGGGATCGTTTAAGAGCACTGACACTGTACTCGCTGGAACGTAGAAGAGAACGTTACCTAATAATATACACGTGGAAAATCACAGAGGGTTTAGTACCAAACCTACATACTCCGATAGTCATGAAATTCAGTGATAGGAGAGGCTGGGAATGCAATATCCCCCGGATGAATAACAGGGGAGCTATGGGCTCTCTGCGAGAGGGCTGGTTATCACACAGAGGCCCACGTCTCTTCAACAAACTCCCACGCCGAGTAAGAGACATGCGGGGCGTCTCTTTAGACAACTTCAAGAGAGCCCTCGATGTCGAACTGCAAAAAGTGCCAGACGAGCCCATCTTCGCAAGGGAGCGTGCTGTCTCTTCAAACAGTCTGCTGCACCAAAACACAACCCACAACGAGGGGCGACGCGCTCCTCGGTGCTGCTAGGAGAGTGGCGAACACAACCTTAGGTAACCTTAAGTAGGTATAGCTCACTCTCTCTCTCTCTCTCTCTCTGGGAGATATAGTACGAAGTTAAGCAAATAAAGAGCACAGCTTACCTCCTTAAAATCCTATCGTCTTTCGACCCCCACCCCCCCTCCCTCTCCTCCCACACCCTTCCTCCCTCTCTTTATCTCTCTCTCTCACTCTCTAATACACATGAGGAAATAGTAGGCTACAAGTTAGGCAGATTAGGAGTATTAACTACTCCCTTAAAGTTATATGTACTCTCCTTCAGCCTATCTTTCCCTCTCTTAACCATACAACACACACACCCACATACACCACACACACCCACTCTGTCTGTGTTAGCACCTACCTGCTTAATTTCACCATAGTAGGGTTCGCCACACTGCTAGTGGCACCGAGGAGCGTACAGCCCTTCGTTGTGATTTGAACATTGGTGCAGCAGACTGTTGGAAGGGGCGGAGCGCTCCTCTTCCAACTGTCCCATCACTCTCGCCTTATAATTAATTATAAACACCACAATCCTTGTGTTAATATTAACCCTATCTAAGTCCACTGTGCTCCGTTTTGGATCCTCCTTTTTGACCTGAATAGTTTGGAGACCTGTCCTATATTACCGGTACCGTACTGTCCCAATACCTCCATAGCCACCTTACTGTCCTATATTAATGGTACTGTCCTATATTAATGGTACTGTCCCAATACCTCCATGGCCTCATTACTGTCCTATACTAATGGTACTGTCCCAATACCTCCATGGCCACCTTACTGTCCTATAATAATGGTACTGTCCCAATACCTCCATGGCCACCTTACTGTCCTATATTAATGGTACTGTCCCAATACCTCCACGGCCACCTTACTGTCCTATATTAATGGAACTGTCCCAATACCTCCATGGCCACCTTAAAGGCCGCGTCTCACACAGTACGGCCACCGCTCGACAGCTGCCGACAGAGGACGACTTGCACTTTTTTGCCGATTGTATTAGAATCACTGGATCACTGCACGATCCTCGCAGGCACACGATTGCTGTACAACAAACCCTCAACAGTCACTCAACACACACACGTCACACACACGTCATACACGCCGGCAACACGACCGTTGTAAAATAAATCTCTGACCGGCGACGCTACTCACTCGGCTATCACACGTTCGTCATACATTTAAAGCATGTTAAAAGCACGATAATGCCGCCTTTGGTAGACAACCATACATTTACAGCACAACAGACGCACGACCGTTGTACGCCGCATACGATATTGACAAGGCAAAGGAACCGCCCTATGTATATATATATATATATATATATATATATATATATATATATATAAATAACACCCCGTCTTAACATTAATCATCAATTACAAACCCCAATATACTTGAATAAAACTATAATAATAATAATAATACGCTGTAGTTAAGTAGTCAGTCGATAGGTGAATGTATACCTATATCATTACACGATCTGGTATACACTGACTTTGATGCAGTACGGTATATCATTAGTTTACAAGTGGATGTATTTTGGTAAACTTGTAGATGTTTATGTTAACTATAGGCTACACACACACACGCACGCAGAGAGAGAGAGAGAGAGAGAGAGAGAGAGAGAGAGAGAGAGAGAGAGAGAGAGAGAGAGAGAAAGAGAGAGAGAGAGAACTACTCGCAGACATACAATACAGTATATAGACTAAAATAATACACACACACACACAATATATAATTATATAAACTAAATAATACACAACCAACCAAGCAAACGCACACACACAATATATATAAACTAAATAATACACATCCAAACACACACACACACACACACACACACACACACACACACACACACACACACACACACACACACACACCTCCCCGTGGCGTAACTGATAGCGCGTCTGGCTCACAACCAGAAGGTCCGAGTTCGAGACCCGGGCGGGGAAGAGACATTTGGGCAAGCTTCATACCGGTCTAGCCTCTGTTCACCTAGCAGTATAAATAGGAACCTGAAATAAGTGGACGAAGTTGTGACGTCCAATCTTGGGTTGGTGATCGGTTACAAGGTGAGATGGGTATCGTAATGGTCAACCTAAGCTACTGGTCAACCTAAGCCTTCGGGTGAGACTGGTACCGTATGAGAATGGTACCGTACAGATTAACCCTAAGCCTTCGTTTCCAGATGTCGCCAATTGGCTAAAATACAGACTACACACACATCCACAGCCATTCCAACGATACATAAACACTTAACATGCATTTCATGCAAAACATTCCCAGTTAAGGAGGCGCGATAATAATGAGCTTAGCTCGTATTGCGTGGATTCCCCTTGACGAACAAGTGAGTGAATTACACAATATATATAAACTAAATAATACACAACCAAACACGCAAACGCACACACACACACACAATATATATAAACTAAGTAATACACAACCAAACACGGAAACGCACACACACACACACATACACATACACACACACACACAAACACACATACAAACTACTCACACACATATAATATAATTATAGACTAAAATCATACACAATCAACCATCGATCAGAGGATGACAATGAAGATATCCGCAGGATTCACATACGCTCGTTGCACAACATATACACGATAACATTTTACGGTTTTTAACCGTTTTTTCTGCCGACTATCGGCCAGAATTTAGTGCAGCCACTATTTTTTGGCCGATCACCGCCGACCATTTCCGCGCCACTCGACCACCCCTCGCCTACCACGATACGAGGCGATCTTTTTACACGATCACAGACGATGTCAGCCGATCCCGGAAAAATTTAAATATTTTGAAAAGATCGGCTGTGGTCGGCGGCTAACAACGTACTGTGTGAGACGCGGCCTTAAATATTAATGGTACTGTCCCAATACCTCCATGGCCTCATTACTGTCCTATATTAAAGGTACTGTCCCAATACCTCCATGACCACCTTACTGTCCTATATTAATGGTACTGTCCCAATACCTCCATGACCACCTTACTGCCCTATATTAATGGTACTGTCCCAATACCTCCATGGCCACCTTACTGTCCTATATTAATGGTACTGTCCCAATACCTCCATGGCCACCTTACTGTCCTATATTAATGGTACTGTCCCAATACCTCCATGGCCACCTTACTGTCCTATATTAATGGTACTGTCCTATATTAATGGTACTGTCCTATATTAAAGGTACTGTCCCAATACCTCCATGACCACCTTACTGTCCTATATTAATGGTACTGTCCCAATACCTCCATGGCTACCTTACTGTCCTATATTAATGGTACTGTCCCAATACCTCCATGGCCACCTTACTGTCCTATATTAATGGTACTGTCCCAATACCTCCATGGCCTCATTACTGTCCTATACTAATGGTACTGTCCCAATACCTCCATGGCCACCTTACTGTCCTATATTAATGGTACTGTCCCAATACCTCCATGGCCACCTTACTGTCCTATATTAATGGTACTGTCCTATATTAATGGTACTGTCCCAATACCTCCATGGCCTCATTACTGTCCTATATTAATGGTACTGTCCCAATACCTCCATGGCCACCTTACTGTCCTATATTAATGGTACTGTCCCAATACCTCCATGGCCACCTTACTGTCCTATATTAATGGTACTGTCCCAATACCTCCATGGCCACCTTACTGTCCTATATTAATGGTACTGTCCCAATACCTCCATGGCCACCTTACTGCCCTACATTAATGGTACTGTCCCAATACCTCCTTGGCCTTATTACTGTCCTATATTAATGGTACTGTCCCAATACCTCCTTGGCCTCATTACTGTCCTATATTAATGGTACTGTTCCAATACCTCCATGGCCACCTTACTGTCCTATCTTGATCTGTTCTCAAATTCTTCATTCTAACACAAAATCAATATTTGCCCAATAACTCCAGATCCTTCTTTTCTTCCTACCTTAATTAACACCCAGTATCTTAATGTCCTAACCTTCCTATTTGAACTTGTTAGTATCGCCATGCCCTTCAAACATTCCTATGCTCATGATCTTCATACCCTCTGTAATCTTCATCATAATCTGTCCACAATATATGTTAAAATTATGCCCTACTTAACCCATTGGCTGCGGCTATGGTTGGGCTATTTAGGGCATGTTCAGGCACTCCTGAATGATAAATCAAGCATCTGCATTAAATGAACGGTATTCTGCCGAAAACTAGGCGAAAATAGCTTCAAAATGAGACCAGAACGGGCCCCGTATGTGGTCTGGTTCACCCGCAGCGGTGCCAGTGAAACTCGGGAAACCCGCTATTTGGTAGCACTCGCTCGCTTGGCTACACTGTTGTGAGAGAGAGAGAGAGACCCGCGTGAGACACAGTCTACCTCAGTGAGCCGCTCGCTGCTCTGAGGGACGGAGGTGGGCCCCTCACGCTCCCGCCCACTGACACTTGATTTTTACGGTTTTTACAGGCTTTTAAAGCCTGGAAATTGCTGTAACTTGCCAGGACGTTCCAGAACGTCACCCGCAGCGAAAGGGTTAACTGTAATCTATTCACTGTCATTAGGCCAGAAATATTAATAAATAACCTCGTGTAACCCATAAAGGGATACAGCAATTTAAGCCTCGGTTATTTAACACTTACACCCTGGTTGACCTTCCCAAAATGGTAGAAAAACCAGTGTGATTGAGTTATTACTTTTTTATTTTTGTATTATGTGAGGTTAGTATTCATTATTCCTGGCCTAATTATAATGAATTGACTATGGTCCCCTATCTATCTTTAACCCCCCCCCCCCTTTCTAACCTCTACATGTCCTCATTACATCCATGCTCTTTTAGCCTTCCTATCTTAACTTACCTCCCTGTTGTCCCACCCTATATCCATAAGTCTCCCATTACATCTTCCTGCATGTAGACCCAAACCTGTTCTGTGTTCGTTTCTTTTTGTTTTCACCTACCGGTACAGTGTTATAGGTCCTACGTTCCAGTACCTGCATGTACAGCTGGCCACAAGAATATATATATATATACACTCTGTGATTATAAGCATGGAAGTAATTAGTGTGGTTGCCTTATAAGAATAATTTACTATAAAACTCTTAATTGACCATATGAAGTAACTACTTCATAAGAAACTGCATTTCTAATTCAGTCATACTAATTTTCCTTCCATATATAATATTAGGGAGTGTATAAAATTTAATGTGGCCAACTATACCTCTAGCCTTTTGTTCTACCTTCCCAATCTCCTTAACTTATAATTCCTGTCCTCCTAGCCTTGTGTCTTACTCCTTAGTCTCTAGTGTCCTAGCCTTCTATCCTGTTAGCCCTGTGCCCTCCTTCCCTGGTGCCCTTCCCTCGTCCTTGCCCTGCATGGGCAGAGGGAGGGTAATATGGAGTGGGGTCCGCTGGGAGGGGTATACAGTTGGCTTCTTGTCTGAAGAAGGGGGGGGGGGGGTAAGATGGAGAGGGACGGAAAGGCGAGGGGTATGATTGGTGATGAAGGTTAGAAAGTACCATGCTCAAGGTTTGGACAGGGCCAAGGTACGATGGACGAAATATTATAGACGATAGTGATAACAATATGGTATCGGTTGTTTATAATTATTGGTGCGGCAACATGTGAGGATCCATCCAACAAATTGGACCAACTCAGAAAGCACTCGATCCTCTGCCTCTTAGCAGGGAGACCTTCACTAAAAATGTAAATCAAACTCTAACAACTCCATCAGTAAATATAATTTTCCTTTAATAAGAGAGAGGGAGTAGGGAGAAGAGAGAAGGAGAAAGGAGTGAAGGAGAGAGAAGATTAAACCTGAAGCTGTTCCTCATATAAACCCACGCACAAAGATCATCCTTCCTTTTGTCTTCCTTTACGCCACGCCACGCCACGACAACGAGGTATATTACCGTCAGTTCTCCTCCTCCAGGCATTTAACTAAGTCGATCTAACAAGAGAGAGCCACAATGATGAGTTCCTTTAAGGGAGACCATAACACTTTTGCTCGCAACTTTCACAAATTAATAAAGTTACATTAATCATTCTTATCTACAAGTTTGGACAGCTTTTGGCTAATCCGACGGCGGGGATGGATGCCACTTAGTGGTTGGAACTCGGAGACAGATGTTGTCATTGTGTGCATTTCTTGTTAATTTCAACTACTTCACTTTTCATCCACTGTTCTTGACCATCCGCCAACAGATATAACAGTTTTGAGTTAATTATATCTATGCTAGTGTAGCTATGTAAGAGCAAATTAAAGATCATTAAACTATACTTTAAATGGCTGTAATCATATACTCCACTCTAACCATTACATTACACAAAAAGGGGGCAGACTATGTAAATTAAAGATCATTAAACTATACTTTAAATGGCTGTAATCATATACTCCACTCTAACCATTACATTACACAAAAAGGGGGCAGACTATGTAAATTAAAGATCATTAAACTATACTTTAAATGGCTGTAATCATATACTCCACTCTAACCATTACATTACACAAAAAGGGGGCAGACTATGTAAATTCCCAGATTCGAGGCTATGATGGAAAGAAGGAATACTGGTACATGAGACGTGGGGGAAGAGGAAGATACACACCCACACACACACACACACACACACACATTACTCTAGAGTAATAAACACAGTGGACCAGAGGGAAGGATGGGTAGACTGTGCCTACCTAGACTTTAAAAAGGCATTTGACAAAGTTCCACACAAGAGATTGCTGTGGAAATTAAAACATGAGGGAAAAGTAGGAGACAAACTGCTGAAATGGATGGAGAGCTACCTTAGCGGAAGACAGATGAGAACAACAGTAAGGGGGAAATCGTCAAACTGGACTCAAATTACGAGTGGAGTACCACAAGGATCTGTCCTAGCCCCAATCATGTTTCTAATATTTGTAAATGACTTACCTGAGGGACTAACAAGCTACATGAGCATGTTTGCGGACGATGCTAAGCTGCTTAAAACGATCAGAAGCCAGGAGGATTGCCTTGAACTCCAAGCAGATTTGCAAAAGATCCATGAATGGAGCATCAAAGGGAATATGGAGTTCAATGCAGGGAAATGTAAGACTCTAGAAATGGGTAAAAGCAAGTACAGACCTAGAAAATATTATAAACTAGGAAACGAAGTGATTCCCAAAGCAGAAAAAGAAAAAGACTTGGGGATAGAATTTAAGAATAACATGTCTCCAGAAAGCCACGTAAATAAGATAGTGAGAGAATCACTAGCACTATTGGCAAATATCAGGATGTCTTTCAATTATCTTAATGAAAACACCATGAAACAAATAATAACGGCAATAATAAGACCCAGGATGGAATATGCATCTGTAGTGTGGTCCCCTCACATGAAGAAACATATCTACAAAATTGAGAGGGTACAGAGAGCAGCTACAAGGATGATCCCAGGTTTGGAAAATTTGGAGTACCAAGAGAGGCTCGAGAGATTGAATCTACCTACACTGGAACAGAGAAGGAAACGAGGACAGCAAATTCAGATATACAAATGTGTTAGAGGTATTGACAAAATCGACCAAGAAAACTTCATAGAGAGGGATGGAGGTGAGAGAACAAGAGGTCACAGCTACAAACTGAAAGTGCCTAATAGTAAATCTGATCTGAAAAGTAAAAGATTTCCTACCAACTCGATTAGTGGGTGGAACAAACTGCCAGCCGAAGTAGTGTCTGCACCATCAGTGCATAGTTTCAAAGCACGGTATGACAAACATATCTTAGGAGGCGGGAATTAACGAGCATGCTCACTCCCGCAAATACAACTAGTGTAAGTACACACACACACACAGACAGACTCACACACACACAGACACACAGTCTTTCATGTGTAATATGTGAGGTGTAATCCGGGAGGCTACATTTCAAAATCAAAACGTTCTGGACCAGTTCGTAGATACCGTTTGGCACCGCCATATCTTATACTATTGACTCCATACATACAAGCATACATACATACATACGAAGAACCGCTTCCATATTCTTTATCAACATTGCCTTGTTATAATATACATAGCTATGGAATAAGTTCGAATATTGTACACTAGGTTAGGTTACGTCAGGTTAAGTTAACAAATATTGGCGGTGTCATTAGTTACATCCATCTCGATCATATATATATATATATATATATATATATATATATATATATATATATATATATATATATATATTTATATATATATATAAAGTATATCTCACAAATGAGCTACACGTGAGCTACTGAATGTTTATATACTCCAAGGCCGGACTCAACCACCTACAGTTTGGACTAGTGTCTATGCTTTAATCCACTACACCACGGTGTGATATCACGCCGGGGTGTAGTGGTGTAGGGTCCTTCACATTCACTCCAAGCTTAAAGTCATCTGCAAACTTGGAGATCGCACTCAACAGACCATTATCGATGTCATTGATAGGCCTATACCGGTACATGATAAACGGAAGTGGGCAAATTAGGAACTCCACAAGTGACTGATGAGAGAGAGAGAGAGAGGGAGAGGGAGGGAGGGAGGGAGGGAGGGAGGGAGGGAGGGAGGGAGGGAGGGAGGGAGGGAGGGAGGGAGAAAGAGAGAGAGAGAGAGAGAGAGAGGGAGAGAGAAAGAGAGAGAGGGGGAGGGGGGGGACGAAGAAGATTGGTAAAGAGACGGATCGATAGATAACGGACACAGTGGAAGAGACAGACAGACGTTCACACACACACACACACACACACACACACACACACACACACACACACACACACACACACACACACACACACACACACACACACACACACACACACACACACACACACACACACACACACACACACACACACACACACACACACACACCACGGTAGGCTAGCACACTAATCCACATACACACAGTACTGTTAGTGCCAGAGACATACATGTTAAAATGAGGTGTAGACATAAGATATACACAACCAATTTAAAGGGCATAGCTCATGCAATATCGCTTTCCATAGTATCACTGTCTAAAACAAAGGGCATAGCTCATGCAATATCGCTTTCCATAGTATCACTGTCTAAAACAAAGGGCATAGCTCATGCAATATCGCTTTCCATAGTATCACTGTCTAAAACAAAGGGCATAGCTCATGCAATATCGTTTTCCATAGTATCACTGTCTAAAACAAAGGGCATACCTCATGCAATATCGCTTTCCATAGTATCACTGTCTAAAACAAAGGGCATAGCTCATGCAATATCGTTTTCCATAGTATCATTGTCTAAAACAAAGGGCATAGCTCATGCAATATCGCTTTCCATAGTATCACTGTCTAAAACAAAGGGCATAGCTCATGCAATATCGTTTTCCATAGTATCATTGTCTAAAACAAAGGGCATAGCTCATGCAATATCGCTTTCCATAGTATCACTGTCTAAAACAAAGGGCATAGCTCATGCAATATCGTTTTCCATAGTATCATTGTCTAAAACAAAGGGCATAGCTCATGCAATATCGCTTTCCATAGTATCACTGTCTAAAACAAAGGGCATAGCTCATGCAATATCGTTTTCCATAGTATCACTGTCTAAAACAAAGGGCATAGCTCATGAAATATCTCTTTCCATATTATCACTGTCTAAAACATGTTAAAGAATGATTGATACTGCACAGTTATCTTGGTTTACCATAAATTATAATCTACAATAGTAAACAAAGCCGGTGACAGGTCAGTTGAACCAGTGCCACTTTAACCAGTGCTAACTCAACCAGTGTCCACTTCAACCAGTGACAATTTTAACCAGTAGGTTAGGTTAGGTTAGGTTAGGTTAGGTTACTGGTTAAAATGGTCACTGGTTGAAATGGTCACTGGTTGAAGTGGCCACTGGTTGAGTTAGCACTGGTTAAAGTGGCACTGGTTGAAGTGGCACTGGTTCAACTGACATGGAACCAACAAAGCCATGTAAGCTATTTTAAAGCTTAGAAAGTGGATGGCAGCCCCTCTTGCCTCTCTCTTGTGGTCGTGGCAGACCGCAGGTTTCGAATCTGTTTTGACATATTGCCTTGATTGATATACAGTAAGTTACCCTAATATATTTCATGCGTGATGAAGTAATGTGAAGACCGTATTTGATATTTATATGACATGAGTGTAAATTTTTTTTATCCTTAAGTATCTATCAATACAATTATTGATAGTTTGGTTTCATCAATCATAAACAAATACGTATTGGCAGCTCTATCCATATGTCAACACAATAGGTAGGCTACTTTAGTACAAACATATCAAAATATTCCATCTTTATTTTCACTTTCACAGTGCATTATTCGATAGCTTGCCTTAATTTCTACATTTCATTATTAAGCTTATGCTGCTCATACAATTTATCATACCCCTCTTATAAATATCTGTCCATTTTTGTAACTGTTTTCACAGCATGGAATACTTACGGTAACAGAGATACTGAGAATCAATATGGTGGCCAGTGAACTGACTCCTGAAACTCTTTGACCGATTATGGGTACCGGTACCCCATTGCCTTTTTATACGTCACGAAAGCTCGGAAATGCCTCTCGCCACCACCATCCAAAACACTAATTTATTTGTATTTACATTTATAAAAAAAAATCTGACTACTATTATTGCAAATAGGAGGTATATTGTACACTAACATAATAACATTTATGATAATGAGGATAGCTAACCTCATGAGCTATGCCCTTAAAGATAAATAGATGCCAGGATGATATTAATATACAGTAGATAGTTAGTTAATTATCATAGATACATAGATGCTCGACAAATATATTTCAATAGGCACAGGCAAACATGGACAAGGTAGGTAGATAAATACGGTATAATAGGCACAGGCAAACATGGACAAGGTAGGTAGATAAATACGGTATAATAGGCACAGGCAAACATGGACAAGGTAGGTAGATAAATACGGTATAATAGGCACAGGCAAACATGGACAAGGTAGGTAGATAAATACGGTATAATAGGCACAGGCAAACATGGACAAGGTAGGTAGATAAATACGGTATTTAGATTATTCAATTAAGCAAAAATAAAACAAAAATATAACACACACATTGATTAAGACAGACAACCAGACAAATAGACACAAACTAACACACACACACACACACACACACACACACACACACACACACACATTGATTAAGACAGACAACCAGACAAAGAGACACAAACTAACACACACACACACACACACACACACACACACACATTGATTGAAACAGACAGGACGATAGCCCCACACACACACACACAATGATTGAAACAGACAGGACGATAGCCCCACACACACACACACACAATGATTGAAACAGACAGGACGATAGCCACACACACACACACACACACACACACACACACACACACACACACACACACACACACACACACACACACACACACACACACACACACACACACACACACACACACACACACACACACACACACACACACACACACACACACACCTTTCCCTGCAGACAGGTTAATTACGAAAGAAGCAGACGGAGGGATGGACAGGCAGGCAGACAGACATGTAGGAGAGGAAAAAATTAACTGAACAGAAAATAGATGGAATATATTAATAGTCAGATAGATATATATACTGTAGATAAATGGGTTCATAAACAGTATGTCGGTTTTGTAATAGCCAATGTGTTGTTGTTGTTGTTGTTGTTGCAAACCTATAAATTACACTGTACATTAATTGCCACAACTACTCCCACTAGCCACATAAACAATGTACTTAACCCTTTTAATCAGGTGGCGACTTATAAGATTGTTCCAGCAACTGACAACACATTACTGCTTAGGATAGACGTCTTAAGGGGGGTCACCTGCTTGTTTTCTTAGGATAGACGTCTTAAGGGGGGTCACCTGCTTGTTTTCTTAGGATAGACGTCTTAAGGGGGGTCACCTGCTTGTTTTCTTAGGATAGACGTCTTAAGGGGGGTCACCTGCTTGTTTTCTTAGGATAGACGTCTTAAGGGGGGTCACCTGCTTGTTTTCTTAGGATAGACGTCTTAAGGGGGGTCACCTGCTTGTTTTCTTAGGATAGACGTCTTAAGGGGGGTCACCTGCTTGTTTTCTTAGGATAGACGTCTTAAGGGGGGTCACCTGCTTGTTTTCTTAGGATAGACCTCTTAAGGGGGGTCACCTGCTTGTTTTCTTAGGATAGACGTCTTAAGGGGGGTCACCTGCTTGTTTTCTTAGGATAGACGTCTTAAGGGGGGTCACCTGCTTGTTTTCTTAGGATAGACGTCTTAAGGGGGTCACCTGCTTGTTTTCTTAGGATAGACGTCTTAAGGGGGGTCACCTGCTTGTTTTTTTAGGATAGACGTCTTAAGGGGGGTCACCTGCTTGTTTTCTTAGGATAGACGTCTTAAGGGGGGTCACCTGCTTGTTTTCTTAGGATAGACGTCTTAAGGGGGGTCACCTGCTTGTTTTCTCTCATATTATTTATTTCTCTGGCTTGTATCCATTCGGTCCCATTCAGGCAACTGTGTTAAGACGTTTATCCCCATCCAGGTGTTGATTTCTTCCTGGCGAGCGATAGCGAGCCAGCATTGTATGGAGAAATCCGGCTTCGCCGGAGAATTTTTTCTATCGAAAAATTTACAAATTTAGCCTGCTGTCAAAAACATTTTCAAAAATATGCTGGCTCTCTACCGCTCGCCAGGAAAAACTCAACACATAAATGGGGATAAACGTCTTAAAACAGTAGGCTGAATGGGGCCGAATGGATACAACCCAGAGAGAGAGGGAGAGAAAAATATACGAGGTGGGCCCCTTTAATGTCGATAAATTTAACTTAAATACCATCTATCTATCTATCTATTGCCTGACGCCGCGATCCCCGAAGGGGTGGCCACGAACGAACCGCCCCCATGCACCTCTGTCCCCAGTCAGTCGACGCCCCTCCCCCCAACCAGCACCGCCTTCGTTCATGTAGTTCCTCACTCCATCCTTCCACCTCATACCATGTCTATAGTTATTCCTTTAGTTTTATAGTAGCGGTACCTTATGTGTTTGTATTTTAGCTCAGCCTAGAATATTTATAATAGCGGTACCTTATGTGTTTGTATTTTAGCTCACCCTAGAATATTTATAGTAGCGGTACCTTATGTGTTTGTATTTTAGCTCAGCCTAGAATATTTATAGTAGCGGTACCTTATGTGTTTGTATTTTAGCTCACCCTAGAATATTTATAGTAGCGGTACCTTATGTGTTTGTATTTTAGCTCACCCTAGAATATTTATAGTAGCGGTACCTTATGTGTTTGTATTTTAGCTCAGCCTAGAATATTTATAATAGCGGTACCTTATGTGTTTGTATTTTAGCTCACCCTAGAATATTTATAGTAGCGGTACCTTATGTGTTTGTATTTTAGCTCAGCCTAGAATATTTATAGTAGCGGTACCTTATGTGTTTGTATTTTAGCTCAGCCTAGAATATTTATAGTAGCGGTACCTTATGTGTTTGTATTTTAGCTCAGCCTAGAATATTTATAATAGCGGTACCTTATGTGTTTGTATTTTAGCTCACCCTAGAATATTTATAGTAGCGGTACCTTATGTGTTTGTATTTTAGCTCAGCCTAGAATATTTATAATAGCGGTACCTTATGTGTTTGTATTTTAGCTCACCCTAGAATATTTATAATAGCGGTACCTTATGTGTTTGTATTTTAGCTCACCCTAGAATATTTATAGTAGCGGTACCTTATGTGTTTGTATTTTAGCTCAGCCTAGAATATTTATAGTAGCGGTACCTTATGTGTTTGTATTTTAGCTCACCCTAGAATATTTATAGTAGCGGTACCTTATGTGTTTGTATTTTAGCTCACCCTAGAATATTTATAGTAGCGGTACCTTATGTGTTTGTATTTTAGCTCAGCCTAGAATATTTATAATAGCGGTACCTTATGTGTTTGTATTTTAGCTCACCCTAGAATATTTATAGTAGCGGTACCTTATGTGTTTGTATTTTAGCTCAGCCTAGAATATTTATAGTAGCGGTACCTTATGTGTTTGTATTTTAGCTCAGCCTAGAATATTTATAGTAGCGGTACCTTATGTGTTTGTATTTTAGCTCAGCCTAGAATATTTATAATAGCGGTACCTTATGTGTTTGTATTTTAGCTCACCCTAGAATATTTATAATAGCGGTACCTTATGTGTTTGTATTTTAGCTCAGCCTAGAATATTTATAATAGCGGTACCTTATGTGTTTGTATTTTAGCTCACCCTAGAATATTTATAGTAGCGGTACCTTATGTGTTTGTATTTTAGCTCAGCCTAGAATATTTATAGTAGCGGTACCTTATGTGTTTGTATTTTAGCTCAGCCTAGAATATTTATAATAGCGGTACCTTATGTGTTTGTATTTTAGCTCACCCTAGAATATTTATAGTAGCGGTACCTTATGTGTTTGTATTTTAGCTCAGCCTAGAATATTTATAGTAGCGGTACCTTATGTGTTTGTATTTTAGCTCAGCCTAGAATATTTATAATAGCGGTACCTTATGTGTTTGTATTTTAGCTCACCCTAGAATATTTATAGTAGCGGTACCTTATGTGTTTGTATTTTAGCTCAGCCTAGAATATTTATAGTAGCGGTACCTTATGTGTTTGTATTTTAGCTCAGCCTAGAATATTTATAGTAGCGGTACCTTATGTGTTTGTATTTTAGCTCAGCCTAGAATATTTATAATAGCGGTACCTTATGTGTTTGTATTTTAGCTCACCCTAGAATATTTATAGTAGCGGTACCTTATGTGTTTGTATTTTAGCTCAGCCTAGAATATTTATAATAGCGGTACCTTATGTGTTTGTATTTTAGCTCACCCTAGAATATTTATAGTAGCGGTACCTTATGTGTTTGTATTTTAGCTCAGCCTAGAATATTTATAGTAGCGGTACCTTATGTGTTTGTATTTTAGCTCAGCCTAGAATATTTATAATAGCGGTACCTTATGTGTTTGTATTTTAGCTCACCCTAGAATATTTATAGTAGCGGTACCTTATGTGTTTGTATTTTAGCTCAGCCTAGAATATTTATAATAGCGGTACCTTATGTGTTTGTATTTTAGCTCACCCTAGAATATTTATAGTAGCGGTACCTTATGTGTTTGTATTTTAGCTCAGCCTAGAATATTTATAGTAGCGGTACCTTATGTGTTTGTATTTTAGCTCAGCCTAGAATATTTATAATAGCGGTACCTTATGTGTTTGTATTTTAGCTCACCCTAGAATATTTATAGTAGCGGTACCTTATGTGTTTGTATTTTAGCTCAGCCTAGAATATTTATAGTAGCGGTACCTTATGTGTTTGTATTTTAGCTCAGCCTAGAATATTTATAGCGGTACCTTATGTGTTTGTATTTTAGCTCACCCTAGAATATTTATAGTAGCGGTACCTTATGTGTTTGTATTTTAGCTCACCCTAGAATATTTATAGTAGCGGTACCTTATGTGTTTGTATTTTAGCTCAGCCTAGAATATTTATAGTAGCGGTACCTTATGTGTTTGTATTTTAGCTCAGCCTAGAATATTTATAGTAGCGGTACCTTATGTGTTTGTATTTTAGCTCACCCTAGAATATTTCAGTAAGAGTAGGACCCCCACCTTGAACGCTCATGCACCAAAGGGTAAGGGGCTTGCCAAATAACCAATTAAGATAGAGGACCTAACCCTTTCTGATGTTGTGCGTGTGCGTGTGTGTGTGTGTGTGTGTGTGTGTGTGTGTGAGTTATACTTAATACATTCAGCTTTCATTCCAGTAATCAATTTAGTTATTAGAGTTGAGGTACCGTAGGCCTACCGTTATAGGTGTGCTTGGTTTGTATTGAGCTTACCTTATAATGATGAGAGTGGAACAGAACCTACTAACAACAGTATGTACCCGGCACCTGTCCACTCCACTATAATGATGAGAGTGGAACAGAACCTACTAACAACAGTATGTACCCGGTACCTGTCCACTCCACTATAATGATGAGAGTGGAACAGAACCTACTAACAACAGTATGTACCCGGTACCTGTCCACTCCACTATAATGATGAGAGTGGAACAGAACCTACTAACAACAGTATGTACCCGGTACCTGTCCACTCCACTATAATGATGAGAGTGGAACAGAACCTACTAACAACAGTATGTACCCGGTACCTGTCCACTCCACTATAATGATGAGAGTGGAACAGAACCTACTAACAACAGTATGTACCCGGTACCTGTCCACTCCACTATAATGATGAGAGTGGAACAGAACCTACTAACAACTGTATGTACCCGGTACCTGTCCACTCCACTATAATGATGAGAGTGGAACAGAACCTACTAACAACTGTACCCGGTACCTGTCCACTCCACTATAATGATGAGAGTGGAACAGAACCTACTAACAACAGTATGTACCCGGTACCTGTCCACTCCACTATAATGATGAGAGTGGAACAGAACCTACTAACAACTGTACCCGGTACCTGTCCACTCCACTATAATGATGAGAGTGGAACAGAACCTACTAACAACAGTATGTACCCGGTACCTGTCCACTCCACTATAATGATGAGAGTGGAACAGAACCTACTAACAACTGTACCCGGTACCTGTCCACTCCACTATAATGATGAGAGTGGAACAGAACCTACTAACAACTGTACCCGGTACCTGTCCACTCCACTATAATGATGAGAGTGGAACAGAACCTACTAACAACTGTACCCGGTACCTGTCCACTCCACTATAGCTTGTGCGGAGTGATGGCATTAAGTAAAGAGTTAGTTGATGTACGTTGAGTTCAACACCAAGGAGGACACCGCTATTGATCTAGGTAAGGGAAAGTGCATAGACTACAGGCACAATGCTTCAATCTATGTGACTTGATTAAGATAAGACTAAACTAGAGTTTCTTTAATCTAGATACGCTTAATCTCATCGATGGTGATGTCCTGTTTGAGATCGAACCCAACTGAATAGTACGGGGAAACATATCAGCTGTGAAATAATGAAGTAAAGAGTCCAGGAATGATATAAGGAAGTCATAATTGAAGTATGGAGTGAAAGAATATTAAAAGTCAAAGTGAATAGAGTGATAACAAGTTTAGAGTGAGGATGAGAGTGAAGTTATGAGGTAAGGTGTCAGAGGTAGGACAGAGAGAGTGGGGTTAGGGTTGAGAACTTCCCAGCTGTGGTTGGTCTGTGGTCGGGGGGGGGATAGTGGATTGCAAGAAATAGAGGAAGGGGATGGGAGGGTGGGGGACTTGGAAGGGAGAGAGGGGGATAGGGAGGTGACAGGAATGGAGGGGGTGGAGGAAGGCGATTGCAAACAAAGGGAAGAGGGAAAACGGGGAAGGGGGTTACAAGAAGAAAATAGGGAGTGGAGGATGGGGAAGGGGATATGTGGGAGGGAGGAGGGGGTAAGTGGGTTGTAAGGAGAAGAGGGGGAGGAGTGGGAGGGAGGGGGACTGAACAAATATGTGGGTAGGGAGAAGGGGATGCAGGGAGGAAAGGAAAACTGCAAGGGAAGGGATGAGAGGGGCGGAGGAGGAACATAGTAAGGGGGTTGCAAAAAGGAGAGGAAAGACAGGGAGGAGACTGTAAGAAGAGGGGGGAGGGGGTAGACAAGATACAAAGATAATGAACAATGAGCATAAAGAAGAGAGAAGGAAGAGGAAAGATAATTATAGACGGACACTGAGGAGTAAAGCACTAGTCAACCACTACGACCGGTGAATATCTTAACAGTCACTGTATCAACATTATTATCATAAACAGAATAATGTACCACATACCATATTAATTTTGTAAAACCTACCTCAAAACAACTGACAGAATAAATAGTTTTAAGAGTTCGGACAGGAAACAAGAAATATGTCTGGTACTAGTAAACATGAAAACAGAGGGCAATAATGAAATAGGTACTGATGAGGAATGAAATACATTGTATATAATGATAAAATATCTGACTGTAAGGCTTGGCTGTGAAGTATGAGTGTGTACATGTCAAATATACGGTATGTGAAATGTGAATGTGAGGTATGACTGAAGAATAAGTGACAAGTATGAGTGTCAGTTTTGACTATAATTATCAAGTATGAATTAGTATGAAACATGAATGTGAAGTAAGAGTATGAAACATAAGTGTGAAGCACAATATGTGAAGCATAGTGTGAAGTATTAGAGTGAGGTGTAAGTATGAAGTACAGTATATAGAAGTGTAATTATAAAGCATAAATATTATACATACTGTGAAGTACATTAGGCTAAGCTTTAGCACCAAAGAGGGTGACGCTCATCGTTGTTGGTTATCATGAAAACCCTCGTCACAACCAACGAGTATAATTGTACATCATAAAAGTCAAACATAAGAGTCCAGTATTTACTGTAAGTGTGAAACATATGTGTCAAGTGTTAGTATCAAAATTAACTGAAACAGTGTGTTAAGTATAACTGGAAGATAACTGTAAAATATAACTGTCAAGAATAGAGTCAAGTCAAAGAGAATTATTAGAATATAAGTATAGCGTGAAGCATGAATGTCCAGTAGAAGTGTGAACTACGATGTACAAGTGTGGAATACAAGGGTGTGTGTGTGAATTATTAGAATATAAGTATAGCGTGAAGCATGAATGTCCAGTAGAAGTGTGAACTACGATGTACAAGTGTGGAATACAAGGGTGTGTGTGTGAATTATTAGAATATAAGTATAGCGTGAAGCATGAATGTCCAGTAGAAGTGTGAACTACGATGTACAAGTGTGGAATACAAGGGTGTGTGTGTGAATTATTAGAATATAAGTATAGCGTGAAGCATGAATGTCCAGTAGAAGTGTGAACTACGATGTACAAGTGTGGAATACAAGGGTGTGTGTGTGAATTATTAGAATATAAGTATAGCGTGAAGCATGAATGTCCAGTAGAAGTGTGAACTACGATGTACAAGTGTGTGTGTGTGAATTATTAGAATATAAGTATAGCGTGAAGCATGAATGTCCAGTAGAAGTGTGAACTACGATGTACTAGTGTGGAATACAAGGGTGTGTGTGTGAATTATTAGAATATAAGTATAGCGTGAAGCATGAATGTCCAGTAGAAGTGTGAACTACGATGTACAAGTGTGGAATACAAGGGTGTGTGTGTTAATTAAACCTATAAATATGAGTTATTTATGAATAGCCTATGAATATGATAAGTATAAATAATAGCGCTATTAATTTATGTAAGAAATTCAAGTATGAGGTGTTAGCATGAGGTGTGAATAATGAGTATGAATTTCAAGTGTGAGTATAAAGTATAAGGTGTGAAGAGTGAGGGTGAGGCTGTGTCGCGAGAGGCGTAGATGAACACGTTGTTAAAAGCACCGGAGCAAAACTTGAAGGAAAAACATGAATTGCAACATCACGAGCTGTGCAAGTTTTGGTGAGAGAGAGAGAGAGAGAAAGAGAGAGTGTGTGTGTGTGTGCGTGTCAGAGTAAGAGAGTAAGACATAGATAGAATGATCCTGAGTGAGAGTGAGACAGGACAAGATGGTCGTATACTCGTGTTTCCAACCACAACTAACAAGACTCAACACTACCACAACAACCACAATTAACAGGATCCAGAACCACCACAATAACCATAATAATATTCACACAAGACTCAACACTACCACAACAACCACAGTTAACAGGATCCAGAACCACCACAATAACCATAATAATATTCACACAAGACTCAACACTACCACAACAACCACAGTTAACAGGATCCAGAACCACCACAATAACCATAATAATATTCACACAAGACTCAACACTACCACAACAACCACAATTAACAGGATCCAGAACCACCACAATAACCATAATAATATTCACACAAGACTCAACACTACCACAACAACCACAATTAACAGGATCCAGAACCACCACAATAACCATAATAATATTCACACAAGACTCAACACTACCACAACAACCACAGTTAACAGGATCCAGAACCACCACAATAACCATAATAATATTCACACAAGACTCAACACTACCACAACAACCACAATTAACAGGATCCAGAACCACCACAATAACCATAATAATATTCACACAAGACTCAACACTACCACAACAACCACAGTTAACAGGATCCAGAACCACCACAATAACCATAATAATATTCACACAAGACTCAACACTACCACAACAACCACAGTTACTAAACTTTACCATCAAACTGAATTACAACAGACAATTGACTCAAATGTCAAAGTGGCTGATCTATTCAACTCGTGGTCAAGTGTTGTGTCAATTATAGGTACAGTGTCATTAGGTTGTACATACAGTAGTTATGTTTATGAACTACAATGTTTTACTAAATGAAAGGAGGATGTTCTGCTATGTTAACATACACCAATAGTTAGGAATGCAAGCTTAACAACGCATACATGAAAGGAGGATGTTCTGCTATGTTAACATACACCAATAGTTAGGAATGCAAGCTTAACAACGCATACATGAAAGGAGGATGTTCTGCTATGTTAACATACACCAATAGTTAGGAATGCAAGCTTAACAACGCATACATGAAAGGAGGATGTTCTGCTATGCTAACATACACCAATAGTTAGGAATGCAAGCTTAACAACGCATACATGAAAGGAGGATGTTCTGCTATGCTAACATACACCAATAGTTAGGAATGCAAGCTTAACAACGCATACATGAAAGGAGGATGTTCTGCTATGCTAACATACACCAATAGTTAGGAATGCAAGCTTAACAACGCATACTCTGTTCCTCATTCATATCAATGATCTCATATCTACCACTCATAATCCAATACATTCCTACGCAGATGACTCAACACTCCACAGTTCCTTCACATTTACCAATTCTTTCACCCAACCCGATCTTATAAATTCAAAAATAAACACTGCAATTTCTCTGAACCAGGACCTTTCTAGAATTAATGAATGGGGACAAGAGAATCTAGTTTCCTTTAATGCACAGAAAACCAAGTACATTCAATTTTCTAACCGACAGAATCTCACGGACTCCCATATATTTTTTAATGATGTAAATGACATTCTCGGTGTAACATTAACTACTAACTTGAGCTGGACACATTATGTTAGAAGCATTGCTAAGAATGCCTCTTCATTGTCTCTCAAAAAAAAAAAAAAAAAAAAAAAATACATGAAAGGAGGATGTTCTGCTATGCTAACATACACCAATAGTTAGGAATGCAAGCTTAACAACGCATACATGAAAGGAGGATGTTCTGCTATGCTAACATACACCAATAGTTAGGAATGCAAGCTTAACAACGCATACATGAAAGGAGGATGTTCTGCTATGCTAACATACACCAATAGTTAGGAATGCAAGCTTAACAACGCATACATGAAAGGAGGATGTTCTGCTATGCTAACATACACCAATAGTTAGGAATGCAAGCTTAACAACGCATACATGAAAGGAGGATGTTCTGCTATGCTAACATACACCAATAGTTAGGAATGCAAGCTTAACAACGCATACATGAAAGGAGGATGTTCTGCTATGCTAACATACACCAATAGTTAGGAATGCAAGCTTAACAACGCATAAATGAAAGGAGGATGTTCTGCTATGCTAACATACACCAATAGTTAGGAATGCAAGCTTAACAACGCATACATGAAAGGAGGATGTTCTGCTATGCTAACATACACCAATAGTTAGGAATGCAAGCTTAACAACGCATACATGAAAGGAGGATGTTCTGCTATGCTAACATACACCAATAGTTAGGAATGCAAGCTTAACAACGCATAAATGAAAGGAGGATGTTCTGCTATGCTAACATACACCAATAGTTAGGAATGCAAGCTTAACAACGCATACATGAAAGGACGATGTTCTGCTATGCTAACATACACCAATAGTTAGGAATGCAAGATTAACAACGCATAAATGAAAGGAGGATGTTCTGCTATGCTAACATACACCAATAGTTAGGAATGCAAGCTTAACAACGCATATTATCACCTTGACTAATGTATTAGTATTACATTTAATATATTGACAATTATTTCTGACGATATTGATAAGTACGGTAGGGTTTTATTATCCAGGATATATAACTATGATAAGTAATGTTACGTTCAAACACTAATTATATGTAAGATTAGTGTACCGGTATTAAGATATAAATACTACTGGGTGAAACATGAGGCTATAATTATATGTAAGATTAGTGTACCGGTATTAAGATATAAATACTACTGGGTGAAACATGAGGCTATAATTATATGTAAGATTAGTGTACCGGTATTAAGATATAAATACTACTGGGTGAAACATGAGGCTATAATTATATGTAAGATTAGTGTACCGGTATTAAGATATAAATACTACTGGGTGAACATGAGGCTATAATTATATGTAAGATTAGTGTACCGGTGTTAAGATATAAATACTACTGGGTGAAACATGAGGCTATAATTATATGTAAGATTAGTGTACCGGTGTTAAGATATAAATACTACTGGGTGAAACATGAGGCTATAATTATATGTAAGATTAGTGTACCGGTATTAAGATATAAATACTACTGGGTGAAACATGAGGCTATAATTATATGTAAGATTAGTGTACCGGTATTAAGATATAAATACTACTGGGTGAAACATGAGGCTATAATTATATGTAAGATTAGTGTACCGGTATTAAGATATAAATACTACTGGGTGAAACATGAGGCTATAATTATATGTAAGATTAGTGTACCGCTATTAAGATATAAATACTACTGGGTGAAACATGAGGCTATAATTATATGTAAGATTAGTGTACCGGTATTAAGATATAAATACTACTGGGTGAAACATGAGGCTATAATTATATGTAAGATTAGTGTACCGGTATTAAGATATAAATACTACTGGGTGAAACATGAGGCTATAATTATATGTAAGATTAGTGTACCGGTATTAAGATATAAATACTACTGGGTGAAACATGAGGCTATAATTATATGTAAGATTAGTGTACCGGTATTAAGATATAAATACTACTGGGTGAAACATGAGGCTATAATTATATGTAAGATTAGTGTACCGGTATTAAGATATAAATACTACTGGGTGAAACATGAGGCTATAATTATATTTGAATACATTTAAGGGGGCCCACCGCGCTTTTTTTTATCTTTCTCTCTGTTTCTCTCTTTCTCGGGCTTGTATCCATTCGGCCCCATTCAGCCTACTGTTTTAAGACGTTTACCCCCATCCAGGTGTCAATATTTTCCTGGCGAGCGGTAGCGAGCCAGGAAAAAACTAAATTTGTACATTTTTCGATAGAAATATTTCTCCTGCGAAGCCGGATTTCTCCATACAATGCTGGCTCGCTATCGCTCGCCAGGAAGATATTGACACCTGGTTGGGGATAAACGTCTTAAAACATTTGGCTGAATGGGGCCGAATAGATACAAGCCAGAGAGAGAGAGAACAGGAGAGAAAGCCAAAAAAAAAGCCGGTGACCCCCTCTTAAGGTAATGCTTTATAAAGTTCCGTGATAGTTGTCCTCGGCGCCAGGGTCCACACATACCTCCTCCTCCTCCTGGTATAAAGTTCCGTGATAGTTGTCCTCGGCGCCAGGGTCCACACATACCTCCTCCTCCTCCTGGTATAAAGTTCCGTGATAGTTGTCCTCGGCGCCAGGGTCCACACATACCTCCTCCTCCTCCTGGTATAAAGTTCCGTGATAGTTGTCCTCGGCGCCAGGGTCCACACATACCTCCTCCTCCTCCTGGTATAAAGTTCCGTGATAGTTGTCCTCGGCGCCAGGGTCCACACATACCTCCTCCTCCTGGTATAAAGTTCCGTGATAGTTGTCCTCGGCGCCAGGGTCCACACATACCTCCTCCTCCTCCTGGTATAAAGTTCCGTGATAGTTGTCCTCGGCGCCAGGGTCCACACATACCTCCTCCTCCTCCTGGTATAAAGTTCCGTGATAGTTGTCCTCGGCGCCAGGGTCCACACATACCTCCTCCTCCTCCTGGTATAAAGTTCCGTGATAGTTGTCCTCGGCGCCAGGGTCCACACATACCTCCTCCTCCTCCTGGTATAAAGTTCCGTGATAGTTGTCCTCGGCGCCAGGGTCCACACATACCTCCTCCTCCTCCTGGTATAAAGTTCCGTGATAGTTGTCCTCGGCGCCAGGGTCCACACATACCTCCTCCTCCTCCTGGTATAAAGTTCCGTGATAGTTGTCCTCGGCGCCAGGGTCCACACATACCTCCTCCTCCTCCTGGTATAAAGTTCCGTGATAGTTGTCCTCGGCGCCAGGGTCCACACATACCTCCTCCTCCTCCTGGTATAAAGTTCCGTGATAGTTGTCCTCGGCGCCAGGGTCCACACATACCTCCTCCTCCTCCTGGTATAAAGTTCCGTGATAGTTGTCCTCGGCGCCAGGGTCCACACATACCTCCTCCTCCTCCTGGTATAAAGTTCCGTGATAGTTGTCCTCGGCGCCAGGGTCCACACATACCTCCTCCTCCTCCTGGTATAAAGTTCCGTGATAGTTGTCCTCGGCGCCAGGGTCCACATATACCTCCTCCTCCTCCTGGTATAAAGTTCCGTGATAGTTGTCCTCGGCGCCAGGGTCCACATACCTCCTCCTCCTGGTATAAAGTTCCGTGATAGTTGTCCTCGGCGCCAGGGTCCACACATACCTCCTCCTCCTCCTGGTATAAAGTTCCGTGATAGTTGTCCTCGGCGCCAGGGTCCACACATACCTCCTCCTCCTCCTGGTATAAAGTTCCGTGATAGTTGTCCTCGGCGCCAGGGTCCACACATACCTCCTCCTCCTCCTGGTATAAAGTTCCGTGATAGTTGTCCTCGGCGCCAGGGTCCACACATACCTCCTCCTCCTCCTGGTATAAAGTTCCGTGATAGTTGTCCTCGGCGCCAGGGTCCACACATACCTCCTCCTCCTCCTGGTATAAAGTTCCGTGATAGTTGTCCTCGGCGCCAGGGTCCACACATACCTCCTCCTCCTCCTGGTATAAAGTTCCGTGATAGTTGTCCTCGGCGCCAGGGTCCACACATACCTCCTCCTCCTCCTGGTATAAAGTTCCGTGATAGTTGTCCTCGGCGCCAGGGTCCACACATACCTCCTCCTCCTCCTGGTATAAAGTTCCGTGATAGTTGTCCTCGGCGCCAGGGTCCACACATACCTCCTCCTCCTCCTGGTATAAAGTTCCGTGATAGTTGTCCTCGGCGCCAGGGTCCACACATACCTCCTCCTCCTCCTGGTATAAAGTTCCGTGATAGTTGTCCTCGGCGCCAGGGTCCACATATACCTCCTCCTCCTCCTGGTATAAAGTTCCGTGATAGTTGTCCTCGGCGCCAGGGTCCACACATACCTCCTCCTCCTCCTGGTATAAAGTTCCGTGATAGTTGTCCTCGGCGCCAGGGTCCACACATACCTCCTCCTCCTCCTGGTATAAAGTTCCGTGATAGTTGTCCTCGGCGCCAGGGTCCACATATACCTCCTCCTCCTCCTGGTATAAAGTTCCGTGATAGTTGTCCTCGGCGCCAGGGTCCACACATACCTCCTCCTCCTCCTGGTATAAAGTTCCGTGATAGTTGTCCTCGGCGCCAGGGTCCACACATACCTCCTCCTCCTCCTGGTATAAAGTTCCGTGATAGTTGTCCTCGGCGCCAGGGTCCACACATACCTCCTCCTCCTCCTGGTATAAAGTTCCGTGATAGTTGTCCTCGGCGCCAGGGTCCACACATACCTCCTCCTCCTCCTGGTATATCCTGTCTGGCTCTATATGTTAACCCAGACCACCAAACCTTTTCCTATCTTTCTCTCCCTCTCTCTTTAGCTTGTATCCATTCCAACACATTCACCCTACTGTTTTAACACGCTTACACCCATCTAGGTGTCAATATTTTTCTGGCGAGCGGTACCGAGCCAGCATATATATTTTGAATTGTTGACAGCTAAATTTGTAAATTTTTTCGATAGAAAAATCCGAATTTCTCCGTACAATGCTGGCTCGCTATCGCTCGCCAGGAAGAAATCGACACCTGGATGGGGATAAACGTCTTAAAACAGTTGGCTGAATGGGGCCGAATGGATACAAACCAGAGAAAGAGAGAAAAGGAGAGAAAAATAAAAAATAGAAGGTGACCCCTCTTAATCCGGTTTCACACGAAAGCTTTTATAGTCAACATTCGACGATTACAAAATGTCTGGCAACATTTCTTGAATATTTTGCACTGGTATCGGAAAATAGAGTGATGGTAGATGAATTTAGTTAACCAATATATTTTAAATGTTTACCTCATAAGCTGCCAGACCAGTGTTGAGGATAAACGTTGCGGGAAAAAGTTGTTGTGTGATAGGGGCTTTACACACCACACACACTACTTGGACCCAACCAGAGGATCACACCTAAACATAACTATAACTCATCCAACCAGAGGATCACACCTAAACATAACTATAACTCATCCAACCAGAGGATCACACCTAAACATAACTATAACTCATCCAACCAGAGGATCACACCTAAACATAACTATAACTCATCCAACCAGAGGATCACACCTAAACATAACTATAACTCCTCCAACCAGAGGATCACACCTAAACATAACTATAACTCATCCAACCAGAGGATCACACCTAAACATAACTATAACTCATCCAACCAGAGGATCACACCTAAACATAACTATAACTCCTCCAACCAGAGGATCACACCTAAACATAACTATAACTCATCCAACCAGAGGATCACACCTAAACATAACTATAACTCATCCAACCAGAGGATCACACCTAAACATAACTATAACTCATCCAACCAGAGGATCACACCTAAACATAACTATAACTCCTCCAACCAGAGGATCACACCTAAACATAACTATAACTCCTCCAACCAGAGGATCACACCTAAACATAACTATAACTCCTCCAACCAGAGGATCACACCTAAACATAACTATAACTCCTCCAACCAGAGGATCACACCTAAACATAACTATAACTCATCCAACCAGAGGATCACACCTAAACATAACTATAACTCATCCAACCAGAGGATCACACCTAAACATAACTATAACTCCTCCAACCAGAGGATCACACCTAAACATAACTATAACTCATCCAACCAGAGGATCACACCTAAACATAACTATAACTCATCCAACCAGAGGATCACACCTAAACATAACTATAACTCATCCAACCAGAGGATCACACCTAAACATAACTATAACTCATCCAACCAGAGGATCACACCTAAACATAACTATAACTCATCCAACCAGAGGATCACACCTAAACATAACTATAACTCCTCCAACCAGAGGATCACACCTAAACATAACTATAACTCCTCCAACCAGAGGATCACACCTAAACATAACTATAACTCATCCAACCAGAGGATCACACCTAAACATAACTATAACTCCTCCAACCAGAGGATCACACCTAAACATAACTATAACTCCTCCAACCAGAGGATCACACCTAAACATAACTATAACTCATCCAACCAGAGGATCACACCTAAACATAACTATAACTATAACTCCTCCTATAATAATTACATCATTATTATAACACTATAATTCAGAGGCTGCCACACCAATGTTGATGAAAAGGGTGGCCAGATCAAGCGGTCGTGTGGATCACCTCGTAAATTTTAACAAAATTATAAAGGTGCAAATAAACACAAATGAAACAATTGGTTGAACTATCTATCTATTGCCTGACGCCGTTATCCCCGAAGGTGTGGCCACGAACGAACCGCCCCCATGCACCTCTGTCCGCAGTCAGTCGACGCCCCTCCCCCCAACCAGCACCGCCTTCGTTCATGTACTTCCTCACTCCATCCTTCCACCTCTCATTCGGTCTACCTCTCCCTCTCTGTCCCTCCACCTCGCTCTCGTACACCCTCTTAGTCATTCTCTCGCTGTCCATACTTTCATACGTGGTTGAACAATACATTGATTAAAATAGCACAAGGTAGTGTTATACGCTAATTATAAAGTCAGTTAACTAGAAGTTATGTACAGTACAATACAGCTGGTAACATAAAGCCTTCAGCCATTACGGTATACAGTATGTCAAGGTAGTACGGTACTGTACACCATATCATAATCTATAGTTAAAACACAATATTCAGTAAGGGCACATACTCTACAATATACACTACATTCAACATAAAAACAAACAAATACACATCAATAAATAACCAAATCAATATACAGGCGATAATAATATATAATTCAAATAAAACAATATTTCATTCGAATTATTAATTATATACCGTACTGTAATAATAACTATATATATATATATATATATATATATATATATATATATGCTATAGACACGATACAAGTTGTGAAGATCCCCAGCACCCACGATACGTTTTCCAAGTTGAGGATAAAGTTGCAGGAACCCCTTGGAAAAGTGCCTGGGGCCACGGAGACGGCCAGCCACACCACCGTTACTAACCTACTATTATTACACCTCCACAACCACATAACACAATCATTACATTCTACATTAATAACAAACAATCCACTTCTAAATCCTTATCATAGTCAACATCACATCAACTTCGTTAACTTTAATAAAACAAAATCCATAATATATTCCTAAATCCACTTCAATTCACTTATAAATCCACCTCTTAATCTATAAATAAATCCACTTATAAATCACGTCTTAATCCATATATAAATTCACCTCTTAATCCACGTCTATATCACCTCTAAATCTGGTTTAAATTTAACCTGAAAATCTAACTCAAAATTATTCCCAAGATTGAGTATGACCTCGGCTGGCCTCAATGGCTATACTAACCGTGTCATATGTAACATTTAAGATGTGTCATGGCGTGCTTTGTATACCGATGTACTGTACAGTATATAAACACATCACCACGAACCATCGCAGCAACACAGTATGACCTCGGCTGGCCTCAATGGCTATACTTACCGTGTCATATGTAACATTTAAGATGTGTCATGGCGTGCTTTGTATACCGATGTACTGTACAGTATATAAACACATCACCACGAACCATCGCAGCAACACAGTATGACCTCGGCTGGCCTCAATGGCTATACTTACCGTGTCATATGTAACATTTAAGATGTGTCATGGCGTGCTTTGTATACCGATGTACTGTACAGTATATAAACACATCACCACGAACCATCGCAGCAACACAGTATGACCTCGGCTGGCCTCAATGGCTATACTTACCGTGTCATATGTAACATTTAAGATGTGTCATGGCGTGCTTTGTATACCGATGTACTGTACAGTATATAAACACATCACCACGAACCATCGCAGCAACACAGTATGACCTCGGCTGGCCTCAATGGCTATACTAACCGTGTCATATGTAACATTTAAGATGTGTCATGGCGTGCTTTGTATACCGATGTACTGTACAGTATATAAACACATCACCACGAACCATCGCAGCAACACAGTATGACCTCGGCTGGCCTCAATGGCTATACTAACCGTGTCATATGTAACATTTAAGATGTGTCATGGCGTGCTTTGTATACCGATGTACTGTACAGTATATAAACACATCACCACGAACCATCGCAGCAACACAGTATGACCTCGGCTGGCCTCAATGGCTATACTTACCGTGTCATATGTAACATTTAAGATGTGTCATGGCGTGCTTTGTATACCGATGTACTGTACAGTATATAAACACATCACCACGAACCATCGCAGCAACACAGTATGACCTCGGCTGGCCTCAATGGCTATACTAACCGTGTCATATGTAACATTTAAGATGTGTCATGGCGTGCTTTGTATACCGATGTACTGTACAGTATATAAACACATCACCACGAACCATCGCAGCAACACAGTATGACCTCGGCTGGCCTCAATGGCTATACTTACCGTGTCATATGTAACATTTAAGATGTGTCATGGCGTGCTTTGTATACCGATGTACTGTACAGTATATAAACACATCACCACGAACCATCGCAGCAACACAGTATGACCTCGGCTGGCCTCAATGGCTATACTTACCGTGTCATATGTAACATTTAAGATGTGTCATGGCGTGCTTTGTATACCGATGTACTGTACAGTATATAAACACATCACCACGAACCATCGCAGCAACACAGTATGACCTCGGCTGGCCTCAATGGCTATACTTACCGTGTCATATGTAACATTTAAGATGTGTCATGGCGTGCTTTGTATACCGATGTACTGTACAGTATATAAACACATCACCACGAACCATCGCAGCAACACAGTATGACCTCGGCTGGCCTCATTGGCTATACTTACCGTGTCATATGTAACATTTAAGATGTGTCATGGCGTGCTTTGTATACCGATGTACTGTACAGTATATAAACACATCACCACGAACCATCGCAGCAACACAGTATGACCTCGGCTGGCCTCAATGGCTATACTTACCGTGTCATATGTAACATTTAAGATGTGTCATGGCGTGCTTTGTATACCGATGTACTGTACAGTATATAAACACATCACCACGAACCATCGCAGCAACACAGTATGACCTCGGCTGGCCTCAATGGCTATACTTACCGTGTCATATGTAACATTTAAGATGTGTCATGGCGTGCTTTGTATACCGATGTACTGTACAGTATATAAACACATCACCACGAACCATCGCAGCAACACAGTATGACCTCGGCTGGCCTCAATGGCTATACTAACCGTGTCATATGTAACATTTAAGATGTGTCATGGCGTGCTTTGTATACCGATGTACTGTACAGTATATAAACACATCACCACGAACCATCGCAGCAACACAGTATGACCTCGGCTGGCCTCAATGGCTATACTAACCGTGTCATATGTAACATTTAAGATGTGTCATGGCGTGCTTTGTATACCGATGTACTGTACAGTATATAAACACATCACCACGAACCATCGCAGCAACACAGTATGACCTCGGCTGGCCTCAATGGCTATACTTACCGTGTCATATGTAACATTTAAGATGTGTCATGGCGTGCTTTGTATACCGATGTACTGTGCAGTATATAAACACATCACCACGAACCATCGCAGCAACACAGTATGACCTCGGCTGGCCTCAATGGCTATACTAACCGTGTCATATGTAACATTTAAGATGTGTCATGGCGTGCTTTGTATACCGATGTACTGTACAGTATATAAACACATCACCACGAACCATCGCAGCAACACAGTATGACCTCGGCTGGCCTCAATGGCTATACTTACCGTGTCATATGTAACATTTAAGATGTGTCATGGCGTGCTTTGTATACCGATGTACTGTACAGTATATAAACACATCACCACGAACCATCGCAGCAACACAGTATGACCTCGGCTGGCCTCAATGGCTATACTTACCGTGTCATATGTAACATTTAAGATGTGTCATGGCGTGCTTTGTATACCGATGTACTGTACAGTATATAAACACATCACCACGAACCATCGCAGCAACACAGTATGACCTCGGCTGGCCTCAATGGCTATACTTACCGTGT